>JAJKFI010000023.1:4144217-4174530 GCA_029204185.1 Lerista edwardsae | reverse complement strand
GTGTGTGTGTGTGTGTGTGTGTGTGTGTGTGTGTGTGTGTGTGTGTGAGAGCGAGCGAGCTTGAAAACAAAAGCGACCAACTGGCCCAGGGTTTTCCCCACTGAACGCAGCAAAAGGCGAGAGCCGGGGGAGGGAGGGGGCTGCGGGCACCAGGTGGATTTTTTCATTCCCCAGCCGGTTTTGGAGGGGAGACGGCAGTTGGGATTGATGGCTTGAACCCCAAGCTCTTGAACGAGCCTGCCTTGGCAGGGTCCACGAGGCCAGTCCACTTAACATGGTGGGTAGGGGTTTTTAGCAGAAGGCCCAAGTGAAGAATGCAAAAGCCACAGCATACTTGGTGCTTTGAAGCCCCCCTCACCTGTCCCCCCCACACACACACCCCAAAAAAAACCCTGCACAGGTGTTTTTGTTTTTTTCCTGGCAACGTGAAATGTTTTGCCACCTTCTGTTTTCTTTGGGAGGTTCCAGAAGATCCCATATTTAGACAGATGTTGTCCCTGTAGGCAGGGTTGTGCTGAAGGCAGTTGCTCACACTCGGCTGTCCTCACACTCGACTGTGGTGCGGTACGTGTGAAACACCTGGATCCTGTGTTGGGAAATGAGACGGGATTTCCCCGACTCTGCTAAGCTTCACTTTATTCTAAGTCAGCGGTTCCCGAACTGTGGGTTGAGGGCCAATTTCAGGTGGGCCATGAAGCACTTAGGGCAGCCAACTTAGAAAACATGGGAAGATGAGATGCTGGACAAGAGACACTTTTTCAAGTGGTGCTCCTCTTATATTTAGTAGGGCAAGATTAGTTGTCCCTCTTCACCCCTGCGCAGTGTTGTTTCTAGTGGCTGTTACTGTTCTGCATTTTTTTAGATTGTGAGCCCTTTTAGACAGGGAGCCGTTTAGCTTTGTTATTGTTTGCCTGTAAACCACTTTGTGTGGACAAGCGGTATATAAATACTGTTGATTGTTTGGAAAAGGGGCAGGGTGTGTGGTTGTTTTGCTTGTGTCAGATTTGTAAATCGGTTTCCTTCCTTCCCGATTCACTTGGCTACTGGAGAATGGCTGAGAAAGAACCCAACTGTTGGCTGCGTTCTCAGGAAAGCAGCAGGCTCTGGCGTCACAATGACGGCACTTCCGGCCATGACATCACTTCCGGTGGGTCCCAGACAGATTGGCGTTCTCAAAAGTGGGTCCCAGTGCTCAAAATTTTGAGAGCCACTGTTCTAAGGGATTCTTCTGGGGAGAAAACGGGGAGGGGCAACAGTCGGAAATTTAACCTGCCTCTCTGATGCCTGTGAAAGTGCTACGATGGAAATGCTCATTCTTTCTCTTTGTTTTGTGTGCTGTTGTTTTATGCCAATAAAGCAACTTGGAACTTGAAGCCCCCTTAGGACTGCCAATTCCCCCCCCTTCTGTTCAGGAGTGGTTTTGTGTCCCCCGGTTCCCATTTCCAACTGTGTGTGAAGGCTATTTGGGGCCATGTTCCAGAATCGAACTTTTGAGCATCCGGAATTCCTCCAGTTCCACCTAAGAATATAAGAAATGCCCTGCTGGATCAGGCCAAAAGCCCATCTAGGTCAGCTTCCTGTATCTCACAGTGGCCCAGCAGATGCCTCAGGGAGCACACGAGACCACAAGATGCCAGCTTCGTGTTGCCACTCCCTTGCACCTGGCATTCTGAGACACCCTAGTTCCAAAACCAGGAAGATGCACAAACCCGTCATGGCCAACAACCCATGATGGACTTTTCCTCCAGAAATCTGCCCAATCTCCTTTTAAAGGCACCTAGGACAGACACCATCACCACCATCTGTGGCAAGGAGTTCCACAGATTAATTACCAGCTGGAAGAACAAGTATTTCCTTCTTCACCTGAAGAAGTAAAATCTGTGCAGTCAATCTTTTTTTTTTTTTTAAGATTTTATTGATTTTTTTTAAAAATGGTTTTATAAAAGAACTTGGGAAAGGACTGGTTCTGGGGCGGGGGGGGGAAGGTTGGCTTTCTGCAGCTAGGGGTGGCAAATGGAGGTGGGCCAAGGCAGAGGCGTTTCTACAGGGATGGCAAAGCTCTAAGTTTTGCAAGAAGCCTTACCCTGTCATGTAAATCCCTCCTCTCCCTTGCTGCTGTAGCCAGTAAGCAACGCCAAGATGTTGCTGTTCCCTGTGAGGATTGGTTAAAACGGTGCAGGAGAGGAGTGTTTTCCACTGCAAGGTGAGGCTTCTTGCAAAACTTAGAGCTCTGCCATGCCTGTAGAAACGCCACTGGGCCAAGGTTTGTGGCCATCACCGAGAGCCTCCTGGCCACAGATCTTCTTCCCCTGCATTTCCTGGCAGGCCCTGTCCCTTCCGCGGGGTGGGGGCATCTTTCTCCCGCCCCCAGGCCCTGCTGTGGCCTTGGTTGGGAAGCCGGAACGCCAGGCAAGCCACTCCTCCGCCTTCCGCAGCCCAGGCTCTTCCGCCCCCTGAGTTCCATTCATTCTCCCGGCCCGTTAACATTGCTCTGCTCCTGCTTGAGCCGGTTGTGGCGCTGCTAATTAGATTGGGCTCGGCCGAGAGTGGGGCTGGCCGGGCGGGACAAAGGGCGGGGGCTCCCACTCCAGGCCTGGCGGCACAATGGGGACGAGAGGGCCGGGCGAAGGCTGGCGGGGAGGAGTGCTCCGGAGGCCAGGCCGCCAGCCCCGAGATCCCACCCCCTCTTTGTCTCCCCTTTTAATAGGGAGCTTGTTAACCCCGTGGGACAAAACATGAAATGTTCTTTTCAGCTGCGGCCTTCCCTGGGCCAGGCTTAATTGCTTTTGGAGGGGCTCGAGCATTCGCCACGCACTTGTGGGGCTCTTCCGCGGGCACAATGAGCACTCCTGCGGCGGGTGGAAGGGGGGGCAGAGCCCCTGTCACAGAAGTGGCCGGGCCCCCTTCCTCACACCACTCCCCCCAAGAGCAGTGCCCTCCTCAGCTTTTGGGCCTTCATTCTGGCGGCGGCAGCGGCGGCAACCACCCTTTTCAGAAGGGAACGGCCTGCTGGTGCCCAACCCGCCTCAACCGGCTGGCTTTCCCTGCCAGGGCCGTCCACTCAAGCAACTTGTGGTTGGCAGGCGCCGGGGAGGCTCGGTGGAGGCTGCCTCAGCCTCGTCTGCAGCACCCCCGAAGCACCTCCACAACCACTTCCTGTTCTGAGGAAATAATTAATCTGGAACAGGAATGCCCGGTCCCCATCCAGGGTGACGGGGAAGGAAGAGCGTTACTGGGAGTGCCGCAGGTCCACTCTCAGTTCTGTGCAGCGGGTCACGCTGGCATGGCGAAAGAAAAGGGGGCAACACCCAAATAGCAGGAGAAGAGGGGGCAGGTTCCAGCCGGATGCGAAATGATACGTGGGAATTAATTTGGAAAAGAGGATCTCTCTCTCTCTCTCTCTCTCTCTCTCTCTCTCTCTGAGCGCAATCCTATACTGGAGTTAAGTCGACATAAGCTAAGCCAGCAATGTTTGGCCAATTCAAGGGACACCGTAAAGTATGTTTGGATCACATTTGGAGTCAGGGAGGCCAGCACACAGACGTGCGCCATCCTTCCTGACTCTGAGAGTGGTCCAAATGTGCTTTACGGTGTCCCTTGTGCCGGCCAAACTTTGCTGCTCTAACTGTGCCGGCCTAACTCCAGGTTAGGATTGCACTCTGTGTTTCAGAAGCCTGAGCTTCTGTGGAACACGGTCCCTCCCCCTTGCCTGCAGGACTGTTGGCAGCTCAGAAAGCCTCTGAACCGGTGAATTGCTCTGGAGGAGAGGGAGAGGGGCCACGTTACACAGGAACTTGGGCTCTTGCAACACTTAGTGTTTTGCCCCCCCTTGTAGGAACGCCACTGCTTGGAAATCCAAGTGGGAATCATAGCCAATAAGCACACTTGGAATCAGGCCCGGATTATGGAATCAGGCTTAGTTTGTGCCGGCCTCATTCCAGTTTAGGATTGCGCCCTGTGTGTGTGTGTGTGTGTGTTGGTGTGTGTCTGTGTCTGCATGTGCACATAATTATACGCCCTGTACGTTTGGTGGGTTTGCCACCTTCAGAGGCGCTACGACAAACTAAATGCTCCTCAAGAGACAAATGGTTTCAGCAAGTGACGGTCTGAGATGAAAACGCTACTGAGTATAAATGAAATTCTGTTTATTTAACAGCATCGTTTTTTGGGAACAGGCCACCAAACTGGTATTAAGGGAAAATGAAGTCTCGCATAGCACACATAGACTCAGCACGGCCATAAACCCATCTCTGAAATATGGCTGCGTACGAAACAAACCGTAAAAGCTCCTTCGGCAGGATGCAAACCTGCTGCGCAAAAAGCAAAGGGCGTGTGCCGGAATGCTCCTTGTGTGCCGATTTTTCTGTGACTAGCTCAGAGTCCCACAGCGAGAGCCGGGAGGTGACCCTGGACCCCCGAGCCCAGCCTTTGCACCCTCCCGCCTCGCCATTCCGGCGCCTTCCGTCACTCCGGAATAGGACCCTCGATCGTGCTTGGGGTCCGTCCCCGGGCCCCGCCCTGAGCAGTCCTCCCGGCAGAGGGGGTGCCGCTTTTGTACCCAGAGCGTGCAGCACACGGCATGCAATGGGCAGGGCGCGGGTGGTTGCTCAGCAGCCGTTGTCGCTTTTGCACGAACTTGGCTTTGCTGGAGACTCACCGACTTTTCCTCCTCTTCTCCCTGCAGCCACCTCCAACGGGTCTCTGGAGGGCCTGGAGAACCGGGAAGGCGGGGTCTGCCAGACGCGCTCCATGAAGATCGTCATGAAAGTGGGCCAGGGTGAGTCAGCGGCTCTGCTCCGTCTCTCTCTCTCCTCTTCCCCTCGGGCGCCTCTCAGCACCAAATAGCTGTGGCTGAGCTGCGGGCGGGCTGGAGGGGGTCCGGCCCAGTTGTGGGAGCTGGAGGAGAGGCCGGCCGGGCGTGCAGAGAGCAGGAGGTTTTGCAGCCTTCGAAAGGGGGAGGCAGGGGGGCAGGGCAGGGCTGCGCATTGTCCTGTGTTGCAGCCTCCTCCTCCTTGTGGGAAGCTGGGCCTGGGGTTGGTCCCCTTCGGGATGCTGAAGACTCCGGGAGCCTCCCGGTCCAGCGCGGCTTTGGATGGCCCTCTTGGTGCGTTTCAACGAAGCCTGGCCGGGAACAGGCCTGGCGCGACTCCTGTGCCTCGGGGCCTCGTGACGGAGGCTTGGCAGGGAGCGGTCCGTGGCCGGAAGTCTCGGCAGGCCAAAGCGGGGGCGGGCAAGAGAGGCTGCGGAGCCGCTCGGAGCCTGGACGGCAGTGAGCCCAGTCCTGCCCCGTTCCCGCGGCGGCCTGCCCCTCTCCGGCAGAGCTCTGCTGCTCCCACGCTGCAGCCCTTCGATGCGGCCCCGCCACGCTGCAGCCCCCCCCCCGGGTTAAGGGGGAGCCAAGGAGATGCTGGGGGAGGGGAGGAGGCTTTGACCCAGCCATGCCCAGCCTGGGCGCTGAGTGTTTTGGATGGCAGTCAGGCTGTGCCCAGCAGGCCTCGCTCCAAAGCGGGCTGATGAAGCCCTCCAGGGCCTTTCAGGGAGTCCGCCTGGGGGTCACCCCCTCCCCCCCCGCGCTCAGAGCCAGCTCCTTTCTGGCAGCCTTCCCTGGAGGAGGGTATCGGCAGTGGTGTCATTCAGATGATTTAGGAACAGGAACCCACTTTTGATTGGCACTTGTCGGGAACCCGGAACCAGCCACGGAGCCCGTTAGGATCCGGAACTCCCGTTCTGGTCCGTTCCCCCTGAATGACATCACTGCCTTCACCCCCCCCCCAGGAATCCGGAGTCGCTCCCTTTAACGCTCTGAGTGCCGGCCAACCAAGAAGAAAAGCTCTTTGCAGAGGAATTGGGAGGGGGGAGGAGGGAGCGTGAAGTGGGCGGAGTCAGCCCTAATTTTAACTAGTGGAACTGAGTTCCCCCGCGTTCCCCCTGCATGACATCACTGGGTATCGGGCTGTCCTTGAGGAGGGGCCAGGCCAGCCCAGGCCCTGAGCAGTAGGGCCGCTTCACAGCTCAGGACCAGCCTGAACTTGGCGGCCCGGAACGAGTGCCCTTGGTCCGGTGCTGGGGTGCGTTATGTTTCCCCTGAAGGGTCCCTACTTGCGCTCTTGCACGCGCAGGGACTGTTCTGCATTGCTGAAGGCTTTGTTGCGGCCTCTGCCCCCCCCCCCCCAACGTGTTGGGCGCGGCCTCTGTCGGCCTGCAGCAGCCCCTCCAACACTGGCTGAATCAGAAATGGCAGTGATGGCCACGCTCGGTCAAGAGGCAAAGGGCTAGGCCGGATCCGTCGAGCATCCTTCGCCCCCCTAGGAATCCGGAGTCGCTCCCTTTAACCCTCTGAGTGCCGGCCAACCAAGAAGAAAAGCTCTTTGCAGAGGAATTGGGAGGGGGGAGGAGGGAGAGTGAAGTGGGCGGAGTCAGCCCTAATTTTAACTAGTGGAACTGAGTTCCCCCGCGTTCCCCCTGCATGACATCACTGGGCATCCCCCTTTGCATTCTCACCTGTAGCCTAAAGGGAGTTGTGTTCTGAACTTAGTGTGGTATCTTTTTTGGGGGGGGGAGGGCTTGTGTAGAGAGGGTTGTGGAAGGGAGATGGGACGGTTGAGGTTGTGCTCCTAAGGGTGGTGGACACGGCCCCGCCTCCACCCTGGCCGTCGATTCACCCAAGAGGTGCTCGTTTGCATGTCGGGTTTCTTGCCTCGTTAACCCTGCAGGCCCCCCATCTCAGCCCAGCGCTGGCGCCCCGCTTGTCTCGTGGACCGAAGGCTTGTGGGGTGGTTCTCCTGGCTGCCTGTGGTGTGGCATCCGGCCCTTGCGTGGAGGGGATCAAGAGGGCAAAAGCAATCTTTTGGGCCATCCTCCTAAAAAGGGGTGGGGCAGGGGTGTGTGGAAGCCGGCCCCGGTGCTGAGGACGTGGCACCGCAGAGTTGCTTTGCTGCTGCTTGCTGCGGCTTAGTGGTTTTGTCCGATGGCTGAACTTTGCAGCCAAAACCAGCCATCGCCGCAAGAATGCCTGTTGATTGCGCAGGAGAACTGGGCAGCCAGGATTGGCTCGGCACAACTCCTTCTCATTGGCCACCGCTGTGCCTCTCCCCTCCCCCTTCCCCTCCTGGTGCCCTCCTCCTCCTCCTCCTGCCGCTGGGCTAGCCTGGCTCCCAGGGCAGCTGAGAGGGAGGGAGGCTGTGCGTGGCGGAGTCGGCGGGCCCTTGTGTGGCGACTCTCCCAGCAGCAGGACGGAGTTCCCAGCACTGACTCAGCGCTTGGCCTGGGGTTCCCACGCTCGCTCACTCGCTCGCATGCAGCTCAGGCCTCGGCTGGAAGCGGACAACTCCCCGGGAGGGATCTGGCAGCAGATCTGGCTGATCAGCCGTGGCACTGCGGCTGGTTGGGTGTGTGAGGGGCGGGGCCAAGCGGAGTGGGCGGGGCTTGGGAGCCAGCTCAGGGAGAGTGAAGCAAGCTGTGGCAGATTTCCAGGACAGAGACAGATGAAGAGGCAGCTGCTCCTGGCACCTGCATGCGCCTGCAGCCAGGCCTTGATCGCCGCAGGCTCCGAGCGCACTGGAGGTGGACTGGGAGTCCTGAACAGGCAGTCGGAGCGAAGCCTGCCCCCCCCCCGCAGACCCCGTCCTCTGTGGCATCCTCTCCTGGCATTCTGCCGCCTGCCCCTGCATGTTGCCTGCATGAACTCCTTGGCCCAGACGCACTCCGGCTGGTTCCTTGCATGCTTTCTCAGCCGATGCAGCCGTTTGCCTAGCAGAGACCGGCAGCCAGCAAGTGCCCAGCGCCTGGAAGATGCTACGGGGTATGGGGTCCAGGCGACTCACCCCTCCTCTTTTCTGTCTCGTTCCTAGATCCCAATGCTGTGGTGCCCGAGCAGCTGACCACCAGCCGGCCCAGCAAGGAAGCCGACAACACCGTGAAAATTGCCACCCAGAGCCCACGGAACAGGCAACCTCCTGTGGTGGAAGACCCGGGGAAGCCAGGTAGAGCTTTGCACGGAGCCAGAGGCTGAGATGGGAGAGGCCGCTGGAGGCCTCCAAGGCTTGGCTAGCCCTTAGACCAGAAGTGGCGAACAGAACTGGAGGGCGTCCCGTGGAACACACTTTGCAGTGATCAAAGGTGCAGGCCGCGGCGTGCGTCAGGTTTCCAACCTCCCTGAGAGCCGGGCTTTCTTCTGGCGAGGATCAGGGTGCCAGCGAGCAGAGGGAGGACTGGCAGGGCACCTCCTCCAGGCCGGCCAAGCCAGGTTCTGCACCCGGAACACTTGCACCCGCAACCTGAGCTGGTGGTGATGCAGATTGCCCAAGTATTGCCTGTTTCCTGCCCCATCCAACAAGGGGGAAGGGGACTTCGCATGTGCGCCTTGCACATGGGCTGATTGATGGCAATCCTGCTCACTGCCTTCCTTCAGGACTAGGAACTTGACCTGCTTTAAAATGGGCACACGCCGAAACGCTGCGACTGCTGCTGGCTTATTTGTGCGTGATCTGCACGATCGAGGCGCATCAGGCAGCCCCAGATGTCTGCAGTCTGTGCTTGACTGTGGACTCTGTGGCAAGGATATTAGGGTTGCAGTGAGGCTCAGGAGGTGGACAAGGCAGGTCTCGCACATCGGCCTGGACATGGGATGTGGGGCTGAGGCCTGGGAGTTCTGCGTTTTGCCCAGTGCCTTCCCCAGCACTTCCAAGGCTACATTTTTTTTTAAAATTTGCGGCTGACAGAGCCGTGGTTATTGAACTTCCTTTCATCGTCATGAGAGCTAGTAACTTGCTTTCCTTTGAAAACCAAAGCGCGTGCATATGTTGCGTTGTGAATCAGGGTGTGTTTGCAGCCCTCCGTCTGTCTGCCCATCCAGGGCTATCTCTGCTGCCAGTTCTTCCACAGAACCGTCCTTTGTGCCTGTGGCTCGAGCTCTGCAGCAGCCACAGGACACTTGAGGGGTGGGTGGGTGGGTGGGTGGCCTGGTTTCGTAGGTCACAGAGTCTCTCCACTGCCCCAGCCCTTTTAGTGCTTTTTCTGCCCTGCTTGGTTGCTGGCCATCTGTTTTTGCGGGGTGGAGGCTGGTTCCTTTGGAGGGCAGTGAGGAGAGGGGTGCAGTGCAGTACCGTCTGCTGACTGCAGGGGCAGAACAGAGCCCTGGAGGAAAGAAAGGCTGCCGGCCTTTGCACATCCATCTAGGAAGCAGATGGGCAGCCTCGAAGATGGCACCGCTCCTTCTGCTGGCTGGGGCACCCCCCTTACGGGGAAAGCCTGCAGTGTTTTGGGCTCTTCAGTTTCAAAAAAAAGGCACCTGAGCAGGGACATGGTTAAGACATACAAAATTATGCCTGGGGCTAGATGGATAGAGGGATGTTCTTTTCCCTCTCTCACAGCACCAGAACCAGGGGGCAGCCACACAGGTAAAAGGAAAATACTCTTTTACCCAGCGCGTAATAAATTGGTGGAACTCCTTGCCACAGGATATGGTGATGGTGTCTGGCCTGGATGCCGTTAAAAGGGCATTGGACAGATTTCTGGAGGAAAAGTTCATCGCAGGCTACAGGCTGTGGTGGGTACGTGCCGCCTCCTGATTTTAGGAGTAGGCGACCTCAGAATGCCAGGCGCAAGGGAGTGGCAACAGGATGCAGGTCTCTTGCTGTCTCGTGGGCTCCCTGAGGCTTCTGGTGGGCCACTGTGAGATACAGGAAGCTGGACTAGATGGGCCTTTGGCCTGATCCAGCAGGGCTCTTCTTATGTTCTTAAGGCCCAGATTGAGTTGCAAGTTGTTATAACTCTCTCACCACAAACAGGAAAACAGGTTCTGTTTTGTTTACCTCATAATTACCTTGGAAGTTTACCGCAGAATGCCAGATGCAGGGGAATGGCAGCAAGATGCAACTATCTACTACTATCTAGTTGTCTCATGTGCTCCCTGAGGCATCTGGTGGGCCACTGTGAGGGACAGGAAGCTGGACTAGATGGGCCTTTGGCCTGATCCAGCAGGGCTCTTCTCCTGTTCAGCAGGGGTGGATCAAGCTCCAGAGAACACCCTCTCCATATTCCCCTGTTCGGCAGTCGGCCCATGTGCTTTGACTGGCTGTAAGGACTTTGGACACACCTAAGAGAGGAGGAGGGGAACTGCTTGCTGCCACTCCCCTGCATCTGGCATTCTGAGGTAAACTTCCAAGGTAAACAAGGTAAATTATGAGGTAAACAAAACAGAACTTGTTATCCTGTTTGTGGTGAGAGAGTTATAACAACGTGCAACTCAATCTGGGCCTTAAGAACATAAGAAGAGCCCTGCTGGATCAGGCCAAAGGCCCATCTAGTCCAGCTTCCTGTATCTCGCAGTGGCCCACCAGAAGCCTCAGGGAGCCCCCGAGACAGCAAGAGACCTGCATCCTGTTGCCACTCCCTTGCACGTGGCCAGTTCCGGCAGAGGTGGGAGGTGTCTTTGCAGGGGGACGGAAGACTCCGTGGCCAACCTTGTCCCGCTTCTGTGTCTCCACCCAGGTCCCGTCAACCAAGGCGACCAGGACACGGGGAGTCCAGCCGATGGCTTCTTCAGCTCCAAGGTGGCCGTCTTTGCCGCCATCGGGGCGGGCTGCCTGATCTTCATCCTCATCATCATCTTCCTGGTGGTCCTCCTGATCAAGATCCGCAAGCGGCACCGCAAGCACACCCAGCAGCGGGCGGCGGCCCTGTCGCTCAGCACCCTGGCCAGCCCCAAGTGCAGCGGCAACGCGGGCTCGGAGCCCAGTGACATCATCATCCCCTTGCGGACTACAGAGAACAACTACTGCCCGCACTACGAGAAAGTGAGCGGGGACTACGGGCACCCGGTCTACATAGTCCAGGAGATGCCCCCGCAGAGCCCGGCGAACATTTACTACAAGGTGTGAGGAAACGCCTCAGCGGCCCACCCACCGGAAAGCACTACGGGCCCGAGGGCTGGAGGGGCGGCCTCTGCCGGCTCCCCTCCCCCCAAGGCCCCAGGAGCGGCCTGCTTGCGCTGCCAGGGAGGAGCGGGCAGCCCCGGGCGAGGCCCAGACAGAGCAGGGAGCCTCCCTGCCCTCCTCTCTCTCCCTCCCCCCCCCTCCCCAACTAGTATTTTAGTTTTGTAGTCCGGAGCTTTTGTAATCCCAAGACTCGAGGGGGAGGGGCCCTTGCCCGCTGTCGCCACCGCCTCCTCCCCCGCCTCGGCCCCAGCAGCACGTTGAAAGCCCCCCCCCCGTGGGGGTTCTGTGCCTTTCCCTGCTCTCGAACATGCCTGTGGACCCCCGAGAACCTCTCTCTGGCCGGCCAGCCAAGTTGCCTCGCCCCTCCAGCGTTTCAAGCGTCCTGCTTCTGTTGCTCCTGTTGGTGGTATTCTTTTTTGGGGGGGGGAGCAGGGCTGTGCCTGGGGGCGACCCAGGAGGAACTGGGGAAGGTGGATCTTGTTTGCCCGTCCGAGACGGAGATCCTAGGCAGGCAGGCAGCAGCTGGGCCCTGCTTTTCTACTACTCTAACGATTCTCTCTCTCGTCCTTTTGGTTGGGGCGGCCCCCTCGTGGAACGGGCTGGGAGCCCTCCCCTGCGGCCGCCCACTGCCTGCCCTGAGCTGCTCTGTTCTCCAGCCACACTGTCCAACCCCCCCCCCCTCCACGCACACACCCTGGCTTGGCCCATCATTGTAGCACTGGGGCACGGACAGACACAGGCTCGCCTCCCTCGTGTGTCTGCCACCTTGAGCCACTGCGGTCACCGTTCAGAGCACTGTTTGGCTCTTTGCGTTTCGCCTGTGTGTTGGGGGGGGGGTTGTTTAATTTTATTTGATGAGCAGGAAAAAGTGTTGTCAGTACGGCAGAGAATCTGGCTCTGCAGCCAGCTGGGGGGGAGACGAGGGGCAGCCTTTCTCCCGTCATCCTGGAAAGAAGAATTCTCCCCCCCGGCCAGCCTTGCCTTTCCACTCATGGGCAGCGTGGAAGTGCCCCACTTTCTGCAGGGAAGTGCCCCTCGCTGTAACATGCTGGGGGGGGAGAGGGGTGTTGCAGGAGCCTCCGGGGGGGGGGTAGAGTGCCTCTATGTCAGAGGCGCGTTGCCGCCCCTTCCTGGGCAGGTTCCCTTTTCCCAAGGGCTGCATCGCCCAGGGTAGGGAGCCAGTTCTCCAATCCACCATGCCTCCAGTTGCAGCATTTCCACCTTCTCCCTGGGGGTGCGGCGACACCAATGGGGGAGGAGGCTGCAATTGCTCTCCGCCCGCCCCCCAGGTGGCCACCGAGACCCAAGTCCTTCTCCGACCCACAAAGCTTCATCCTGGCTTCTGTTTCTTAGCCGATCAGTTGCTCTTGAGATGAGAGGGAGCAGTTCACTTTGTGCGTGGGGGGGGGCAGGAGCAAGGAGCGGGTCAGGGGAGGAAGGCTGCTTTCCGCACGGTTCAGAGGAATCGACCCCCCCCCCCGCGAGTGGCTCGACCTTTCCCATCATGCACCGGAGCCTTGTGAAGTGCGGAGAAGCGGCTGGACCACGGATGCGGTGGGACTGGTGAATGCCGCCCCGGGACTCTGTGCTTTGGGCTGCTGGCTGAAGGTCCCGTTTCTCCCCCCCCCCCCCCCGGGTTGGGCCCCCCCCCTCTCCAGAGTGGTCTCTTGACTGTTGAGGGGTGTTTTGGCCACGTGGGGCGGGGGGGGGAGTGAGCCCTCCCTGGGCTAGTCCATCCGGCAAGAGCCTTGAGACTTTGGTTTTGTGCCGTTGCACTTCCTGATGGATGCGGGGGACTCCCCGGCTCCCGGGAGCGACCTGCCGCCACGACTCCCAGCGGGCTCCAGGAGCCCCGGAGTCCGGCTGAGCAACCGCGCGGCTTCTGCCGGAAAAACGGCGCGGAAGGGTGGACCCCCCCCCCCCGACTGGCTGGCTGGCCGGCCAGCTGACCTCTGGGAAGCCCGCTCCTCACTCTGCACTAGAAGCGGGGCGCAGCTCCCCCGACAGCCACAGCACGCGCCACGGGCCGTGGCTGGGCTCGGCAGGAGCACCAATCAAAGACCCCGCTCCCAATACTCATTGGTCGCCAGGCCGCAAGTCCCGCCCCGCCCCATCCACACGCCCGCCTCATTGGTGGAAAGGATTGCCGCCCTGTCCGCAGGGGGGGAGAGAGGAGCCTTGCAGCTCCCCTCCAGTGCTCCGGAGTGTTTGGAGACGGGGGTTTCTCTCTCTCCCCCCCCCTTGTCATCTTGCATCGTGTGTCATGCCAAAAGCCTTACTTGACATAGAGGAAGGGGCCGGGGGTCGGTGGACAGCGGTTCCTGCCTGCCTGGACAGTGCTGCCCTCGATGCCACGTCCCCCTTCCTCCTCGAGGTGAAAGCGAGAGGCCCCTCTGCCCGCCCAGGCAGGCCCTGCCCGGCACTCTCCCCTCCTCCAGGCTGCCACGGCCAGCCTCTCCCCAGCACTGATGTGCACCAAAGCCTTACTTTTGCTTTGCAGCTGACCTGGGGCTTCCGCTTCCGAGACCAGCAGCCGGCTCCAGGGCCTCCCACCTGTCGGGGGGGGGGTGGAGACACCTGGGGTGCTGCCGGAGGTGGTGGCAGCAGCCCCCTCCCCTTGCTTTCTGCTCTGAAGCCCCCTTGCTCTCTGTCTCCCTTGCACAAGGCAATAAGTCCCTTGACCTGGGCTCTCTGTTGGGCTGGAAGAGGGAGGTCTGGGCGCTCATTCTCCCTCCGGCTGGGCACCTGGTTCCTGATTGGAGCAGAAGGGGCCAGAGTCCCCAGAGAGAGCCCATTGGGGGCAGCCCCTCCCCTCCCAGTCCTCCCCAAGCGCCCTGTTCCTTCTTGCGTCAGGATCTCTATGCAGGATGGGGGGGGGAGTCCCAGAAGGGCTTTGCTAATCGTGCACTTTGAGGCCATGTTGATGGAGGGCATCCCAGGACACTGCAGGCTTTCTCAGGACTCCACAGATGACTGACGGTCTTTCTATTCTTGTTGTTGTTGCGTTTAGTATTTAAGAGTTTCCAAACTGTTAAAAGAAATCTCCCCCTCCGCTTCCATCGCTGCCACCTTGCCAGAAACGTAGGACAGTTCGGGTTGCCGAAAATGAGGGGCGTGGGGAGGTTCTCTTCTTGATTACCGGGTGGGAGCTGGTGCTTGGGGAACATGTCAGCCCTAGGCAGGAGTGAGTGGTGTGGACTGTCCATGTCTGTTCACACAACAGCAATCAATCACTAGTATTTATATACCGCTTTTCACCCCAAAGTGGCTGACAGGCAAATAGTAATAATAATAAAGTTAAATGGTTCCCTGTCCCAAAAGGGCTCACAAGCTTAAAAAAAAAAATGCAGAACGCCACCAGCAACAGCCACTAGAAAAGACACTGCGCAGGGGTGAAGAGGGAGGATTTCTGTCCCCCTGCTAAATCTAAGAGGAACCCACTTATCTACTTGTGCATTTATGAGCACTGGGTCCAGAAAAGATGGAGGCAAATGGCAGGGAAGGAAGCTCCCCCCCGCCCCGCCCCCCGAAAAAAAAAGGAAATTGGTAACCTTTAGCAAACTCTGAAATGCCCAACTCAGCTGAGCATCATATGTGCGGATTTTTTCATAGGTCAGGCTTGGAAAGGGCTGGGAAAGGAAAGTGGCGCGAGGCCGTTTGTTAGACAGCAATGTTAGCAGAGACCAGTGAGCGCGAGAAATGGGAAGAGGGCGCGTAACGGTTGCTGCCCAAAAGTGATGTGGCCTTGGATGTGGCCACTTCCTTGCGTGTCTGCTGCCATGCGCATGGTGGGGCAGGCTGCAGGTTGTGCGTCGGGCAGTAGGTCAGAAATGCGCCTCTCGGGTGGTGACGAGAAATGCCTCTTGTGCGTGCAAGAGAGGAACCGTGCAGTCCTGCGCAAGTCGATTCAGAAGCAGGTTCCCTTGGGTGAGAATCGTTCCTAGGTGAGAAAGCATGTGTCCGGTTGCAGCCTCAGTGTAGGGAATTGGCCCCTGTGTGCGAAGCCCCTGCACCTGTTTCCTCCGTGTGTGTCTTTGATATCTGCTGTTGAGCTCTCCTCTTTCCTGACCCCGTCTGTCATCTCCGGTGTGAAGTTCAGCTTCGCCAGAAAGTGGGAGTGTTCGGTTTGGCTACCAGGGCAAAAAGGAGCAAACTGATGGTGCAATCCTCACCCGGAGTTAGGCCGGCGCAAGGGACATGTGCTGGCCCAGGAGTGTTGCAAACACACCATAGAGCACGTTTGGACCACTCTCCGAGTTGGGGATGATGGTGAGATGTTCTCCCTGACTCCAAGAGTGGTCTGAACACGCTTTGCAGTCCTGGGCCAGCGCAAGTTCCTGGTGCCGGCCGAACTCCAGGTTAGGGTTGCACCTTTACTGAACTGGGGGCAGCCAAAAAAAACACCTTAGGATATGGGAAGGCAGGAAAAATAAGAAAATGTGGAGTTGTGGACACCTCTTGTCTGCCAAGTCCTGACGTAGGGTCTATTGTTTTTTCATCAAGAGGACTTTTTTAAAAAAAATCTTGAGTCTTTGTTTTGTGTAAATAACTAGTCTTTTTTGAAAAGAAATAATGTAAAGATGTTTTGTATAAACTCTGGATTATTTTCTGGTTGCTTTTTCTTAGAAAAAAACAAACAAATGCGAACTAAAAAAACAAAAAAAAATAATAACCGCAAGAACGGGTGTACTCCATTTATCATACAGCAGTCGGATAAGCAGGATTCATCCATCAGCAACAGCGCGTGTATGTGTGTGTTTGTGTGTGTGCGCGCAGGTGCGCGTGCGTGTGCGCGCATGTGTGCTTGCGCTCCTGAGCACCAGGTTGGGAATCCCAACAACTGAACAGATCAAAGGAAGGATTGTAGGAGGACTTCCAGGGCAGAACGGGAGATTGAATTTGGGCAGGAACAAAACCCAACGCTGAAAGGCAAAGCTTTGACTAGCTTGCTGTTGGCTGACGCCTGGGGCAGGCCTGGATCCCTTCCAAAATCCCAGCATTTGTCCCAGTTTGGGCCAAAATGAAACAAGCAAGTTGCTCGTTCAAGAAAGTGGAATTCCCCCCCCACCCCCGAAATAGGAAGTAACTGCACTGCATTGCATAGAGCCGGAAATAGCTTAGACTAGCCTGCGTTTGCCCTGAAAGGGTTGTCTGCACAGCAGACCTCGATGGCTTAAGCGTTCCAGGGAATGCTGGGAATTGTAGTTGGGGCGGGGGAGAGTTTTGCTGAAGAGCCTCGCAGGGTTCTCTGGGAAGAAGACCTGACCGACGGCTCCCTCTGTTTCCTTCCTGCTGGCCACCAGGCACTTAAGGCTGTGCCTGCAGCAGTACAGATTCAGGGCCCACTCACAGTCTTTTGGGGAACAGCTGCTCTGTGTGTGACCCATGGCACGCAGCCGTGAGCCCCACAACCCCCACTGCCGGCCAGCAGGCTGGTGGGAGCCACGTTTCAGAGTGTTGGAGGCACCTGACCCACTCAGGGCAGCGCCGCTGCCTGGCTCGGCTCTGGCATCTCCTGCCCCGGGGTGGGCTCATGGCAGTCGCATCCTCCTTTCCTTCCTGCCGCCGCCCATCTCCCCAGGCCCCCAGAACCATCCATGACAGGCAGGAGCTGGGGAGCCCCGCGGGAGAGGAGCGACGAGGGTCGTCGTGTCCCCTGCTCCTCCTTGACGAGGCTTTTCTGCCACCGTTTCTCCCCTCCTTGCTGGTGGCATCTCTCCACTGGCCGTAGTGGGACCGGCCATGTCCGTAGCTTTGCAGATTCCCTGGCAGGAGAGCTGCCCCTGGTGCCCAGCGAGCAAATGGGCATGCGGTGGCTGTGCTGAAGACCCATCTCCTGGCCACGCACCAAGTGGCCGCCAGGCTTGCAAAGGCATCGCCCCGAGCCTCTCTCCAGGAGGTGGGGAGTGTTCTGGGCACGCTTTGCCCCTCCTGGCCACCCATCCGCTTGCCGAGCTGGCCTCATCCAGAGCCACCCAGCAGCCTTTTCGCCTCTCGCCCCTGCAAGTCCCGGGGTCAGCCAGCAGCCGGCTCAGCTCTGGCTGCTCTCTGGGCTGCTCCCCTGCTCCGGCAGTGCCTGCATGGAGGGAGAGGGGAAGGGGGGCTGGTTTTGCCTTCTTGCTTTCCGGGCACCAGCTCCTGCTGGCAAAGCGAAATGCAGCGGGAACCAATCTGGGCAAGGACAGGCTGGCTGGGCTGGGGGTTGCCCTGGAAGACAGCAGCTGAGCCTCACTGCCTGGTTGATCTCCCAGTTGGCTTCCAGTCCCAGGCAGGGGCTGACCTAGTCAAAATGGCGCCCGGGGCACCCAATAGAAGTGCGCCCCCACAGGAGCCCAGGTCTACCTACCAGAAGCAGCCTAGAGGGAGCCCAGGTCTACCCATTAAAAAAACGGCTGCGGGTAGACCTGGGCTCTGTAGAGGAAGCTGCGGCCGTTTCTAATTGATAGACCTGGGCTCCGGAGCCCAGATCTACCCACGCAATGTTGCGGGGGCCACTGGCGCCCCCCTAAACAGCCCCAAGATGGCGCCCAGGGCTCGTGCCCCCCTGGCCCCCCCTAGATCCGCAACTGGTCCCAGGTTAGGTCTCCCTGCCGAACGCTCCGGGCCACGGGTGGGTCTCTGGTGGGCGTCGCCAAACGGACCAGAGTGGTGTGTGTTTCTTCTCCGTCATTGTCACCTTTTTCTTTGAAGAGCCGTTTGCCTTGGTTGTGTGTTTTTGTTTTTTTTTACACGCCACTTCACCCTGTTTCATATCATCATCCATAATCAATAAATACGGGATTTGAATTCCCTGGAGCCATGATGGAACCTGATATATTGTTAAATAAAAGATTTTTTCCTATGGAACTTGGTTGCCTCCCATGTGCTTTTTGGCGGTGTCGTTTCCCACCCCCCCCAAAGGTCAGACCCTCAGAAACGTATGCTCACCCCAGAGACGTGTGGGGTTAAGGGCTAGTAATGCTTTCTGGAGCACTTGCCTGCTTTGGTGGGGGAAGAGGGTGAGAGCTGAATCAGTCCTAGCGCATGGATGTTCTCTGAGCATCACTCAGCCTGCTTCGTGTCTTTTCCCAGTAATCCTTACCAGGTGCTTTGCAACAGAAGTTAAAAAGGAAAAAAGGAAGTACTTTTTTACCTAGCAGGTAGTTAATCTGTGGAACTCTTTGCCACAGGAGGTGGTGATGGGATCTGGTCTAGATGCCTTTAAGAGGGGGTTGGACGGATTTCTGGAGGAAAGGTCCATCGTGGGCTATAGGCCATGATGGATTGTGCAGCCTCCTTACATTGGTGGTGGGCTACTTCAGAGTACCGGGTGCAAGGGAGTGGCAACGGGATGCAAGCATCTTGTTGTCTCGTGCCTCCCTGGGGCACCTGGTGGGCTGCTCTGAGATGCAGGAAGCTGGACTAGATGGGTCTTTGGCCTGATCCAGCGGGGCTCTTATGTTCTTACTTCTACCCCAGAGCTTGCTTGTTTACCTCCTGGAGTACAGGCATGTTCTGGACCGTGGGCACGCCTGCCACCCCCTGGGATCCAGAGGCTGGCAGGAAAACTGAAGCAAGAGCTTGGCCCTTGGGAAGCCCCCCCCCCAAGTACACCCTACTGCAGTCATTGGGGCCCTCCGCATTGCTGGTATGGCAGACCCACTCAGCCTCAAAGGGGTGTGCTCAAGAGTGTTCTGGCTTCCCATTGCTGGGGATGGTTGTTTGTTTTGGTGATCAACACAGAACGCTAAGTAATGGGAATTTCCACTGAAAACACTACATCACGACGAAATTTAGGTCAACATGCATAAAATCAATCAATAGGTACTTATATACTGCTTTTCAACACAAAGTTCACAAAGCAGTTTACAGGCAAATAGTAATAATAATAAAGTTAAATGGCTCCCTGTCCCAAAGGGCTCACAATACAATCTTAACAAAAAGTTCTGACCCTCCGGCAACAGCTACTAGAAAGACTGTGCAGGGGTGAAGAGGGGCAATTACTCTCCCCCTGCTAAATCTAAGAGGAACACCACTTGAAAAAGTGCCTCTTGCCCAGTTAGCAGGGGTGCTAACAGCAAAAACACTGCTTTTGCTTACTTTGACAGTGTTTGACACACATTTCGATCAATTTCACAAAAATAGTGCCACTTTTGTTTATTTTTGACACGGTTTTGAGGAATCCACGTACAGTTTTCAGGAAGGGATCAGGAGGGGCAGAAACAGGAGGAAGCTTGCTTAAACCTGCATGAACACACGTTCCTAGTTCAGAGTGCACGCTGGGGCAACTTTAATGGAACGTGGAAGTAGTAAGTAGCAGTTTCTTGACGCTCCAAGCAGCCATCAGAGCACAGCTTGGGAATTTTTGAGCAGGTCATTTCGGGCTGGGGTGTGTCCGTGCCAGGAATGGCTTGCCTTCGTAGTGCCATTCGCCCTAATTTATTGCACTGTTGGTACAACTTGCAATAAAAATGTGGATGAAATCACATAACACTGAAATTTGCAGTTTTGATCAAGACATTTTGGAAACAAAAATATCACCTCCCAAAAAACCCCACCACTACCCATTGCAGACTTCTTGGCCTCCCCGGAGGGTTTCAACACGAAAGCCCCAGGAAGTGACAGTAGTAGCAGCAAGACCTCCCAAGAACATGCGGGCACAGGGAGTCCTTGGAAAAGCCACTAAAACCACAGAGCATTGGAGCATTGAGTGGGCATTGTTGGCAGGGGCGGACCTAGTCAAAATGGCGCCCGGGGCACCCAATAGAAGTGCGCCCCCATGGGAGCCCAGGTCTACCCACCAGAAGATCTACCTGCGGCCGTTTCTAATGGGTAGATCTGGGCTCCAGAGTCCAGGTCTACCCGTGCAATGTTGTGGGGGGCACTGGTGCCCCCTAGACAGCCCCAAAACGGTGCCCAGGGCTCATACCCCCATGTCCCCCCTAGATCCGCCACTGTTTGTTGGAAACAGGCTGCTCAGGGCTGATCTCTTAAACCTGTCCAGCCTCACTTTGGAGCAAGGCTGCCCGCTGTATCCTGACTCCCGGCGCTCCAGCAGACCTCCCCCTGGAGAAGGGGCCTGGAAGACTCATCCTGCCCTTCAAGGAGACACATTGCAGTGTCCTTCCCCCCTCCCCCCCCATCCCCTCTGGCCATCCAATGCGGGCAAATGTTTTCAGAAGGCCCAAGGAAAAAACGGCCCCGTTGATGGCAAGGCTAGATGGGGGGGGAATACCCCCAGCCTCTCCAAGGCAGCCTAATGGCTCTTCCAGGCTCCTCTGGGCGCCGGCAGGGAAACCAGGTGCAGCCCAGCAGGGGGAGGGCGGGAAGGGGCTTGCGTGTGAGCAACGCGCATCGCCCGGACTGATGAAACCAGCTCTTTATGCTGAGCAAACACTGGCGGGCCCGTGAGGAGGGCGTGTGTGTGTGTGTGTGTGTGTCGCCCGCCAATCCTGATGGCAGCAGCTGGGGCAGGCAGGGTTGGCGCATGTTTCATCCCAGAGCATCCTGCAGTTGGGGTTCCTTTTGTGGCGAGGGGCCGGGCAGGCAGGCGGGCAGGCTGGGGGAAATGGTGTCTCTTTCCGCCATGAGGGATGGCCGGGAGGGGTAGCCTGGATGGCAGCAAGGGGGGGGCACTCTTTTACTTTGGACCAGTGGGGGGTGGGCATGCCCCCAGGATCCCGTTGGGATCCGAATAAAGCAGAGGCGGGGAAGAAAGGCTCCAAAGGGCTTTGAACAGCCGTGTTAACGGGAGATTAGAGAAGTATTTTAGGTCAGTTGCCAGTGCGCAGGTTGCCATGGTGACCTACTTAACCTTTCTGCCTGGAAGGCTGCCTGTCAGTTCCTCCCATTGAGGCCGGAGGGTCCCCCGTCTCCCCCCCCCATCCCTCCCGTGGAGGCAGCGATTGTGGCAAAGGAGTGGGGGGGGCAGAAGCCTCCACCTGCTGGCGCCTCAGACTGCCTCCGCCGGGCACACTGCCAGCATCTTGGGGCACCCCTTGGGCGACTTCCCCTGCTTTGGGGGCCCTGTCCCACACTGGGTGGGTGGGGGGAGACCAGGCCCCAGAACAAGAGGCGCCTCCCCGGAGGGCTTTGTCCCTGGGCTGTGGCTCCCCCAACTCCTCCTCGTGTGCCAGGGGTGCAGGAAGACAGACATCCTGATGCCCCTTTCCACCTCCTCTTCCAGCTAAGGGCGGATCAGGTCCCTCCTGAAGATGGGCGTCAGTTCCATCTCCGCCGGGAGAGGATCCCAGTGAGAAGGTGTGCAGGAAACAGAGCTTCCCTGCTGGCATAAGAACATAAGAGCCCCACTGGATCAGGCCAAAGGCCCATCTAGTCCAGCTTCCTGCATCTCACAGTGGCCCACCAGGTGTCTCAGGTTGCTCAGTAGACCACAAGATGCTTGCATCCTGTTCCCACTCCCTTGCACCTGGCATTCTGAAGTAGCCTACTATTAATGTAAGGAGGTTGCACAGTCCATCCTGGCCTATAGCCCACGATGGACTTTTCCTCCAGAAATCTGTCCAGTCCCCTTCGAAAGGCATCTAGGCCAGATGCCATCACCACGTCCTGTGGCAAGGAGTTCCACAGATTAACTACCTGCTGGGTAAAAAAGTATTTCCTTTTATCTGTTTTCACTCTCCCAACACTCAATTTCAGTGGATGCCCCCTAGACAGGCAAGGAGTAGAAGGTTTTCCTCTGGGTGGTGGGTCTGGGCAGCTGGCCTGGCTGTCCCCAGAGAGGCTGCCTTGTCGCCCCTTCACTGCAGAGAACCTTGCTGCCTGCCTGGCGTTCTGCCTGCCGGACCCACCCCTCTCAAGACCGAAGGCGTGGATGCAGGCAGCCACCCGAGAGGGCTGAAGCCCCTCCTTCCAGGGTCTCTTCTGGCCTCACCCCATGGAATTGTGGGACAATCTGTTCTGGGACCGACACTGAAGGCTTGGGGGGGGTATCTTAGGGAGCAGGCATAAAAGCCCACTTGTGAACACAGCCAGCCACATCACAAAAGTTGCTCATCTTTCCAGCAGGGTTGCGTGGCCTGGCCTGGCTTTTAATCCGCCATTAACGTGGTGGCACAGTGGGTTAAACCGCTGCTGCTGGGCTTTGCGACCGGAAGGTTGGGAGTTCAAGACTGCGCGACGGAGTGAGCTCCCGTCACTTGTCCCAGCTCCTGTCAACCTAGCAGTTCAAAAGCACCTAAAAATGCAAGTAGATAAATAGGGACCACTTCGGTGGGAAGGGAATGGTGTTCCGTGTGCTACGGCGTATAATCATGCTGGCCGCATGACCACGGAAGCTTGTCCTCGGACAAACGACGGCTCTACAGGCTTAGAAACGGAGATGAGCACCGCCTCCTACAGTCAGTCACGACTAGACCCTTCGGTCGTGGGGAAACCTTTACCTTTTTTTATGCTCCAGAGCAGTGGTCCTCCAACATTTTAGATTTGGACCCACGTTTTAGAACAGCACTCGCATTGGGACCCACCAGAAGTGATGCCAACCACCTGGAAGTGATGTCATAGCCGGAAGTACCATCCTCAAGCAAAAAAGAGCTGTCAGCATGATGTAATCAAACGATACTCCTAGGATGCAAACTGGCATGCTTGGATGGAAGCAAATGCACAGCCAGGAAACATAACACTTTTGATCGGAAGCAAAATTAGGACAGAATATGATGTAAAAACACTGAACTAAAAATAATTTTTAAAAAAGAAAGAAACCTCACTTGAAAATTCAACGCTCACAAAAGGAATATAGCAAGAGTCTGGTCTGCAGTTTCTAAGATGGCTGCTCCCAGCTTTCCGCGACCCACTTGACATCAGGTCACGACCCACAGTTTGAATGACACTGCTCCAGAGCATGGCCAGTGTGTGTGCGTGCGTGCGTGTGTGTGCACACGCACATCTTGCGCTTCCTTAGCTCCACACTAGTCAGAGAAATCCCAGTTAATTCCCCCCCTTTACGCAACTCTGACAAGGGAGGGAGGGAGGGGGGGTTGCTAGGAACACGGCTGCACCCGCTCACTCTAGTCTGAAGCAGCGGTGGCCAAACTTGCTTACCGTAAGAGCGCTTGCAATTCTGGCTCCTCTGCTGCCTGGCGCCAGACCCGCAAAATGCACCCCCCCCACACACACACACTGGTGGCATCCGGAAGGCTTTAAAATGTCACTTCCAGTTTTCACGGAAAAGTGATGTTTTAAGGCCCCTGCAGATCTTAAAAGCAAAAAAAGGGGGGCGGCAAGGGGGGAGTGAGTTGTGGCAGCACACCTGCAAGGGGGCATTGCCCCCCCACTCCCACCCCAGGTACATCAGTGCATAAGAGCCACAGACAATGCACTGTAGGTGTTTGGGAGCTGCAACCTTTAAGAAGCATTTATTTTCTTACATATATTTACTCATTGTTGTTGTTCAGTCGCTAAGTCGTGTCCGACCCTTCGCGACCCCCTGGACCACAGCATGCCAGGCCTCCCTGTCCTCCACCAGCTTCCGGAGTTCGCCCAATTTCATGCTCATCGCTTCAGTGACACTGTCTAACCATCTCATCCTCTGCCGCCCCCTTCTCCTTTGGCCTTCCATCTTTCCCAGCAGGAGGGTCTTTTCTAAAGAGTCCTCTCTTCTCATGAGGTGGCCAAAGTCTTGGAGCTTCAGCTTCAGGATTTGTCCTTCCAGGGAGCAATCAGGCTTGATTTCCTGTAGGATTGACCGATTGGATCTCCTTGTGGTCCAGGGGACTCTTACACCAAGGGATTCTCCAACACCATAATTCGAAAGCATCTATTCTTCGGCGTTCTGCCTTCCTTATGGTCCAGCTCTCACGGCCATACATTGCTACTGGGAAAACCATCGCTTTGACTAGGCGAACCTTTGTCAGCAGGGTGATGTCTCGGCTTTTTATTAAGTTGTCTAGGTTCGCCATAGCTTTCCTCCTAAGAAGCAAACGTCTTTTAATTTCATGGCCACAGTCACCATCTGCGGTGACCTTGGAGCCCAGGAAAATAAAGCCTGTCACATATTTACTCACCTGAACGTTAAACCTACGTTGTCATCCACTGGACTCTCGGTATATACTGGGTAAAGAATTGTGAAGCTTGAAAACATTTCCTTTGTGTTTTAACTGGGATGCCAAGCGGAGCGTGGCCAGCAGGTTTCCGCGAGCCGCACATTGTCCGTCAGGAGCGCCCGTGACTCGCGGGCTGCAGTTTGGCCACCCCGACTCTACAGCAAGTCTTTAAGGAGCAGCCCCGAGGCAGCGGGGGCCCAGAAAATCCACCCCGGGTTTTACGTCAGGCCCTAGGTTGCGCTCAGCAAGCGCTGCTGCTGCCGCCGCCGTTGCGCTGTCAGTCAGCCCCGTCCAGGCTGGATTTGGCCAATAAAGCGGCTGCCTCGCTCTGTTCCTGCAGGGGCTTAGAGCGCTAATTCCAGACTCCTGGCTGAACCAGGCTCAACACGTTCGGGCTGAGCTCTGGGGATTCCGCTGCCTGGCCGAGGCAGGAGAGGCTGCCACAAAGCTGTTCTCCAGCTGGGAGCCATTTCCGTGTGAATGGAAAGAAACCCACCAGAATGAGTCACTGTTTCCACAGGCCAGCCGGCTGGCCCGAGCCCTGTCATTCCACGGTTCCACTGGCTGCCTGAGCAGCTGAGGGCTGGCAGCACCCCACGGAGGAGAGCAGCAGTTTGAGTGGGGTGGGGGGGAGAGGAAGCATCCTTCACGGTGGGTGGGTGTATGCGTGCGCACACACACACACGCACACATAACATAAACATAAGAACATAAGAAGAGCCCTGCTGGATCAGGCCAAAGGCCCATCTAGTCCAGCTTCCTGTATCTCACAGCAGCCCACCAGGTGCCCCAGGGAAGCATGAGACAACAAGATGCTTGCATCCTGTTGCCACTCCCTTGCACCTGGTACCAGTAGCCCTCCACCTTTGTAAGGAGGTTGCACAATCCATCATTGCCGATAGCCCACGATGGACCTTTCCTCCAGAAATCCGTCCAATGCCCTCTTAAAGGCATCCAGACCAGATGCCATCACCACCTCCTGTGGCAAAGAGTTCCACAGATTAACTACCCGCTGGGTAAAAAAAATACTTCCTTTTATCTGTTTTAGCTCTCCCAACCCTCAGTTTTAGCAGATGCCCCCCTGGTTCTGGTATTTTGAGAGAGGGAAAAGAACATCCACACACACGCTAGTGCTGAACAATGGCCTAGGGTGCAATCCTAACCATGAGCTAGGCTGGCACAGTTAGGCCAGCAAAGCTTGGGCCACTGTACAGCCCGTTTGGACCACCCTCGGAGTCAGGGAGGATGGCGCACATCCGTGTGCTGTCCTCTCTGACTCCGAGAGTGGTCCAAACACGCTTTACGGTGTCCCTTGTGCTGGCCAAACTTTGCTGGCCTAACTGTGCCGGCCTCACTCCAGGTAAGGATTGCATTCTAGGATTGCACCCTGAGTCATACAGAGTAGGGCCAAGTCAGTTCTTTAGCCACCTGCCTGTTGGTTGTGCTGCACTCTGCCCTGCCTACCGTATGAATATTCTGCCCTCCACAAGACTTTTCCTGCACCATGCAAAAGGCTTTTGTGGCAGTGGCGACGGAAAAGGTGGTGAAGCTGAACGGATTGGCTGTGCTACTGTGATGTCACCAGCTGAGCAGGCCGTTCTGCTCCCATTGGCTGAGATGGAGCCAATACTATGTCGCATCACCGAAAAATGCAGCGAAGAGTGAGCTGTGGGAACCGAGGAGCCATGCAGGTGACGCAAAGAAAGCAGGAGGAGGAATGCCAGACCATGCACAGCCAGAGGTGGTCAACCTGTCAGCCTTAAGTGCCAGGCATTGGTGGGTTCCTTGTTGCCACATTTACCTTTCGGTTACACTTACTGCCCTGTGGACCCCTAGGAGCGCCTCCTGATCGACCGTGGTCTTTATGGAAGCAGAAAGAGGCTACAGTTACTCTGCACACGGTCAGATGATTTCACGTTTGTGCCCCGGTGGGGGTCTTCTGAGCCATTTGTCCCGCACAAGATCATTTTGCATACAGGCCTAAGCCACACTAAGTTGGCCTGTGCAAAACCAGAGAGCCAGTGCAAGGTAGCAGGGAGAACATGGGGTGGGTATGAGTGATGGACAAGTCCAATAATTTGCACGGCACGTTGCATGCCAAAAGTGGTGAACAACTGAAACAGCTGTGTCAGGGTCTGCTGCACCATGCCAATGGGTTGCCCCAAGGTGCCTCTATGCACTGGTCTTTAAGAGGTGTGTCAGAGCCCCCCCCCCCCATTTTGGTGCCAGCAGATGTGGCAAGGGGCATTTGACTGGATGTGACCCAACCTATCACACATTTCTTTTTTTTAAAAAAGGCCCCATTTTGCTTTCTCTAAGGGAGGGCAAATCTCTAAGTTTTGCAAGAAGCCTTACCTTGCAGTGGAACTCACTCCTCTCCTGCACTGTTCTAGCCAACCCTCACAGGGAAAAGCAACATCTTGGCGTTGCTCACTGGCTACAGCAGCAAGGGAGATAAGAGGCGGGATTGACATGACAGGGTAAGGCTCCTTGCAACACTTAGAGCTTTGCCCTTCCTGTAGATCCGCCTCTGCCTTTAGAGCTGTATCTGCCTTGAAATAGGTCAATATTATAGCTGTAAACCTTTTCAGAACTGCCATGGCGCCCTCCAAGGAATTCTGGGAACTGTAGTTCATGGTTGAGAGAACCCTGCTAGAGCACACAGCCCTCTTGCCAGAAGCCATTTCCATGGAGGGTGAACAAACAAAGCCATGTACGCATCCCCACTTCTTGAAGAACCTCCCATGCCCAGTCTATAGCTGCGGCCTTGTGACATGGTGCGATGCGCACATGCGTTCTAATGGCTCGACAGACGTGGTGATGGAACGCTGAATCTCGGAAGAGGGAGGGAAGCGTCCATTTCGAGAAGAGGAATGCTGGACCCAGAGGGAAGCTTGGTGGAAGGGGGTGAAGGGACAGCGGTGGATGCTTTGGAAACTCATTTCCAGTCGGCCAGGGAGCCAGAGGGACGTGGCATGATGTGGCGTGATGTGGCGAGGGCTGAAATTCATCTCTGGGTCTGAACAGCTCCCCACAGCTCTGGCTCCAGACCTGAAGCCAATTTACGCTCAGAGTGTGGGCGCCTCTCTGCCAACTCCTATGCAGCTCCTTCGGCGGGTTTTGCTCCGCTCCTAGATGTCAGAGCAGCCACGTGTAAACACCTCCCTTCCCGATGGGCACCCAGAGGCCAGGCTAGTGCCCAGGCTGCGCCCAGGGTCAGAGGCAGATCTAAGGGAGGGCAAAGCTCTAAGTGTTGCAAGGAGCCTTACCTTGCAGTGGAAATCACTCCTCTCCTGCACCGTTTTAGCCAATCCTCACAGGGAAAAGCAACATCTTGGCGTTGCTGACTGGCTACAGCAGCAAGGGAGAGGAGGGATTGACATGGCAGGGTAAGGCTCCTTGCAACACTTAGAGCTTTGCCCTCCCTGTAGATCCGCCTCTGCCAGGGTGCTCCTTTCCTCTGTTGGGCAGCATGCACACCATGAACGTTGACTGATGGAGCTTCCCCACCTCTCCCGCTGGGGCGGAAGGGGGAGAAGCGAGGTGGACAGTCAGAAGCGTACCTGTTCTTCCGTCGGACGAGGACCGTCGGCGACTCGAGTGGGAAGCAGGGCAGCGAGGCTCGGGTTTCAGCTGCATTTCCCCCCCTCCTAATTCTTGCCGGCTGGTGTAATCCCCCCCAGAGCCAGCGGAGCGCCAGGTTCGGACTGGAAACTGGCTCCGGTTGCAGCTCCAGGGTCTCTCCGAGGCTCCCGAGCCAGAAGAGAGAGCAAGACGTTGATTCGAAAGGAAGCGGGACGGAGGCGGCTCCAAGCTCTCCTGCTGGGGTCAGGCCTGGGGGTGGAGGGACGGCACCCTCCTGGGCCGTAAAATATGTCTGAGGCTGGTTCAAGCAGCCACTCAGGAGCCGGGATCTGGGGAAGGAGCTTGCCGGCTGAACCCACCCCGAGAAAGCCGCTGCGGAGAGCTGGCCAGGCTCCCATGCGTGGACGTCCTTTGGATTGGACAGCACCTCCCGCCGTAAAACGTGGGCCGAAAGAGCTCAGGGGGGTAAAAAATGACAGAGGAGTATGTGGGGTGGGTGGGAAGTTGGCGCCTCGCCTGGGAATCTTCTCCGACCTGCAAAGGCCGAGGAAGAATCTTGGAAAGGGGGGGAAAGCAGGGGAAACCGGGAGTCCCTCCTGCTCACGGGACAAATCCAAGCACCACTAACATGACTCACACTTCAACTGACTAGCCTGAAATTGCCTCCTTCTGACCCCACTGAGGGTGTACTCCTTATGGTGGTGACAAGGCTATGGGGTCAGACAGGGTCGGCTCTAGCGGTGGCGGAGCCCAATGAGGGGCATTCCTGCGGGGGCCCCAACCCTCCCTGCGGCCCCCCCCACTCACCAAGAAGAGCTCTGTCCGTGCCATTGGTCACATTGGCTTAAAGCCGGCCCTGCCTGAGGCAACAGGTTCAGCTGGCCTCACGGTTGGGCCGGCCCTGGAGAACAAGTAGAAGAAAGAGATCCACGCAGGGCAGAACTGCATCCTCAGGACAATGGAAAAAAAAATGGCCACACATTTGGTCCTATCTAACACAGCTCAGGTGTTGCAGGCACTGAGCCAGTGAGATAGGCACACTCTCTTGCAGGGCTGGCTCTAGCAGCAGTGGGGCCCAATGTGGGGCATTCCTGTGGGGCCCCCCATGGCCCCCCCCACTCACCCAGGCCTGTTTGTGCCACGTGCAAAGCGCGGCACGTGGAAGTAGTTGGTGGTGATATCATAGCATCCCCGCCAACTGCTTCCAGGTGGCCCATCTTGGGCTGTTCAGAGGCAGAGGCAGGTGGGAGAGACCAAGGTGAAGCTGCTCCGCTCGTCCCACTGACTTACAGCCCATTGAGAGCCCAGCTGCAGCCGCAGGCAATATGCTCACCCTGCTAGTGCGGGCCCTGATGTGATGGCATTGGTCATATTGGCTTAAAGCCGGCCTTGGGGTCAGGCCAAGAAGAGGGAGCAAACGGGATTTGCAGCAAAGCCGATGGAGGAAGAACCTCACAAAGAGGACAGGAGGTCCAAGTGAGTCTGTCCACCTGCCAGCAGGGAAGCCTACCCCTGCCCCCAACCCAACATTACCCAAGGGTGCGTCTGTTGGTTTCCTTTAAGTGTTCCTATCCCACCTTTATTCCCCAAGGTGGCTAACCACAAAAGTGGAAATCCCAAAAGTACAATAGAAGACAATGAGGGTGCAATCCTAAACTGAGCTAGGCCGGCATAAGCTACGCCAGCAAAGTTTTGCTGGCACAAGGGCCACCATAAAGCATGATTGGACCACTCTCGAGTCAGAGAGGCCAGCACACAGACGGGCACCATCCTCCTTGACTCCCAGAGTGGTCCAAACACGCTTTACGGTGGCCCTTGTGCTGGCCAAACTTTGCTGGCTTAGTCGACGCCGGCCTAACTCCAGTTTAGGATTGCGCTCTCAGTAGGATCGGTTGCTATTTTGCAAATGAACAATGGCAAAGCTCAATGGCCTGATTGATTTCCGTGGAGTGGCATGAATTTTGTTTTGGATCTTTTGGTTCCTGCATTGTATCAACTTTACGGTGAAATATTTGGAACATGATCTCTCCCATCTTCAGTGTATGACACTCATATAGCATTTATTCCTAAACCTAATAAAGACCACACTAAGAACGCAATCCTAAACTGGAGGTAGGCCGGCATAAACTAAGCCAGCAAAGTTTGGTCAGCACACGGGCCACCATAAAGCGTGGTTGGACTACTCTCGGAGTCAGGAAAGATGGTGCATGTCTGTGTGCTGGCCTCTCTGACTCCGAGAGTGGTCCAAACATACTTTACGGTGTTGCTTGTGCCTGCCAAACTTTGCTGTCTTAGCTTATGCCAGCCTAACTCCAGTTTAGGAGTTAAATGTGTGCAAATTCACATGCCCTAAATGTGTGCAAATTCTATACCTATTTCTGTAATGAACTTTGATGCCAAGATATTGACGAACATACTTGCTAATAGACCTCAAGAGATTATTAGAGCTTGATACATATTGATCAGGTAGGATTCATGGAAGGCAAGCAAAGCTCTGATAATCTTGGACTAGTTGTTGATTGTGTTGCTTTGAAGAGTAAGAGATTTGATCTTGTCGTTAGATGCTGGTACGGTACTTTGGAAGTTTATTGTGGCTATGTTGACAAAGCTTGGAGTTCCTAAATTCTTTTTGGAAAAAGGATACAAAGTTTATATTCTAGCCCAAGATTGAGAGTTATGATGACCGGTCATCTTTCTTCTGCATTCTCTCTCTCTCTCTCTCTCTCTCTCTCTCTCTCTCTCTCTCTCTCT
>JAJKFI010000023.1:4130455-4144207 GCA_029204185.1 Lerista edwardsae | reverse complement strand
TCTCTCTCTCTCTCTCTCTCTCTCTCTCTCTCTCTCTCTCTCTCTCTCTGAGTTCAATCCTCACCTGGAGTTAGGCTGGCACAGTTAGGCCAGCAAAATTTGGCCAGCACAAGGGACACCATAAGTAAAGTATGTTCGGACCACTCTCAGAGTCGGAAAGGCCAGCACACAGACGTGCTCCATCTTCCCTGACTCTAAGAGTGGTCCAAGCACGCTTTACAATGTCCCTTGTGCCAGCCAAACTTTGCTGGCCTAACCGTGCCGGCCTAACTCTGGGTTAGGACTGTGCCCTTAAACCTCTGGTTTATGCTATCAGATGAAATTTTGTTTTTTTAATCCATTACCCATGCTAAATTCTCACCATGGGCTAACCCTGAACTAAAAATAGGGGAGAACTATACATTTCTTGCGGGAGAGGCAGATAGATCGGCAATTTTCACTTTCAATCAATTGCCTGGTCAAGAGCAGGAGCTTCTCTCTGTGTGGAGGTCAAGGGCTAAAAATGATCTCCTGTCCTCAGCTGAATGACAGTGTATAAAATTACAATATTTTGTTAGTGATCATATTTGGGCCAGTGGCACTATCGGCTTCTCGATCACCGGCACTTATGGAAATCCTGATTGAATCAATTGAGAAACAGGAGCCGACAATATTGGCTTATGAGTATTTGATGTTGCTTAACAAATACGGTACTCAGAGAGATAAGGAACTAGCGCCCTGCTTTATGTAACTGGTTGGGGAAATGGCTCTCGCCGCTATAGCGGCAATATCTGATCTGCAGATATTGCAAATATGTGGAAGACATTTATAGAGATGTATGCAGAGATTGCTTAGCCATATCTTACTGCGAATTAATCGCGTGTAGTTTTCCCCCTTTCATTTTTGCCTTGGTGATGTTGCTGTTGGTTATTGTTCTGTTGTTTTTATTCACACGTAAAGGGGAGGGGAAACGTAGAGTCTGGAAATGTGAGGAAGGGGCTTCATGAACAGACTTCCCAGGGCAGCCTTGGGTTCTATATAGAAGAAGGTGCAATAAGCACGCTCCACTTGGCCCCTTCCTTTCTCTCTTTGGGGCATGCAGAGATCAAGCAGCCCCAAGGAAGGTGGAAAAGGGCTGCCCCAGCAGCTGTTTCAGCGCTGTGCTACTTTGCATAGCAGCTGGCCCTGTTCTACCTCAGTTTCCCCAATTGCACTCAGTTCTCCCGCTCTCTGCTGAGGAACCTGTCGCCTCACATTTTGTACAGCGCCGTGCACACGGATGGATCCGCGCAAACGTGTGCGGCATGAGTAGGTAAACCAACAGACAGCGAAAAGGTGACTGCGAGTCCCTGTTTCTTGCCATTCCCAACTCCCTAAGGTGGCTCAAAGCAAACAGGAAACAAGCCTGAACAGCACTTGCAGGGAAGGAGGGAATTGCTCAACCCCTTCTGTTCCCCTCATCTGCTACTGTTCTGGTTGAACGGCCGTCAATAGCAGGAATCCTCCCTTTCCAGAGACATAGAAATGCTGGATCTGGCTGGGGTGGTTGTCTCTGGGACGAGGTCTCCTGGTGCCGCTTCCTCCTTCGAACAGATTTTTTTTAAAAACCCAGTGGGTAATTAATCTGTGGAACTCCTTGCCACAGGATGTGGCGATGGTATCTGGCCTAGACGCCTTTCGAAGGGGGATTGGACAGATTTCTAGGTCAAAGCCCATCCCAGGTCACAAGCCCTGATGGGTACGTGCAGCCCCCTGGTTTTCTAGGTAGGCTACCTCAGAATGCCAGTTGCATGGAAGTGGCGACAGGGTGCAGGTTTCTGGCTGCCTTGTGTGCTGGTGGGGCACTGTTAGATGCAGGAAGCTGGACCAGACGGGCCTTGACCTGACCCAGCAGGGCTCTTCTTATGTTCTCCCCACTCCCACTACCCTGAGACTCTGGGGCTTTTGAGTTCTCCCCAGGCTGGCTGGCACCTCCTTCTGCTCTCTGCTGGGAGCTGATGTGACGGGCTGCTTCTCACCCCTAGGGGAGTGCTCCCTTGCCTTCAGGCCTGCTTGTGCCCTCTTCAGGGGGCCCGGCCGACCCCTTGAGGTGCCACAGCTCAGTGGCAACGGAGCTCCATTGTTCAGGAGCAAGTGCCCCACACGCTGAGGTCTGTGCACCCCAAGGAAGTTGGGGCTCACATTGGTTTGGCCAGGCACACCCCACAACCCTCCTGTGGCTCTCTGCTGTGCGTGTAGGAGGCCAGTGAGAAGCTGCACAAGGCCGGCCAAACCCTGGCACCCCTTTTGCCGCAAAAATGAGGATGCTTGGAGCCTGAAGAGGGGGTGGGTGGGTGGGTGGCTCCAATGTCTCCTCCATCCGCCGTGGGGCGGGACATGGCCTGGAAAGCTCCCTGTTGCGGAAGCAGTCAGGGGCCCCGCTCGTCACTGAGCGCTCCTTGTGGGCAGGGCAGATGTGAGCAGGATGTTCTTGAGCAGAGGCTCCTTCCTGCCGCGGTCGGATCCGCGACCCCAAAGAAACTCTGGGCTCTCCAGAGGCCCCTCTGTGGGAGGAGAATCTGGAGAGCCTCTAATGGGCTTGGCAGGCAGAGCGGCAGTGCTTTTCCTGGTGCGTCAGTTGTGGGGGGAGAAGCCCCCCCCACAGCCCTGGCCAGTCCTGTTGCTGACCCCTCCCCTCATAAGCCACACCCCCAGCACAGATCCTGCAGGGTGCTGGATGGAGCTGCCTCCACGGGACTTGGGCTCCTGTGCTCTCTTCCACAGTGCCACCAGAGGAGCAGGCCTGGGACTGCAGCTCTCCCTCCAGAGGACGCTGAAACCAAACTCCCCCCTCCACACCAGGCTGCTTCCCATTCCCTATTACTGTGATTCCTCCCCCCATCCCATTTCCCCACCTCCAATATAAAATCCAGCTGCGGCACTGAAGACCTTCTTGGCAGGAGAACGAAGGCAAATGCGGGGGTTTGTGTGTGATGGTGTGAGGCCAGAAACGCCCCCCATCCTACTCCCCAAAGACTTATGGAGCTTCATTAAGGGGATTTGCACAGCCTGTGGTCAGAAAATCTGTCTAGAGTGTAACTGTAGCAGGCAGGTTTCTATCATCTGTCCTGCCCAAGCAAGCAAATTAGTGTGAGAATTTAACTGGCGATGGCCCGGTGAACGGCCGCTGGGGGGGGCTCTGGAAGGAGCACCTGGGCGACACACTCGCAGGCAGGGGGTGTGTGGGTGTGCAAGCACACACGCAGGCGTCCCCCACTGTAGAACAAGGCTCAGGGTGGGGCAGTGCAGATCTAGCTTCATGTCACACACAAAAACAACTGTTTGGTGGTGGGACACTAGAAGCAGCCCCCCAGTCCAGGGGGGAAGGGAGAGGGACCACGTTACACAGGAGCTCAGGCTCCAGCAACACTTCGCATTTTGCCCCCCACTGTCAAAAGGCCTGTTCTCCTTATTCATTTTTCTGCCCAATCTCCAAGGAGCTCCAGGAGGTGTACAAGGATGCGGCTTATTCAGCGACGGGATCTACAAACGACCTGGGGAAACGCTGGGCGGGACGTAGGCGGGACATCCAGGTGATTGGCAGCCTGTCCGCGGCGATCCGCAGCTGCCCTGGCCTGGGGGGGGCTCCTGCTCGCTATGGAGGATGGGTGAGGGTCGCGCCGGGTGCCTGGGCGAGCAGCGGTGGGGCGCGCTAACTGGGGGCAGCCCCCCCCCCAGGCCAGGACAGCTGCAGAACGCTGCAGATGGGCAGCCAATTGCACAGAAGCCCCGCGTAAGTCCCGCCCAGCGTTCCCACATGTTGTTTGTAGATCCCGTCACTGGGCTTATTATTTATTTGAAGAATTTATACGCTGCCTTTCTCATGCCGAAGCAAATGCCCATGGCGGTTTACATGGGCAGGCTAGTGTAAACCACCATTTTTCAATGGGGTTTTTACAAATAGACAGTATTCTGTGATTCACCAAATCCTCAGTCCCAGATGTAGCCCTCGCAGGGTGGTTCTCTCCTCTGGCTGCGCACCATCGTGCTTCAGCAGACAATTGTAAGTCCAGCCTGGACAGGTCCTCTAGGTTGGACTGCGTTCTTTTGCCAGCTGGCCACCTCACAAATCCCCACCCTGGCTAATCAGCCCCACAGCGACTCCATCCTGCCACAACAGGCACTGCAGCTTGTCACAGCCTGGCATTCCATCTCCCATCCAACTATAGGCCACAGATTTTCCTGCGTAGCTTCAGGCAGTTGTTGTTGTTGTTGTTGTTGTTCAGTCACTAAGTCGTGCCCGACTCTTCGAGACCCCCTGGACCCCAGCACACCAGGCCTCCCTGTCCTCCACTAGCTTCCAGAGTTTGCCCAACTTCATGTTCATTGCTTCGGTGACACTCTCTAACCATCTCATCCTCTGCCGCCCCCTTCTCCTTTTGTCTTCCATCTTCCCCAGCATGAGGGTCTTTTCTACAGAGTCCTCTCTTCTCATGAGGTGGCCAAAGTACTTGTGCTTCAGCTTCAGGATTTGTCCTTCCAGGGAGCAATCAGGCTTGACTTCCTGGAGGATTGACTGATCGGATCTCCTTGCAGTCCAGGGGACTCTCAAGAGTCTTCTCCAGGGGACTTCTCAAGAGTCTTCAGGCAGTACCAGCAGCTAAACCATCAGTCCATACACCCTGCCTTGATTCAAGACCCTCAAGCTAACCAAGAAGCCTTGAGCCTCGAATGGCCTCCAATCAGTCATGGAAGCCTCTCCCCCAAGGCTGTCTTTCATGGTGCCCTTTGGGCTGGACCCAGGACAGGATTCCAAGTCAGTCGTTTCAGCTGCAGGTGGAATCCTGCCGGGCTCAGCTTTGGGATCCCGGCAGTGCAGCTGGGGACTTCCTGGACTCCCGCAGTTGGCAGCCGCTCAGGAATTAAAGATTTAATAGGATCAAGGAGGCAAAGTAGTAATTACTTTAAATCGCACCCCTGTTTAAGAAGTGAAGGAAAAAGCTCTTAAAGCACCTGTGATTGGCAGCAGCAAAGGAGCACCTTGAGGGCTGAGACGGGGGCTGCCTGGCAAGGGATAGCCTGCACCCACATCCATGCCCTGCAGCCTTTGCATTTCACGTGGGCCCATCGCAGCAAATAGCGTGTGACCCCGCAAAGGTCCAAGAAGATGCTTTTCCCCCACCTGCCCCATGTCTGACTACAATACTCTTATTTGGAAAGAGGAGAGCAAAGCTGCCAGGTGAAAAAAAGGCTGCCACTGCCTGCAGCGAATGCATTCAGAGAGAGCAGCTTAGAGTGGGCTGTTCGCTCATGAGTGAGCTGCAGCAAGGCGGGGAGGGGCAGAGAGGCCGCCCTTGGAACGTGCTGCAATGCCTGGTGTGCCCCTGGGACCGAGCCAAGCCACAGATGCCTCCTGGCTTGCGAGCTGAGAATGGGTTGCACCAGCCACAACGTGCCACAGTCCAACGACCCGCTCCCGTTCTAAGCAGAAGCTTCCAATGGGCCAGGTCCAGGAAGCAGGCCCAAGAGAACATAAGAACGTAAGAAGAGCCCTGCTGGATCAGGCCAAAGGCCCAGCTAGTCCAGCTTCCTGTATCTCATAGCGGCCCACCAGGTGCCCCAGGGAGGCACGAGACAACAAGATGCTTCCATCCTGTTGCCACTCCCTTGCACCTGGTACTTTGAAATAGCCTACCACTAATGTATGGAGGTTGCACAATCCATCATGGCCTATTATATAGCCCACGATGGACTTTTCTTCCAGAAATCCGTCCAATCCCCTCTTAAAGGCATCTAGACCAGATGCCATCACCACCTCCTGTGGCAGAGAGTTCCACAGATTAACTACCCGCTGGGTAAAAAGGAACACGGTCAAGTATGTTTGGACCACTCTCGGAGTCGGAGAGGCCAGCACACAGATGTGTGCCACCCTCTCTGACATAGAGAGTGGTCCAAACGCCCTTTAAAGTGGCCCTTGTGCTGGCCAAACTTTGCTGGCCTATGTGCCAGCCTCACTCCAGGTTAGGGTTGCACTCTTAATCCCAGCAGCAATCTAGTTAGCAAGTTGCTCCAGGAACTAGGGTCTCTCACTCCACAACGTTGCTTAATATAGATGCCCAGTAGACCCCGCCCTTTTTTTCCATCACTGTAGGTGAAGGAGGGAGGAGGGAGGAGACCAGTTACAATTCCCCAAGACACAGTCTTGGGGAATCCCCTAAATGGAACCAGGGAACCCTCCACTTGGCCCTCTCCTGTTGGCCATGGCGGAAACAATGTGGGCAATGTGATTGCAAAACAGCAGCATCCCAGGAAAGGACCTTGCAGGTTCCTCACTTGAGAGGAGGGGTGGATGAGGCAAAGAGTCCTGACCTTGGTGTCCAAGCCTGACCAAAGCCTGACTTGGTGTCCAAGCTGGGGACACCACTTGGCTTGCTGACCTGCGCTCAGAATAAAAGGGCTAGGCAACGACATTACATGGGGAATAGCTGGATACAATCACCATTATGTTTTCCCTTAAGGTGTGTGGGATGATTCCCTGTCTGCTGGTTTAAAGAAGGAGATTCAATTAGGAGATCTTATCTCTGAACATGTGGCCTGCACCAGGCCAATTAGCCCCTCCATTAGCCCGGGATTGTCCATTTAGGCAACAAGAAATAGGACAGAACAAACAGGACAAGACAGGATCAATGCAGGCACCAGAAGGTCCAGGAAGTAGTAACTTCAGCACTGCTCCGGGATTGCCTCTGGGGTTGCCCTCATTGTGGAGGAGGACCCAGCGGTGTCATCTAAATGATTTAAGAACAGGTACTCACTTTTGATTGGCACGTGCCGGGTCCCGCCCACCGGAAGTGACGTCATAAGCCAGAAGTGATGTTGTGGCAGGACATGAAAAAAGCCCTTTTGGAGGCCTCAGATGATTTTAAACTGACCCAACCATTGCAACAGTATTCCACAGCACCCCCAGAACATGTGAAGGAGGCCTGGCATCACAGTGGCAAGGAAAGGAAAGGCTCCGCTCGCTGCCTGCCTGCCTGCCTGGCTCTGAGAACATGCAGGCAACTCCAACATGCAGGAAATTCAAACGTTGCAGAGGGCGGAGTCGACGAGTGGGCGGGCGAATGGGCGGGGCCAGCTGTAATCCTAGAAACCGGTACTCGCGTACCCCCGCGTACCCCCTGCATGACATCACTGATGAGGACCCAGCGGTGGGCAGACCTTTCAGATCAAGCAGGAAACCAGAATTCAAAGGAAGTGCATGTTTGCGGCCGGAAGTCGCCTCCCCTTTGTGCACAAGTAGAACAGGACACATGTTTCTGCTACCCCGGCATTAAATCATTCAATCAACAGTATTTATATACCGCTTTTCAACACCAAGTTCACAAAGCGGTTTACAGGCACATAATACTACGAGGGAAATGGCTCCCTGTCCCCCAAAGGGCTCACAATAGAAACAAATGCAGAACACCCCCAGCAAGAGCCACTGGAAAAGACACTGTGCAGGGGTGAAGAGTGACAAAGCTCCCGCTGCTAAATCTAAGAGGAACACCACTTGAAAAAGTGCCTCTTGCCCCGTTAGAAGGGGTGAGCAGAAGCAGGGGCAGAAGTTAGGGGAAGCAGAAGAGATTCTCTCTGGAGCGGGTTCTAGCAGATGCAGGACTGCAGGAGGGAGCCAGGAAGCAGCACTGGGAGGGAGGGGGCCTTGGGGGCGGGACTGCTGCAGGAGGACGAGCAGCTCAGGCCTCCTCGGGCCTCGGCAAATTGCAAGAACTTTGAGATTAAAGCGGGATGCCAAAAGCTAAAGCTCCTTAAAAGATCCAACGGAAATAGATTTTGACTTTTAATTCATTATCCGGCTCCCTCCCTCTCCTCTGCCACTTGGAGACTTCCAGGGCGCCTCTCAAGTTCGCCCAGGTCCTTTCCAAGGCTGCAGCGTCCCCCACCTTGTGCCCGAAGTCCAGGTGGGGTGGCCGACTCGAACTGATGCTCGGCGCGGAGATTTTGGACATTGCTGAGATCCTGAGAAAATCTCCAGGGGTGATTTCCACAGCCATCTGGAGGCTGGTGCTGGTTCCTGGAGCCTCCACATTCTTCCAGTGTGTGTGCAATGTGGCAACGTGTGGCTTACAATGGTGGCAATGTGTGCGCATGTGTGCACGCGCATGTGCCTGTGTCATGGCTTCCCCCCACAGAATGTTGGGAATGTTAGTCTGACGAGGGCCTTGAGAATTCTAGGTTACTTAAGAACATAAGAAGTGCTTCACTGGATCAGGCCAAAGGCCCATCTAGTCCAGCTTCCTGCATCTCACAGTGGCCCACCAGATGCCTCAGGGAGCACATGAGACAACCAGATGCCTGCATCCTGTTGCCACTCCCTTGCACCTGGCATTCTGAAGGAGGCTATTAACATAAGGAGGTTGCACCACCCATCAAGGCCACGATGGACTTTTCCTCCAGAAATCTGTCCAGTCCCCTTTTCAAGGCTTCTAGGCCAGATGCCATCACCACCTCCTGTGGCAAGGAGTTCCATAGCTTAATGACCTGCTGGGTAAAAAAGTATTTCCTTTTATCTGTTTTAACTCCCCCAACACTCAATTTCAGTGGATGCCCTCTGGCTCTGGTATTCTGAAAATATAACAACCTCTCCCTAAAGCACTGCAAGTACTTCCAGGATACCCTGGGAAGAAGCTGCAACTGAACCCACATGAAATATCCCACCCTGTCCACTAGGGTGGTCCTGATCCTGACTTCCTCATCAGCTGCAATCTTTATTCTGCAATGCAGAAGTGATGCGTTGATGGTTGTATTGGAAAAGGCAGGAGATATCCCCAGGAGATAGGGAATGGTATCAGCAATGGCCCCTTGTCCAGGTAAACCAGGGATTATGAGGTTAATTCCAGAAGTCCTGCAGCAGGAACACAGCTGCAGGCTGATGAGGGCCCTGGTTAGGAAGGGAGGTTAGCACAGGTGCAGATGGGTGTGGCTGATGAATTAAAGCCTGCCCACTGATTGGCTGGCCTCAGTATAAAGTTGGAGGCAAGAGCTGCAGTAAAGCACCTGGGAAGGTGCTGGAGGAGGGCACCAGGTAGGTGCTGTTTGCAGGCACTAAATGAAGGGTGGATAGCACCTGGGTAGGTGCTGGAGGAGAAGTACCAGGTAAGTGCTGGATGGATGGATTGCTGGCTGGACTGCCTGACTGATGGAGTGCTGGCTGGACTGATTGCCTGAAGGACTGCTGGGCGGACTGTGACTAAAAGACTGGAGGTTATTGTGGGGAATAACCATTGGTAATTGTTGTATGGCTGCCATGCCCCTGGAGCCACCAAGAGGAGGAGGAGGCAGTTATGGCTTGGGCAAGCTGACTGCCTATTGTTTGGTGGTGGGGTTTGTTGGTGCTAGACTCAGGGTATTTTGAGCTAAGCTGGTGTTGAGGGCAGTCTGGAGGAGGCTGGCCAGCCAGTGATCCCAAGCAAAGCTGCTGGAAGAGAGGAGGCCCAGTGGGTGAATGACCCCCCTCCCTCTTGCCTATCTCTGAGGCTGCTCTGGAGGGGAAACTAGTTAGCCTAGTGTGGGCATCGGGGCCCTTGGGGAGGCCCAGCAGGGAATTTGGCAGAACAATGGTCACTGCAGGTCTGTTCGGCTGCAGTAGCTATGGGCAGACCCAGCACAAGCACAATTCCGAAGCTGCCTTCGACTTCACACCTTGTGCTGGCCATCCCAAGCTTCCCCCAGACCTGCCGCCTTCTGATAGTTCCCCACCCCTACCTGGAGGGCAACCTTTGGGTGTCACACAGAAGTCCCACAATTGTAGCAGAACGAGCCAGTCCAACACTCTCTCTGGAGGCAAACCTTCCGTCTGCAGGCAATTCCAGTCCAACATCTGAAAAACTAATACATATTTTTCTGCACTATCAGATACAAAGATCTCTCTCTCTCTCTCTCTCTCTCTCTCTCTCTCTCTCTCTCTCTCTTCACTGGGAGCACCTGAGCTCCCGATTCCTGCTCACAGTCGCGTTTTGTCCGGGCTGAGCGTTGTCTGCATCTGCCAGTGCCATCACCCAGACCCCCAAATATGGAGCCCTTCAGCCTCCATCTCCCCTAGGCATGGCTCCGGTGCCTCACAAGGCCCAGAAAGCACATCCAAGTCCGTGGGACCAGGACTCCAGTCCGTGAGCCCCGAAGGAGGGTTGCATGTGGTCCCAGGAGGAATAATGTTCTCGCTGCCTCTCGCATGTTCTTTGACCAGAAACTGTAAGGATCACAGAAGGAAAATTATGCAGATACAAAATTATGCATGGAAGGGACAGAGTCGATAAAGGGATGTTCTTTTCCCTCTCTCAAAACACCAGAACCAGGGGGCATCCGCTAAAACTGAGTGCTGGGAGAGTTAAAACAGATAAAAGGAAGCACTTTTTTACCCAGCGGGTAGTTAATCTGTGGAACTCTTTGCCACAGGAGGTGGTGATGGCATCTGGTCTTGATGACTTTAAGAGGGGATTGGACAGATTTCTGGAAGAAAAGTCCATCGTGGGCTATAGGCCATGATGGATTGTGCAACCCCCTTACATTGGTGGTGGGCTACTTCAGAGTGCTGGGTGCAAGGGAGTGGCAACAGGATGCAAGCATCTTGTTGTCTCGTGCCTCCCTGGGGCACCTGGTGGGCCGCTGTGAGATACAGGAAGCTGGACTAGATGGGCCTTTGGCCTGATCCAGCAGGGCTCTTCTTATGATCTTATGTTCTTATGTAAGGAAAGTTGTCATGTGATACCTGCTGCTGCTGTGGTCACCAGTGTGGTGTCACGTGGTGCTGCACGGTTCGACGTGGACCGGCTATGGGTGAGGAAGCTCTCCTCGCACGTTCTCGGATGCCACCTTGGAGGAAGGAGCAGACCTGGGTGGGGGAAGGACTGTGACCGCCTGCCCCCACTTCGACCCTCCCTTGTCTTCTTCTAGGCTGCCCTTGGGAAGATGGAGAGGGAAGGGTCGCAGCAGCAGACCCCTTGCCCAAGAGGCTCCTTCTCCCTCTTCTGCCCTTCCCCGCCCAGGGCTCGCACAATGGCCTGCCTCTTCCAGGCCCTCGTTCCCCGATCTACAGATTGGGCCGGACAAAGGCGCCATTGTGCGCAGCCCTGCAGTAACCAGGCAGGCTTTTTCATCACGGCCTGTAAACACAACCCGTGGCATTGTGTGCGATTTCATCCAAACCACTCTGGCTTGTAAAAGGCTTGGATTAGGGGAGCTCGGAGAGGCCCAGGCTGCGTCCCGACACACGGAAGCTCTTAGGAGCAGTGCCAGGAGGACGCGCGTAGCAAATTGCTCGGCACTCGGGGCGGGGCGGGGCGGGAGGAGCTCCGGTCTTTGATGCCGGTCTCCGTCCAGGCATCAGCTCCTCGCTTGGTTTGGGCTGTGTGTAGGACTGGGAGCCGAAGCCCCCCATGCAGAGCCCATAAACTAAATTACAACTAGTACAGAACGCGGCTGCTCGGGTGGTTGCCGGGGCACAGCGGTTTGACTCTGTCGAGCCGTTGCTTCGGCGACTACACTGGCTGCCGGTTCTGTTCCGGGCCAAATTCAAAGTGCTGGTGTTGACCTTTAAAGCCCTTTACGGCTCGGGCCCAGGGTATTTGAGGGACCGCCTCCTCCCATATAATCCTGCCCGTGCTCTGAGGTCATCTGGGGGGGCCCTTTTGACTGTGCCGCCACCAGGAGAGGTGAGAGGGGTGGCGGCCAGGAATAGGACCTTCTCGGCGGTGGCACCCCAACTTTGGAATACCCTCCTCTTAGAGTTAAGAACTGCTCCCTCGTTGGCGGTATTTCGGCGGGGACTGAAGACCTTTTTGTTTAAGCAGGCTTTTAGTTGCTGACAGGCTGGCTGGTCTTTGTATTCTTTTTATGATCCACGGGATGACCGTTGTATTTTTATATTGTACTTTTATATTGTTTTAATTTACTGTTTTTAATTGGATGTATTTTATTTCTGTTTTTAAATCTGTTTTTGTAATGCCGCCTTGAATGCCTTTTAGGCAGAAAGGCGGGGTAAAATTTAATAAAATAATAATAATAATAATAATAATAATAATAATAATAATAATAAACGGGGGGAGTATGTTTTGATCCCCCAACAGTCACCTTCAGGCCTTGGCTGAACTGGGCTCTCCTCTGCCACTGCTAAACCCAGCTCACAGTATTCATGCAGATGTGATGCAGAGCACAATCCTCACCTGGAGTTAGGCCGGCACAGTTAGGCCACCCAAGTTTGGCCGGCACCAGGGACACCATAACGTACGTTTGGACCACTCTCGGAGTCAGAGAGGCTGGCGCACATCCTTGTATTGGCCTAACTGTGCCGGCCTAACTCCAGGTTAGGATTGTGCCTCCAGTCATGTGAGCAAAGTGCACCATGAACGCAGACTTGTTGGGGAGTAGGTGCTTCTCCCCCTAAAACCCTCAGAGGTTTTGGGGTGAAATTTCACAGTGTATGGGGTGCAAGGGAGTGGCAACAGGTTGCAAGCATCATGTTGTCTTGTGCCTCCCTGGGGCACCTGGTGGGGCCGCTGTAAGATATAGGAAGCTGGACTAGATGGGCCTTTGGCCTGATCCAGCGGGGCTCTTCTTATGTCCTTATGTTCTTAAAAGCACACAATGGAGTGGGCAAATGCAAGGTGGGCTGCTCTTACTCCCCACATTACAACCTTCCAACCCAAAACAAGCATTCCACCATCTTCAGTTCTAATTCAGGTTGCAGTCCTAACCTGGAGTGAGGCCGGCACAGTTAGGCCAGCACAAGGGCCACCATCAAGTATGTTTGGGCCACTCTTGGAGTCCAAGTGGCCAGCACACAGACATGCACCATCCTCCCTGACTCCGAGAGTGGTCCAAGCGTGCTTTATGGTGTCCCTTGTGCTGGCCAAACTTTGCTGGCCTAACTGTGCCGGCCTAACTCCAGGTGAGGATTGTGCCACCAGTCAGGACTGGGCAGGTGGGTTTTGGGGTGGGAGTCTGCCCTGGTGCCCTCCTCCCTAGCATTGTCTGTAGCTTTGGGGCAGAGAGGTCAGCACGGCTTCCGCCAAGCTCTGGAGGGCGCTACAATCACCAACTGGCAGAGAATGAAACTGGGCACAGTTTCATGAAACTTTTGGGCCAAAAAGCAAGGAATCCCTCTTCATGCCAGGCGAAGGCTGCCCTCCCAGGGTAGGGTAGGGGGCTGCCTATGGCTGGGGAGGGGGGGCAAGCAGGAGGACAGCAGATCAGGGTCTGAGGTTCACACAAGTGTTCTTCATCAGGCAGCCACAAGAGGAAGAGCTCCGTGAAATCTGGCAATTGACACACTTTCGTCAACTGAAGTGGCTGTAAACAAAGAGATCCTTCTCTGACTGGTGGTGTGTCTTCCCCGTTGGGCGGGAGTAAGGCGGCAGCCCCGGTCAGGCGGTCCTCCTGGGAAGGCGAAGACGCTGCCTCCCGCTTCACGGCCAAGTTGCTTCAACACGCAGATGGTTATATCGGTTGTCTCTGGCTTTGCGGTGTACACTTACGGGCATTTTGTAAAAATGGGTGGGGCTCAAAGCCGTGCAACCGTATCTCCTTGGGGGTGGAGTGTGCTCAGCACAGCCACTTTGTGGTCTCACAATCAGAGGCCTCACTAGTGTTTGTGACATCCAGTGCGAGAGCTCATTGTGTCATTCCCATGATGGACCTGCTCCCATACTGAACCATACACAGAAAAAAATTACAATATTATTATTATTATTATTATTATTATTATTATTATTATTATTATTATTATTATTATTATTATTA
>JAJKFI010000023.1:4091307-4121615 GCA_029204185.1 Lerista edwardsae | reverse complement strand
TGCCAGTGGCAATAGGATGCAAGCATCTTGTTGCCTTGCCTGCATACGGGCCACTGTGAGATACAGGAAGCTGGACTAGATGGGCCGTTGGCCTGATCAGTGAGGCTCTTCTTATGTTCTTATGACACTGAAGCACACTGTGGGGTGGTGGTTGAGTTGAGGTTTACCCCAGCATGTTGACAGTAGATGGGTAACAGGGACTAGCTTGTTTGAAAACAAGACAGGCAGGCTCAGGGAGGACTGTGGGGAGTCCGGAATGAGCACGTCACGGTGCCTGCATTCCACACAACACCCATGTTGTTCATTCATGTCCTTCAATGGCAACACACCATTGTCACGGGCGCCAGGCATGCGCATCGCGGCATGTGCCTGCTTGGTAAACTGCCATTCAGGTATCCACCCCTCTGACCTCATTTTATGGATTCTGAGCTCTACCCTCCTCCTGCAGCGCCGGACTGGTAATGGAGGCAGTTCCCATGAGTCACACGCCAGGATTGCTATAGACATACAAAATTATGCCCGGGATGGATAGAGCGGAGAGAGGGATGTTCTTTCCCCTCTCTCACAACACCAGAACCAGGAGGCAGCCACTCAAATTGAGTGTTGGGAGAGTTAGAAAGGATAAAATACTTTCTTACCCAGCGGGTCGTTAAGCTGTGGAACTCCTTGCCACTGGAGGTGGTGATGGCGTCTGGCCTAGTTGCCTTTAAAAGGAGATTGGACAGATTTCTGGAGGAAAAGTCCATCGTGGGCTATTATATAGGCCATGATGGGTGGTGCTACCTCCTTATGTTAGAAGTAGGCTACTTCAGAATGCCAGGTGCAAGAGAGTGGCATCAGGATGCAGGCATCTTATCTCCTGTGCTCCCTGAGGCAGCTGGTGGGCCACTGTGAGACACAGGAAGCTGGACTAGGTGAGCCTTTGGCCTGATCCACTGGGGCTCCCTCCCCACAGACAGGATAGCAAATTCTGTTTTATTTACCTCAGAAATTTACTTCAGAATGCCATGTGCAAGGGAGTGGCAATGGGATGCAGGCATTTGGTTGTCTTGTGTGCTCCCTGAGGCACCTGGTGGGCCACTGTGAGATACAGGAAGCTGGACTTGATGGGCCTTTGGCCTGATCCAGCAGGGCTGTTCGGATGTTCTTATACAGGCATGCCCCAGTATCCAGTGATTTGGTATCAATGGTTTCAGTTATCCATGGATACCATGGGATGCCTATTAATAGATAGGAGTACATTATACAAATCTCTTTTATTTTACCTGGTTGCAGCAAAACCACTGATGTTCCCCTATATTTAAAAAAGGAGTCCCAAATATCCATGATTTCAGGTATCCATGGCAGAGTCCAGAATGTAACCCCAGAGAATATACTGGGGCATGCCTGTGGTGGTGGCTGGGTGGGGAGAGAGGGCCTTTGCACATTATTGGGCACATGGCATGACCGGACTTCTCTGACTGCCTCTAGTTCAGCTTCCTGCATCTCACAGTGGCCCACCAGAAGCCTCTCGGAGCACAAAGGACCACGAGAAGCCTGCATCCGACCGCTCTAATGGCGATTGGCAAACCAAACCAACACAACAGAGGAGGAAACAGAAGGCGACACCTGGGCGCATCGCCCCCAAATGTGCTTTGACAGGTGTGGCAGCGCTTTCCATAATTCATCATCACACCCGGTGCTTGCGCATGTTCCAGCGCAGCTCTGAGAACACGTTTTGCTCACTGAAGACATCCTCCTGTGTGTTGCTCCAGCAGCCGCTCAACGATGTCGGAAAGGGAGAATGGGGGGGGGGGGATATTCTGTTCCTGCGCCTCTTGAATCCCTGGAATTAATGAAGCCTGCCATGTTTGGAAGGACCAAAAGCGACATCTGAACGGGCGAGGCTGCCGGCCTGACACTGGGCCTCTCATCATCATCATCATCATCATCATCATCATCATCATCATCATCATACATTTATTTATATACCGCCTTTCTTAATATCACTAGATTTCTCTAATGATTGAACTCAAGGCGGTTTACATAGGCAGACTTTCTCACAAACCCGAAGGTTTTTACAATTTACAGAATGTTCTGTCTTCCAAGAACAACACTCCTACAGATCTTTCTTTCTGGATTTAGCCTTCTTTCTTTAGCCACCCGTCTGTCGCCTGCTGGCTGATGAGGCTTCCCTGCTGCCCCCAGAGATGCAGCTGATTTCAGCACACTCCTCCTCCCACGAGGCAGCTGAAACTCAGCTTTTAATCAGCCGCAGTTTCCAAGGTCTGCTGCTCGCAGAGACTTCCGGCAGTCCCGAGCTCATGACCTTGAGATCTTCAGGTGTTATCTTCGGGCAAACGGAGGCATTAACCCTCTCGGCTAAATCTTCTGTCGCTTCACTTCCCGAGCCGGCGAGTGCTGAATTATTAAGTCCAAGGTTCCAGAAGAAACCCACACCTGGAAGGTTATTTCCATATCACTGGAAATTTCCTGCTCTAATAATTCCTCTGCTGTACCTTTCGGAGGGGGTCACCTCCGTTTTCTTGACCTGATTCAGAGCGCCATTGTCACCTGGAGTTCGGCCGGCACAAGTTAGGCCAGCAAAGTTTGGCCGGCAGAAGGGACATCGTAAAGTAGAGGGTGTCCACAAAAGCCTCTTTACAATTTCAAACTTGTATTACAAAAACAAATGAAGAGATACATGTATGGAAAGTATACAATATTAGGAGTATATATTGAAGTTTATTTTGCATCAATGAATAAACCTCTATATGTGCACCATTGGTTGCACGCAGCACATCAAGGCGATAATCGATTTCCTGCCATGTTCGCTGTAGCATAGTCTCATCAATGGTGGCAACGGCATCAGTGATCCTTTGCTTCAGGTTCTGTACACGATGTCTTTATCGTAGCCCCACAGAAAGAAATCTAGGGGCGTGGTATCATTAACACATCTCATCATTTGCATTTTTCGTGATTTCTTGGAGACTTTGTGGACACCCTGTATGTTTGGACCACTCTCAGAGCATAGTTCTAAACTGGAATTGGGCCGGCATAAGCTAAGGCGGCAAAGTTTGGCCAGCACAAGGGACACCATAAAGCATGTTCGGACCACCCTGGGAGTTAGGGAAGATGGTGCACGTCTGTGTGCTGGCCTCGCTGACTCCGAGGGAGGTCCAAACACACTTTATGGTGGCCCTTGTGCAGGCCAAACTTTGCTGGCTTACCTTATGCCGGCCTAACTCAGTTTAGGATTGCACCCTGTGAGTCAGCGAGGCCAGCACACAGATGTGCACCATCTTCCCTGACTCCCAGGGTGGTCCAAACATGCTTTATGGTGTCCCTTGTGCTGGCCAAACTTTTCCGGCTTAGCTTATGCCGGCCCAATTCCAGTTTAGAACTATGCTCCGAGAGTGGTCCAAACATACTTGACGGTGTCCCTTGTGGCAGTCACAGGTAGTTCGCTGGCCTAACTGTGACGGCCTAACTCTAGGTTAGGATTGTGGTCTTAGATGTAGGCTAAGGCCAGGTGCTTGGGAGAGGCAGCAGGCATCTTGTTGCCTTGTGTGCATACTGAGACATCTGGTGGGCCACTGTGAGATCCAGGAAGCTGGACTAGATGGGCCTTTGGCCTGATCCAGAGTGGTCCAAACACAGTTTATGGTTGCCCTTGTGCCAGCCAAACTTAGCTGGCCTAACTTGTGCCAGCCTAATTCCAGTTTAGGATTGTGCTCTCAGCTGCAGGATGCCAACTGCCTCTTTGCTCCTCTTCGATAGATAGGGGCTCTCCCCTCTCTCAGCCGTGCCCAACGATTCCCAAGCAGGCTTCTGCTGCATCACTGCCGGCCACACCTAAGTCAAACTCTCTGCACCCTCACTAACCACTGATGACTTAATCACTTTACCAGGTAATTAGCATGCAGAATGAGCCGGAATCCCCTCTCCAAATGCATTTCACTTAGGAAATCAATCCGATCCTGCCCAAGGGACCTGCCTGCCAAACTTAATTCCCAATAATTGAACAGCAAAGTTCTTTAATGTTTCAAATGTAATAGGATGAAGACTCGCCAAAGGCATTTAGCAGTGGCTGCTGTGGAACTGGCTCTCCCAGAAGGTGGCTCTGCATGCAGATGGATGGGGAGTGAAGGGCTTTCCGCAGACAGGCAGCTCTTTGAAGGGTTAATCCCGCTCAAAGCCCTTCTGGAGATCCTGAGACCTGTGGAAAGCATTTTGCCAAGGAGCCAATGGGGCAGAGATTCTCCAAACTGTGTCTCGGGACATCCTGGGGTCCCTTGGAAGCTGATGGGAGGTTCCTCACTCTGAAGATGGAAAAGCATCTCTGAAACCTCAGACAAGCCCCCTTCCGTGGATGTGGCTATGAGAGCGCCTTGGGGGAGTTTGTGATGGCAGTGTGAATCCACTTGGGGCAGCAGCAAGCCCAAGATCTGAAGATCTGAGTGGGGCACCCTCAAAATATCCCCCATTCACAGAACTTTCCCTGAAACACTGAGGAGCCCTGGCAGAGGAGATAGGATGGAACGGGTTCCCCCGAAGGCAGAGCCCCCAAATCTTTGGCGATGGGGGTGGGGAATTAATGCCAGTGGGAATCCTGCACCTGTTTGCTGGCATGGAGGCGGGGCTTGTCATCAAATCTGTGCCTGAAGCTCCGGCAGGGGGGGGCAACAACAACCAGTGATGTCATTCAGGGGGAACGGACCAGAACGGGCGTTCCGGATCCTAACGGGCTCCGTGGCTGGTTCCGGGTTCCCGACAAGTGCCAATCAAAAGTGAGTTCCTGTTCCTAAATCATTTGAATGACACCACTGACAACAACCCAAGAGTGATCATCGGAGACACGAGGGAGGGATCAGCTATGGAAGTCCCTGGTTGATGAGAGCTGGACCTGCAAGTGCTCCTTGGTCTGCCCCCCTCCCCCCCAAACCCTGGCCTGTGAACCTACAGGCAGTGCCATGCCTCATTCAGGCAGTGGCCGAGTCCAGCAGTTAGCAGTCCCCTGCTAACTGGGCAAGAGGCACTTTTCCAAGCGGTGCTCCTCTTACGTTTAGCAGGGGGAGAGCAATTCTCCCTCTTCACCCCAGCACAGTGTCTTGTCTAGTGGCTGTTGCTGGGGGTGGTCTGCATTTTTTTTTTTAGACTGTGAGCCCTTTTGGGACAGGGAGCCCTTGAACTTGATTATTATTTGCCTGTAAACGGGCTTTGTGAACGTCGTGTTGAAAAGCGGTATATAAATGCTGTTGATTGATGGATTGATTGAAGCCAGAAAACCGAGGGAGGGGCGGTCTGTTGTAGGAGACATTGCCTGGGTTGGTGCCTGTGCAGAACTGCATTTCTTTAAAACATACGTTCACGTCTCTATCCATCAACAACAACAAAAAAGTTCACAGTCATTTACAGCTTTACAACAAAATCAGGAATAATGATAATAATAAACAAGCACATTAAAAGTGGATCGTTGACAAATGAAGCCAGGAAAGACACAAGGACCTGCCAATCCAGCCTCGAGCTGAGTCGTCTCTGCAGCCGCTGGCCCTGAGTCAGATCAGCTGCAAAAGCGTTTCTACCTGGCCTTGAAAGCTCAGCCAGGAGGGGGCAGCACTGGCCTCCGTGGTCCTGAGGCCACCACAGAGAAGGCCCTGCGTTGAAGGGAGATGATCTATTCCCCCCTAACCGGTCTTTGCCGCCGAAGGCGCTTAGGTGCCGGCACTGTTTCCTATAGGAGCAGTGATGTCATGCAGGGGGAACGTGGGGGAACTCAGTTCCACTAGTTAAAATTAGGGCTGACCCCGCCCACTTCACTCTCCCTCCTCCCCCCTCCCAATTCCTCTGCAAAGAGCTTTTCTTCTTGGTTGGCCGGCACTCAGAGGGTTAAAGGGAGCGACTCCGGATTCCTAGGGGGGCGAAGGCAGTGATGTCATTCAGGGGGAACAGACCAGAACGGTCGTTCCGGATCCTAACGGGCTCCATGGCTGGTTCCGGGTTCCCGACAAGTGCCAATCAAAAGTGAGTTCCTGTTCCTAAATCATTTGAATGACACCACTGGATAGGAGGGTATGTTTCCACCGATAACCAGGACTCGAGCTCTTTGAGGCACCTTGAACAGGTCCCAGGGAAGGAACTGGCAGCCAGGGCATGTATTTCAACAGTGTAAAAGTGGAGCCAGGGATGCTCACAGGAGCTCTGCCACCGCAGCCTGCAAGGAACTGAAGCTTCCAACCCATCTTCAAAGGCAGCCTCCTCTCCTCCCCCCACCCTGAGTCTCAGCTGGAAGTCTGGTGACGGGAGCAGGATTTGACAGCAGCCAGCTCTGCGCAGTCACTCCAGAGACTGCCTGAGGAGTTGCAGAGGCAGCAGCAGTCATTCTTGCTGGGCCGGTGGCAGGCTTGCTGCCCCCTCCCCAATCCGTTTGGAGGAGGCAGCTCTTTGCCTTTGCAAAAGGAGCCCAGCTGACTCAGGGCCTGTGCCTTGGACCTTGGGTGTGGCTGCACTCCTTGCACAGAGATCACAGGCAGCGCTGCTGATTGCAGGAGGCAGGAAGGCCTGGAGAGGAACAAGCTGCCCTCGCTCCAGTTCCTGCATCACCAGGAGGACCGGGATGGCCTCAATCTTCTCCCACCTGACGGGCCCACACTTCCACTTCCTGTTGGGCAGGCAAACAACTAGCAGAGCGACTGAGGGAGAAAAGGCATAAGAACATAAGAAGAGCCCTGCCGGATCAGGCCAAAGGCCCATCTAGTCCAGCTTCCTGCATCTCACAGTGGCCCCCCAGATGCCTCAGAGAGCACACAAGGCAACAAGATGCCTGCAGCCTGTGGCCGCTCCCTTGCACCCGGCATTCTCAGGTAGCCTACTTTGAACGCAAGGAGGTTGCACAACCCCTCATAGCTCATAGCCCACAATGGACTTTTCCTCCAGAAATCTGTCCAGTCCCCTTTTAAAAGCACCTAGGCCAGACACCTTCACCACCTCTTGTGGCAAGGAGTTCCACAGATTAATGACCCACTGGGTTAAAAAAAAAAGGAAATACTTTTAATAAAAAGTATTAAATACTTTTATTAAAGAAATTAAAAAAAAGAAAAAAAAAGATAAAAAGGAAATTTTTACCGGCTGGGCAAAAAAGTATTTCGAGCCAGGGCTGGATTTCACAGCAGTGGGAATCCAGAGGATGGGGCAGGACTGAGGCACAGCCAAGGAAATGGGCCCAGCCGAGGTGCACAGGCAGCCCGTCTGCTCTTCGACTTCCTAGAAAAGCAAGCGGAGATCTCTGGCCAAAAAAGCAAGAATGCCAAGAAAGGTGGGGAAACCCTCCTCCCTCTTTTTTTCCGCACGGGCTTTTGATCCCACCCCCAGTAATTGGAGGGCAGAAATAAAACCCTGAATTATTAAGTCTAATTGCACCCAGAATGTCTTTGGGAACTGCTTTGTTTCACAGACGACTGCTGAGAAGACCGTCCTGCAGGATTCGCGGACGGAAAGAATGCGCCTGGCCACAGGAATGCTTGCAATGCGCCGGCCTCACACTCGCTCCTCTGCAGCTCTGACTCCTCGCGCAAGGCTTGTATTTCAAGACGCCCTAGATGAGCGCCCCGGGTCGCACCTGAGCCTCTGGAGCCGCCTCACCTCTTGGGTCAGCAGGACAGGCAGAGGTGGTGATGCCCTGGGAACTGGCTTGGGGGGTGGGTGGGTGGCGGGAAGCTCCGTTCAGGTTCTGCTCTGTCTGGGTCGGGCTTCTCCCAGAGAGTTCAGGGACAGGGAGAAAAAGGAGAGCACTGCAGGCGAGATCATGGAATCACAGAGTTGGAAGGGACCGACAAGGTCATCTAGTCCAACCCCCCTGCCTGTAGCAGGAAACCATCCTAGAGCAGCTCCAGCAGGTGCCTGTCAAGCCTCTGCTTGAAGGTCTCCAGTGGGGAGAATCCACCACCTCCCTCCAGTGGCAATCTGTTCCACTGTCCAACCACCCTATTATCAAGAAATTCTTCCTGATGCCCAGCCGGAATCTCCTGCAGAGGCGGATCTAAGGGGGGGGCAAATCTGTAAGTTTTGCAAGAAGCCTTACCCTGTCATGTAAATCCCTCCTGTCCCTTGCTGCTGATGTTGCTGTTCCCTGTGAGGATTGGCTAGAACAGTGCAGGAGAGGAGTGTTTTCCACTGCAAGGTGAGGCTTCTTGCAAAACTTACAGATTTGCCCCCCCCCTTAGATCCACCTCTGATCTCCTGTCTTGCAGTTTGTACCCATTGGACCCAGTTCTACTGTCAGATGAGAACAGATTTGTCCCTTTCTTATGACAGCCCTTCAGCTGTTTGAAGAGTGCCATCATATCCCCTCTCAGCCTTCTCCAGGCTGAACACACCAAGTTCCTTCAACCTTTCCTCGTAGGACTTGTTTTCCAGCCCTCTGATCATCTTCCTTGCTCTTCTCTGAACCTGCTCCAGATGCCAGGGAGGCGGCTGGCCTGGAACTGTTCCCTCCCCAACATGCCGCCTGATCATGGGTGGACAATCGTCTTGGAGGAGCAGCCAACCTTGTGGCACCGCCCCCCCTCGCCAGCCTGCAGTGTTGCAGTCCAGGTCCACGTTCACCATCTCCCTGGAGGAAGAACCCAACCTTCCTTGGGCATAAGCGTAGCCTGGGGAGGCACAGGGGCGTTCCCTGGGCGCCAAACCTTTAGGGATGCCAAATTTCAGCCCCATGCCAAGGGCAGGGATTGGGCCAGCCTCTCCTGGCTCCATGGGTTACAGGGTGCAATACTTGCCTTGTCCTGGGTGCTGGCAACCCATGCTATGGCACTCGCCCCAAGCTGCTTACCCCCAGTCCCATGCAGTACAAGGCCTAATTCTTTGCGGCATCAGGTTGTTAGCGCCACCAACAGTATGGAATGCTGTCAAGGGAGGAGTTCCGTCGTTCACCACTAGTCAGAGCACAGCGTGGCCTCGGTCTGGGTCACACATGCATGCTCGTTGCGCGATGATGCGCAGGGTCACCTGCATGTTGGATAGTCCATTCCTCCCCACAGAAAAGACTTTTTTTTTTACAGACAGCCAGTGCTTTTGAATGGAACCAGTGCAAGCCATCAGCTGTGTCAAGCGTGCCATTATTGACTTGCATGTCTGAACCGGTTTGGTCTTCCCCGCAATGGCTCTCCTGCTCTCCGAGGCCAAATAGAGATGCTCCAGTGTTGAGCCAGGTTCTGGAGAGCAAGCAACCAGAACGGCCAGTTGTTTGCGCCCATCAGTATTGCACTTATTGCTTCACTTACTGAGAACCTTTGAGGTCCATTTTGCAACTTTCAAAAGTGCTCAAACAATAAAGGTAAAGGTTTCCCCACGACCGAATGGTCTAGTCGTGACCGATTGTAGTGGGCAGCAGTGGTCATCTCCATTTCAAAGCCTGTAGAGCTGGCGTTTTGTCCGAGGACAAGCTTCTGTGGTCATGTGGCCGGCATGACTCTATGCCGCAGCACACGGAACGCCGTTACCTTCCCACCAAAGTGGTCCCTATTTATCTACTCGCATTTTTAGGTGCTTTCAAACTGCTAGGTCGGCAGGAGCTGGGACAAGCGACGGGAGCTCACTCCGTCATGCAGTCTTGAACTCCCAACCTTCCGGTCAGAAAGCCCAGCAGCAGCACTGTTTAACCCACTGCGCCACCATGTCCCTCAAACAATGCACAACTCCAAATTCCAATGAATAAGTTACTGGAGCTGATCCTCCGCTTGCACACCAGCTCTGTTTTGCGCAACCGATCTTCCGTCCGAGTGCGCGCACAGAGGACTGTAGCCCCGGCATGCACAAAGCGGGTCCTCTGGGCACAGTGCGAACCGCTCAGCTGCGCTCTCTTGACACTGAGTCGAGCAGACAGAAACCTTTTCCTCTTGAGCGACCCGGCAACTCACGCGGACGAGTGTCGCAGGCAGGCACTGGGAAAGCTCCCTGGAAAGCTGGCCTTGGCTGCCCCTGGAGGTGGACACCAACTCCCCAAAGGGCTGCTTCCATCTCTGCTTGGGGGTCACGCTGGAGCAAGCCAGGGTAGGGAGAGGAGGGGAGGGACAAATCTGCCCTGATGAGCATCCTCTGCTTGGTTCGCTGCAGCTCAGAGCTGCTGAGACTGCCTGATCCTTGGAACCTTCCCCAAAGGACCACATTAAAGAGGCCAGAAAAGAGAAGAGGCAAGTCCTTTATCCTGGAAGAATACCGGAAATGTACCTGGTGAGGGAAACTCAGGGCTCAATCCTAGCCTGGAGTTGGGCCGGCACAGTTAAGCCAGCAAAGCTTGGCCAGCACAAGGGACACCGTAAAGCGCGTTTGGACCACTCTCGGAGTCAGGGAGGATGGCGCATGTCTGTGTGCTGGCTTCTCTGACTCCGAGAGTGGTCCAAATGGGCTTTAGGGTCCCTTGTGCCGGCCAAACGTTGCTGTCCTAACTGTGCCGGCCTAACTCCCGGTTAGGATCATGCCCTGGGGAACGCCACACATTCCATACGAGTCCCAGAAGGGCCTGAAAGAAGCGGCATTTCAAATCCAATAGTCACCGTTTTTTTCCGTGATTGAAATCATTCCAGCGGAGCTGGTAAGACGGAACGGATAGAAAGCCTTTCCCATGACTGGTGCTGCTGCCTCGTTGCGTTACCTTTGCGCCTGGGTTGGAGAGACTGGTCTCGACAATCTGGAAAATAAAGCATGCCTTTTTAAAGGAGCAAAGAGGAATTCCACAGAGGAACGTTTCCCCGACTCTCCTGTCCTGCCTGCAGTTTGAGATCAGGAAGAGAGCCAGAGCTCGGGACAAACCACAAGTCCTCTCTGTGGGGTTCAGGAAGCACAAAGAGCCTCATCCATGACCAGGTTCCCTCCTGCCTCAGTCGAAGCCTGCCGAGTTCCCCCTACTGTGAGTGGTTTCTCCAGCACTCCCCGGTGCTGATTTATTCCACAGCATCCCTGGGCTTCCATTCCTCCGTCCAACCTATAACCTGCCTTACATTCAATCCATCATCTCCTGCTTGTCGCTAAATTGCTGCATAACCCCCCGGCAGATTCTGGCTGGCTCTTCCGAACCTTTTATGCCTCCTGAAGGTACCTTTTGCCGTGCAGGCGGGTTGCTGATTGGGCGAGCCGGCAGGACGGACTGTTCCGCTGGGTTTCGGGGGAGGCCACGTGGTTGGAGCAAAGCAGCTCTCCCGAGAAAAGTCCTTTAAACTCAGTTCGTATTTGGAAGGAAAAAAAAGGAAACATTCAGAAATTGTTTTCCTGCTGTTGCATAGATGGCTGCAGAAGTAGACTCCGAATGGAGCTCACTGGGGGACGCATCGTGGTCAGAATGCACCGACAACTGCGACGCAGCTCAGGGCCAACCTCGGCCTTGCGATGAGAGCCCCACCCCCTGCACAGGAGAAGGGCAGCCGGACCCAGTGATGTCATGCAGGGGGAACGTGGGGGAACTCAGTTCCACTAGTTAAAATTAGGGCTGACTCCGCCCACTTCACTCTCCCTCCTCCCCCCTCCCAATTCCTCTGCAAAGAGCTTTTCTTCTTGGTTGGCCGGCACTCAGAGGGTTAAAGGGAGCGACTCCGGATTCCTAGCGGGGTGAAGGCAGTGATGTCATTCAGGGGGAACGGACCAGAATGGGCTCTGTGGCTGGTTCCGGGTTCCCGACAAGTGCCCATCAAAAGTGAGTTTCTGTTCCTAAATCATTTGAATGACACCACTGGCCGGACCCCCGGAGTGAGCCCACCCACCAAGCAGGACACCTTTTGGGTTGTAGCCCCTGGTCACAGATCAGGGTCATGGAAGCTGCTGCTATGCCATGTCCCCCCTCGGTCCCCATAGGCACCCCTCTCTCTTTTTTATTTTATTTTATTTAAGAATTTATACCCTGCCTTTCCCATGCCAAAGCAAATGCCCAAGGCGGCTTACACGGGCAGGCTAGTCTAGACCACCATTTTTCAATGGTTTTTTTTTTTTTACAAATACACGGTACTCTGCAATTCACCCAATCCTCAGTCCCAGATGTAGCCTTCACAGTGTGGTTCTCTCCTCTGGCCGTGTGACATGGAGCTTCAGCAGGGGATCCTAAGTCCAGCCTGGACTCCCCTCACCGTGGAGGAGCCTGGGCCAATGGATTCACCGACCCACTCCTTTCTGTCCAGTAATCCCAGTGGAATTGGGGCACACCCAGCCTTGCTGGTTCAAAGGCCTGTGGTCCAATAAGGTGAGGGCAGCAGTCTTTCCCCCTCCCAGGTGGCCTCTCCCCTCGTCTGAGATGCTGTGAAAACAAGCCCATGGGAGGGACCTTGGGTTGCTTCTCCATCAGCGCCTTGGCCAAGCATGCAAGAAAAGGAGCCAGTCAAGGAGCACGGGGGTGATGCCACAGGCAAAGAGGAGGAGGACGGCCCAATACTGTTCAGGTGCTGTGACGAGGGCCCACTGACAGTGGTGTCATTCACATGATTTAGGAGCAGGAACTCACTTTTGATGGGCACTTGTCGGGAACCCGGAACCAGCCACGGAGCCCGTTAGGATCCGTTCTGGTCCGTTCCCCCTGAATGACATCACTGCTTTTAACCCTCTGAGTGCCGGCCAACCAAGAAGAAAAGCTCTTTGCAGAGGAATTGGGAGGGGGGAGGAGGGAGAGTGAAGTGGGCGGAGTCAGCCCTGATTTTAACTAGTGGAACTGAGTTCCCCCGCGTTCCCCCTGCATGACATCACTGCCCACTGACCCCTGTGCACTGACAGGCTGAGCCTGTCCGCCTAGAGGCAGATGGATGTCAGAGGCTGGACCCTGCAGTGCCCCAGTGCCCCGGGATGCTCCTGTTCCAGCTGCCTGCATAGGAGAGCTGCACGAGAAGGCTGTTCTCTCTGTCCTCTCCAGCCAACAGCCCTGGTCTTTGGGGGAGGCCAGAGAGCTGGAGCTCACACTAAGCCCCATGTGGTGGAGAGGAGCTGGGCGGCTGAGCAGCCGCCTCTTGGCCACATCCCTCCTCCCGGAGGCCGAGCGGCCCCCCTCCCCGCCTGCCCGGTCCTCCATATTCATTATTCATGCCCCACTCTAATTGCTCAGAGCATTTACAGGCAAATAAAAGTGGCAGGTCAGTGACCTTCAGGAACCAGGAGGGCGGCATCCATCCATCCAGCCGCTCTAATTGCTTTTTTATGGGCCCATCTAACAAGCAGCAGCATCCCGGTGCTGCTTCCCGCGGCAGAGCCCGGCCTTGGGAAGCCTCCCCTAGCCGGCTGCGAGGACTCTCCAGCACCTGGAGTCCCGCTGGCACCAGACCGGCTCCCTCCCTCGGGCAACGCCACCCTTCACCAGCCCTGCCGCCCGCTCAGTGGCCGGGAGGTGCAAAACGACCCTCAGGGATGCCCAGGCGGCTTGACCCTGGCCAGGCGCAGGAGGTCAGGGCACCCACAGTGGCGCATGCACAGCTGAGCTGTGAAGAGGTGCAAGGAGGAGCAGAGAGGTATGCAGAAGCTATTCATTATGGATGAATAGGGGGGCGATTTGGAGATGCTGGGGACTTAAAAAAATGAGATTTTTTTTTTAAAAAAAAGTATTAAAGGGAGAGAATAAGAGGTAGGTTAAGAGACAATTTTTAATAGGAGCAGTTATTGAGGGCAAGGTCGTAAGTCATTCAGATGTATTGCTCCATGCTGGCTTTATATATTTTGAATGGGGTTTGGGTTTAATTTTTGCTTTGTAGTATTGAGTTTGTTGGTGTGCTTTTAAGAAAAGATAAACAAACACGCAAAAAAGAAAAAAAGGAAAGGAAGTGGAAGCTGTGTGCTGGCCTCCCTGACTCCAAGAGAGGTCCAAACGTGTTTTACGGTGTCCCTTGTGCCGGCCCAACTTTGCTGGCCTAACTGTGCCGGCCTAACTCCAGGTGAGGATTGTGCCCTGTGGAACTCCTTCCCACAGGATATGGTGAGGGAGTCAGGGAGGATGGCGCACGTCTGTGCGCTGGCCTCCCTGACTCCAAGAGAGGTCCAAATGTGTTTTACGGTGTCCCTTGTGATGGCCAAACTTCTCTGGCCTAACTGTGCCGACCGAATTCCAGGTGAGGATTGCACCGTGAATCAGGGAGGATGGCGCACATCTGCGTGCTGGCCTCCCTGACTCTGAGAGTGGTCCAGACATGCTTTACGGTGTCCCTTGTGCCAGCCAGACTTTGCTGGCCTAACTGTGCTGGCCTCACTCCAGGTGAGGATTGTGCTCCGAGTCTCCTGTCCAGGCGATGCCCAGACCCAGACCTGCTGCTTGGCTGCAGTGGGGTGGCTGCAACCAGGCGTGTGCCCAGGATTCAGGCTGTGCTGTGTGACATCCCTAGGTTTGTGCACAGGCAGGACCTCCAGGGTCCCTGCCTGTGCCTGGAAAGCCAGCTTGCGGTGCAGCAGGGTCTCTGCCTGCGATCAGCCAAGAGGAGAGGTCCAAACCAGAGGCGGATCTAAGGGAGGGCAAAGCTCTAAGTGTTTCAAGAAGCCTGACCCTGTCATGTCAATCCCTCCTCTCCCTTGCTGCTGTAGCCAGTAAGCAACGCCAAGCTGTTGCTGTTCCCTGTGAGGATTGGCTAGAACAGTGCAGGAGAGGAGTGATTTCCACTGCAAGGTAAGGCTTCTTGCAGAACTTAGAGCTTTGCCCCCCCCTTAGATCCGCCTCTCTGGTCCAAACACAAAGTGCTGCACTTGCGAACCGAGGCTGCCACTTGCTTGTTCCTCCCCGGAGACCCATTTCCCTCTTCCTGGAAGTTCCCTCTTCCCCTCCGGGCCATAAACGCCCCCTGCCCTCCGGGAAAAGCAGCCTGTTCCCACTGCCCGGGGCTTTCTGCGCCACTCATGGCTTTCCTGCTCTCTGTCAGTTCTGGGGAAAACCCCCCCCCCAACTCTTCAAGTGTGTCGCGTTCCTCAGGGTGGTGGCTGGGGCTTGCCCCCCATCAGGCAACACTTGGGCTTTATTGTGGTGGGGGCCCCGGCCTGAGATTGCCAGGGAGCCAAAGGGGGAGGAACTTGAGCCCCCTCTAATAGGATTTATACCCCAAGATATGAGCCCCCCGAGGCCACGGAAAGCTGTTGACTTTTCCTCCTGCCTCCCGGCCAAGAAGCCAGTGCTCCAGTGGTGGGGGGGCAAGATGAAAGTGGGCCCTGTGCCGGGCGCAAGCCCCCTGCTTCCCCACCGCCGGCCGCTGCCGCCACCCCAGCTGCTGGTAGTTAGGTTTCATTTGAGCTAAATTAGTTTTCTAAGCCTTATTAAATAAACACACAGTTATTGTCAGCGCACCGGCCAGCCTCCTGTTTGCAGCCAGTGGGGAACAGGGAGGGGGGGGAGAGCCACTGGGAAGCGGATCTGAAAGCAATTTCGGTGGCGGGCGGGAAGAGACCGTGGGGTAGGCTTGAGCCGGGCTAATTATCTGGGTTGTCAGAAAAACACGAGGAGGAGGAGGAGAAGAAGGACGTTAAGGGGAAAGTGCTACGGAGGCTGGCCTTGGGGTGGGAGGGAGCCGAGGAGGTGGGGGAAAGGGAGGGGAGGGGGAACCACTGCAGAGAGGTGGCCGGCCAGGTTGCCATCGCCACACCTGGAAAGACCCCTGTGCTCTCCGCCACCGTTGAGCCACAGGCTGAATCCAGCAGGTGCACCTGATCTGGGCACGGGAAGGGGACACTTCGCCTGTTGGATGGATGCCTGTCATGCAACTCTTCAAGCTCAGGAGTCCTGATTTGGGGGGGGGAACAAACAAACCCAGAGCTGGTGATATTGACTTGAAGTCCGTCTTCCACCCTTGTTAAGGAGGGAGATGCCATCAGCTGATGGCTCTATTTTGACCCGACCAGAGCTCTGCTTGGGGGACATATCAGTGGGTGGGAATTGCCCCTCAGCCCCCTATTTTCGTGCCCAGTGGTGTCATTCAAATGATTTAGGAACAGAAACTCACTTTTGATTGGCACTTGTCGGGAACCCGGAAACAGCCACGGAGGATCTGGAACGCACGTTCTGGTCCATTCCCCCTGAATGACATCACTGCCTTTGCCCCCGCCCCCTAGGAATCCGGAGTCGCTCCCTTTAACCCTCTGAGTGCCGGCCAACCAAGAAGAAAAGCTCTTTGCAGAGGAATTGGAAGGGGGGAGGAGGGAGAGTGAAGTGGGCAGAGTCAGCCCTAATTTTAACTAGTGGAACTGAGTTCCCCCACGTTCCCCCTGCATGACATCACTGTTCGTGCCAAGGTCTAAAGCGAGCACAGGAACATGCAAGGTGAACATGCGCAGTTGGGACCAGAGGGCCTCAGGCATCCCTGCCACTGGATGCATGTCATAAGAACATAAGAAGAGCCCTGCTGGATCAGGCCAAAGGCCCATCCAGTCCATCTGCCAGTGGCCCACCAGATGCCTCAAAGAGCACACAAGACAATGAGATACTTGCATCTCATTGTCACTCCCCTGCCTCTGGTATTCTGAGATAGCCTGCTTCTAAAACCAGGAGACCGCACGCACCCGTCACAGCTTGTAACCTGTGATGGCCTTTTCCTCCAGAAATCTGCCCAATCCCCTTTTAAAGGTATCCAGGCCAGACACCATCACCACTTCCTGTGGCAAAGAGTTCCACAGATTAATGACCCACTGGGTAAAAAAAAAGTATTTTCTTTTATATGCTGTAACATATAACACTCCTAACACTCAATTTGAGTGGGCGTCCTCTGATTCTGGTGTTGTGAGAGAGGGAAAAGGACATCCTTCTCCACTCTACCCATCCCATGCATAATTTTGTACGTCTCAATCATGTCCCCACTCAGGTCTCTGGTCACACCTGGATACACAAATTGGGGTAGGGGCTGAGAGTGCCACCCCCACCCCTCCCCTTTGCTCCACATGTTAATGCCCAGAGATGTATGCCTGAAGAGGGCTCTCAGGCCAGGGGGTGACGGGCCGAAAACAGTGATGTCATGCAGGGGGTATGCGGGGGTACGCGAGTACCGGTTCCTAGGATTACAGCTGGCCCCACCCATTCGCCCGCCCACTTGTCGACTCCACCCTCTGCAACGTTTGAATTTCCTGCATGTTTGAGTTGCCTGCATGTTCTCAGAGCCAGGCAGGTAGTGAGCGGAGCCTTGCCTTGCCTTGCCACTGAAAAATGAGCTGCTCTGGGGTTTTGGAACTGTTGGGTCACTTTAACATGATGCCAGGCCTCCTTCACATGTTCTGGGGGTGCTGTGGAATACTGTTGCAACTGTTGGGTCAGTTTAAAATTGTCTGAGGCCTCAAAAAGGGCTTTTTTCATGTCCCTTCCTGCTATGACATCACTTCTGGCTTATGATGTCACTTCCGGTGGGCGGGTCCCGACACGTGCCAATCAAAAGTGAGTACCTGTTCTTAAATCATTTAGATGACACCACTGGCCGAAACCTGCCTGACCCCGGGAAACCGAGGGGCTTGCGGACAGGGCAGACTTGACTTGGCATCTCTCTCTTCCCCAGTCCACTCCTTGCAGGCAGGGCTGGGAACACACTGCAGAGGGAAAGGGCGGCCAGGAGTAAGAGGGTATCTGGTTTCTCCAAACAAAAGCTCTCTGGCAGCAATGTGACGAGCAAATGTGGCCAAGGGCGGCAGCCGTGCAGGAGCGTTGCAGGTCAGAGCCCTTTGCAAACGGGAGGGTTGCAGAACCGCTGGCTGGAGGGGCGCCTGCGCTGGGACGCATCCACCCCGGGGTTTCGTTGTGGCCGGGCTGCAGCAAGCACACACCTGGTGGGAGGGGTGTCTGCACCAGCTCTTGGCCTCCTGAAACACGGTCCGGTCGGTCGTTCTTGTGAGATCGGCAACATCTTCACCAAATGTCTGCTGAGAGTTCCCAACTGCCAACAATTCCATCCGGAAGCCAAAACGTAACCACAGAAGAAGCTGCGCTGATTGAGGAAGAATGTGCTCCCCCCGCCCACCCCCGGACTGGCAGGAAAGGTCCTCGTGGATCTCTGTGTGGTCTGTGCCTCTTGGAGAGTGGGGCTGCCCAAAGGCTGCCCAGGGTTTGGGGGGTAACTGGGCCAGCTGGGGCGGAATGGGCCTCGTCCCGATACGTTATCTGCAAAGATAACTGCGCAACGAAGGAGGACCGAGAAATGCGTGCAAAAGCTAAAACCTCCCTGCTGCTGTTAGTCTTGGATAACCTCCAGGCACCCCCCTGGCCAGATCACAGTGAGAAGGAAGGGATGCTACAGCACTGCAGCGTATGTGGGGGTGAAAATGGGCGCCACCGTCTCTGCAGAGGGGCCGCCTTGAATCCAGGCCAGGCGCTTTCAGTCGGAGCCTCCCCAGGCTGAGGAAGACGAGCCTCTCCAAGGATAACAAGGGCCGGGTAATGCTCAGCCCCACGTGTGGGTCCACGAGACGGGAAGTGTGTGGATGTCTCACAGTGCAACCCTAACCTGGAGTGAGGCCGGCACAGTGAGGCCAGCAAAGTTTGGACAGCACAAGAGACACCGTGAAGCATGTCTGGACCACTCTCGGAGTCAGAGAGGCCCGCACACATAGGTGCGCCATCCTCCCTGACTCCCTTGCCACATCCTGTGGCAAGGAGTTCCACGGGGCACAACCCTAACCTGGAGTGAGGCCGGCACAGTGAGGCCAGCACAGTTTGGACGGCACCAGGGCCACCGTAAAGCACATTTGGACCACTCTTGGAGTCAGAGAGGCCGGCACACGGACGTTCTGGCGGCAGGGAGGTGGGCAGGACAGGACCCAGGCGTCCTGCAGCCCTGGTGGTGGTGGGGATGAGGAAGTCCCTCTCCCTTTCCTGCTGCTGGTCAGAAGCGACTGCCCAGCATATTTGGGCACTCAGTGCCGCCTCTTGGCCTGGAAGCTTCTGGGTCCTACTGCCTCCGGGATTCTCACACATCCTGGCCATCATGCGGCAGGAAGGAGGAGACCTTCTGGGGTGTGTGTGTTCTTCATTTGCAGCCTTTGTGGGGAAGTGTCCAACCTTCCTATGCTCGGCAGCTGGCAAACAATTACCCTAATGAACTCCCCTGGGCCTAGCCTGCCTCTGGGGCCACAACTGCCATCAGGCCCGCTGCTTAAAGCTGTCTTTGTTGCTGGCGGAGGAGGGCAGCTCGCAGGTACGATTAAGGAGGAAATTAAATTAATTAAAAGGCAGGCCTGTGCAACGGCACCTTTCCCACCTCCGAGATGGCTTCCATCTGGGGTCCCCCCCCCCGGTTTGGTCCAAGAGTCACCAGCCTGTTCCCATAAGCCCCAAGGGGCCACTTTTCTGATTCCATTTTTCGCCCCCTTCCACAGCCACTTGATGAATACCACAGCCCCCCTGAAGCCACGGACTAGCGCTTGGCCACTTGCATGCTCTGGCTCTTGTGCTGTCTTGCAAGTATTGACTATTTGCTGCAGCCGAGGCGAAGCTGGCCGGATTCTGCCTTCTCCGACGGAGTCAGAACTGCGATCCAAGGTCAGCCGCGCTTGGCACTGATTGGCTGCTGCTGAAGCCCCCCCCCCCCCAACACCCCACACAAGCTTCCTGCTGTCTACTGAGAAACTGGAGGTGGGGGCCCTCCCTTCTGCTGCTGCTTTTGCCCCCCACCTGTCAGCAAACCTGTGTAGTTCCACATGTCCATGATAGGATGCTGGAGTATCTACATGAACTGCTGGGAGCGCAATTTTAACCTGGAGTTAAGCTGGCACAGTTAAGCCAGCAAAGTTTGGCCGGCACAAGGGACACCGTAAAGTACGTTTGGACCACTCTTGGAGTCAGAGAGGGCAGCACACAGATGTGCACCATCCTCCCTGATTCCCTCGCCATATCCTGTGGGAAGGAGTTCCACAGGGCACAATCCTAGCCTGGAGTTAGGCCGGCACAGTTAGGCCAGCCAAGTTTGGCCGGCACAAGGGACACCGTAAAGCATGTTTGGACCGCTCTTGGAATCAGAGAAGTTAGCACACAGACGGGCGCCATCCTCCCTGGCTCCGAGAGTGGTCCAAAGGCACTTTACGGTGTCCCTTGTGCCGGCCAAACTTTGCTGGCCTAACTGTGCCGGCCTAACAGCAGATTAGGACTGTGCCCTAAGTCCTTTTCACCTCTGCTGGGAGCAAAGAGGCTCATGAGCTGCTTGGCGCATGCCTGCCCTGCCCTCCAGGGAGCCCTGCCTGTGTGAACGGCTGTGCCCTGATCAAGCCCCACAGGCCCCTCTTCCAAGTCAGCTGGGCGCCCGTGGCTGAAGGACCCAGCAGTCAGCCCCGAAGCACCTCTCGTCTGGCCCCGCAAAGGCTGTCTCCGCCCACTCGGGGACACGCAAATCCTTCTGCAGGGCTCCGAGAAAGCTGCTTCTGCGAGGCTCAAGCATGTGCCTAGGACTGTGGGCAGGGGGTGGGAGGCTCCTGCTGGTAAGCTTCCAGCTGGCCTTCCTTGCTGAGCTGGGCCTGACAGTGCCCGAAGGAGGCAGCGGCTGCTCCTCCTTCCCCAGCAGACCATGCTGATGTGACCGGCCGTGTAGCCTGCAGGCTGCTCTCTGCAGTGCCAGCTGCCCTGCCTCACAGCCGCCCATTATCTCCCTGCCACTGGCTGCCTCCTGGCTGTCTGCAGGGAGGCCCTGCCACCCTGCTCTGCCTGCTGGAGGGGGCTCTCCCCTCTCAGGATGGTGCCCCGTTGTCCTGGTCACCCTTGGATATCCCCTGCCGGATGCAAATCGTGCTCCGCCCAAGGGAGCCATTCAGTGGTGTCATCTAAATGATTTGAGAACAGGGACTCACTTTTGATTGGCACGTGTCGGGACCCGCCCACCGGAAGTGACGTCATAAGCCGGAAGTGATGTCGTGGCAGGGTGTGACATGAAAAAAGCCCTTTTTGAGGCCTCAGATGATTTTAAACTGACCCAGCAGTTGCAACAGTATTCCACAGCACCCCCAGAACATGTGAAGGAGGCCTGGCCTCATGTTAAAGTGACCCAACAGTTCCAAAAGTATTCGAGAGCAGCTCATTTTTCAGTTAAGTGGCAAGGCAAGGCTCCGCTCGCTGCCTGCCTGCCTGCCTGGCTCTGAGAACATGCAGGCAACTCAAACATGCAGGAAATTCAAACGTCGCAGAGGGCGGAGTTGACGAGTGGGTGGGCGAATGGGCGGGGCCAGCTGTAATCCTAGAAACCGGTACTCGCGTACCCGATGCATGACATCACTGGAGCCATTCCATTTTATTATTATTACTATTTGCCCGTAAACGGCTTTGTGAACTTGGTGTTGAAAAGTGGTATATAAGTACCTGTTGGTTGGTTGGTTGGTTGGTTGGTTGATTGATTGATTGATTGATTGATGTGTACGAAACCAGCATGTTGCGAAAAATAAATCCAGATGGCCCGGAAAAAAAATATTACACTGACATATTTAAAAAGTTCGTATCAAAGACTCAATGCCTAGCCAGCGGTAACATCACCAGTGGTAGTGCGGCCAGCTGTCAATCATTTGCATGTCATGCGATTCCGTGATAAGCTTCTAAGAACGCCAGGATTCCTCGGAACACAGTTGGAAGACCATTGCCATGCCATACACAAAGGATAGAATTGACAGCGGAGAATTTGCAAGGTAAATAAGATAAACCACAGTTCACATCCGTGCCAGATTTGCATCTTGTGCAGCAACCACATGGCCCAATTTTGCCTGTTCTGGTCGTAGAATTACAGAGCTGGAAGGCGGCCACAAGCTCATCACTTCCAACTCCTGCCAATGCAGGGTGCCCACAAGTACAGCAGCCCCAACAGACAGCTATGCAGCCTCTGTGTAAAGACCGCCAATGATGGAGAGCCCACCACCTTCCAAGGCAGACTGTTCCACTTCGGAACATTTCTTCCCACCAGGAAGTTCTTACTCGTGTTCAATCAAAATCCCCCTTGTAATGTGAGCCCATTTGTCCTGGTCCTGAACTCCAGAGCAATTGTAAAGCACGTTTGGACCATTCTCGGAGTCAGGGAGGATGGCACACATCTGTTAGGCCAGCAAATTTGGCCGGCACAAGGGACACCGTAAAGTATGTTTAGACCACTCCGGAGTCAGAGAGGCCAGCACACAGACGTGCGCCATCCTCCCTGACTCCCTCGCCACATCCTGTGGCAAGGAGTTCCACAGGGCACATTCCTAACCTGGAGTTAGGCCGGCACAGTTTGGCTGGTACAAGGGTAGTATGTTTGGACCACTCTCGGAGTCAGAGAGGGCAGCACACAGACGTGCTCCATCCTCCCTGACTCCGAGAGTGGTCCAACCTTGCTTTACGGTTTTACCTTGTTCCAGCCAAACTTTGCTGGCCTCTGTACCGGCCTATCTCCAGGTTAGGACTGTGCCCTTATTCTGTTTTGATTTTCTGGGCCGTCCTTCGGTCAAAGTTTGGCTTGCTGCAAAATATTCCACACAAATGTTTCTTAAAAAAAAAAAAAAAAAAAAGGACTTTTTGTTCCTGGAAAAAGATGGCTGCTTTCACTTTTCAGCCAGGATTCTAGCAAAGAAAATGAGCTGCTGGCAGAATGGAGACAGAATTGAAGGCACTGCTGTGAGGACCACAGGGGAACTGAGTCCTCGCTCTGGCCCTTCCGGAACCTGCCCCCCCGGCTGGTTTTTGGCATATTTTATTTTAAAAAAACCTTTTGATTGTTTTCTGATTGTTTTCTGATTGTTTTCAGTAAGCTCCCTGCAAATGTGATACCGAAGGAGAAAGATTTGTAGACACGTATTGGATAAAGACCTAATCCTAAAACCAACAGAACAACTTTCTGTAGATTGGACTCAAAATAATCTGGGAATATGAACAGATAATCTGCTCATGGCTTATTCAAGACCAATGCGGAAGGAGGGGAAGGAGTGGACTTAGATGGCGACGAGCTGACCTCCTTGCAGAAAGATGGCCAAGGGAAGACGCCCACCACAGCTCCATTAATGGAGCTCCATAAATGGATAGGGTGTGTGGAGGATGTGGTCCTCAGAGCACCTGAGGATGCCACACAAGTAGAAAAGATGGGTCCTTTCTGCCCTGAGCGCAATCCTAACCTAGTGTTTGGCTGGCACAATTAAGCCAGCAAAGTTTGGCTGGTGCAAGGGCCACTGTAAGGCGTGTTTGGACCACTCTCGGAGTCAGGAAGGAGGGTGCACGTCTGTGTGCTGGCCTCTCTGACTCCAGGAGAGGTCCAAACAGAGGCAGAGGAAGGGTGCAGCTGGGGGTGGTGAGAGCCATGGGCGCCGGCAGCGGTGAGGCGCCATTGTGCGGAGCAACCCACGCGCTTTTTGGCCCACACGCCCTCCCCTATGAGCGATCCCAGGTGTAGGGAGGTGTGGCTGGGCGATGCACAGGGGTGGGGTGACGCGCTGGGGGCGGGCTTACATCGCCCTGCCCTGGGCATGCTCGGGGCTCCGTGAGTCTCTGGGTCCAAACATACTTGACCGTGTCCCTTGTGCTGGCCAAACTTTGCGGGCCTAACTGTGCTGGTGTAACTCCGGGTTAGGATTGCCTTCTAAATCACAACCCAAACTACAATGAGAGAAGAAGGAAGGAAGGAAGGAAGGAAGGAAGGAAGGAAGGAAGGAAGGAAGGAAGGAAGGAAGGAAGGACAGAAGCTGGGGGCTAGAGGGGCTATTGCTGCCAATCCTGCCTCAATCTATAATAATAATAATAATAATAATAATAATAATAATAATAATAATAATAATTTAATTTAATTTAATTTAATTTAATTTAATTTAATTTAATTTAATTTCTATCCTGCCTTTCTGCCCCATGGGCACCCAAGGTGGCTCACAACATTGCAAATACAATAAAACCACAATGTTAACAATTAAAAACGTTAAAACAATATTAAAACAGTTAAAATTCAAAATTTAAAACAGCAAGCCCCGTGGATCATAAAATGTAAAGAAGAGAATGTAAAACGCCAGCCAGCCTGTCAACAATTAAAGGCTTGTGTAAATAAAAAGGTCTTCAGCCCTAGCAACCTAAAAAAGCTGGAGAAGGTCTCTTGATTCACCCGATGCCACCAGAGTCAGAAAAAGGCTATCGCCAGCTGTGTTTTTGAACATCTGCTCTATAGCAGGGGTGTCAAACGTAAGGCCCTGAGGTCCAGATGCAGCCCGCAGAGGCACTTTATCTGGTCCCCAGGCTCTCCCAGCACCACCATTAGCTGCTCTCAGCTGCTGAGCTGTACGAAGGTGTCACTGCTGAAAGGGCAGTCCACATGATAATTGGGCTCTCCCATATCTTGAAAATCTGATCAAGATTTGCATATTTTCTTTCCTACTTGCAGCTAATGAGTTCTTAAGTGAGAAAAAAGGTTCTTATTTCTGTACATGCCCTGCTTAATGATATCACTTCCTGCTTAATGACACCACTTCCTGCCACCAGCAGACATCATAAGTGCTATTCGGCCCACTGAATGAAATGAGCTTGACACCCCTGCTCTACAGCATTCTACATTAAAGTCCACACAGTTAGAGATGCTGTTAGCGTTGTCCTTTCTTATAACAGCCTCTCAAGTGTGGCAAATCACAATTAGAGGCCAAGAACTTTGGTTTGATCTTTAGGTCATGCCCTCTCCCTGGCAGTTGTTTTAATTTGTCCAATGCTCCAAAACCACAAAGTCTTAAAAATAAAAAAAAATGAACTAAATTTTCAAAAAGTGAACCCTGATGATTGCAGGTCAGCGTATTTGCTCATCTTCAAATGGGACAATTTGGAGGTGAAGGAAATCACTCCCAAATTAAACTGGCTACCTGGTCAAAATGCAAGGGAGAGACCAGATTTTTTTGGGGGGGGCAGATAAAAGGGGCACACAAAAACTGGATCACAAATTCCGTGTCGCAGGAAACACAGCTCAAGAGATCACCGCAGCAAACACTCAGAGTGCAGTCCTAACCTGGAGTTAGGCTGGCACAATTAGGCCAGCAAAGTTTGGCCAGCACAAAGGAAGCCGTAAAGTCTGTTTGGACCACTCTCAAAGTCAGAGAGGCCAGCACACAGACACGCACCATCCTCCCTGACTCCGAGAGTGGTCCAAATGTGCTTTACAGTGGCCCTTGTGCCGGTCGAACTTTGCTGGCCTAACTGTGCCCGCCTAACTCCAGATTGTGCCATCATAAACCTTCCAAACTGAATACTTACAGAATAGGACTTCTTGGCCTGCGTTTGCTAGCAATGCAATAGGAAGCCAGTGTCATCAAGCATGACCCGAGTCCCATCTGGAGGCAATTCCATTCCAACATCTGAAAAACTAATACATATTTTCTGCACTATCAGATATAAAGAGCTCTCTCTCTCTCTCTCTCTCTCTCTCTCTCTCTCTCTCTCTCTCATATGCAAGTGCTCTCTCTCTCCCTCCCTTGCCCTAGTTCCATGTCTGCCTGTCTGATCCATTTGCAATAAGGCTGTGCCGCATTAGAGAGCGCAAACGACTCGTCCTTTGAAGATTCCCATCTGACAAGAACGAGGAAATTGCTCCTGCCGTTGTTGTCTTGGTCATTACTGTGATTTTTAATAGGAACCGATAAATGAATGAGAGCGACTGCAGAGGCAGACCTAAGGGAGGGCAAAGCTCTAAGTTTTGCAAGAAGCCTTACCTTGCAGTGGACATCACTCCTCTCCTGCATCGTTTTAGCCAATCCTCACAGGCAGTGGTGTCATTCAAATGATTTAGGAACAGGAACTCACTTTTGATTGGCACTTGTCGGGAACCCGGAACCAGCCACGGAGCCCGTTAGGATCCGGAACGCCCGTTCTGGTCCGTTCCCCCTGAATGACATCACTGCTCACAGGGAACAGCAACATCTTGGCGTTGCTTACTGGCTACAGCAGCAAGGGAGAGGAGGGGTTTACATGACAGGGTAAGGCTCCTTGCAAAACTTAGAGCTCTGCCCTCCCTGTAGATCTGCCTCTGAGTGACTGACTTGAGGAGGAGTGGCCCCGTCTCCGAAGCTGCCTCAGCTCCTTTCGGTGGCCACTCAGGGCTCCTTCTGCAGCTTCTGCTGCCTCCCCAGGGCCAGGCTCTATAGGGGAGTCTTGCTGGAGGCAAGTCGGGCCACACCTTGGCCAGCAGCACCCGTCAGAAGGTTGGGCAAGTGCAGGTTTTTGGGCTACACAGAGCTACTGTGCGCTCGGCAGTCTTCTTCCCCATGTTGGCACTTTAAGGGCACAATCCGAGCCTGGAGTTAGGCCGGCACACAGACACGCGCCCTCCTCCCTGACGCCAAGAGTTGGCCAAATGCGCTTGACGGTGGCAACTTTGCCTGCCTAACTGTGCAGGCCGACCCCCAGGTTGGGACTGTGCTCTCCATGTCCTTCTTGACTTGTGGTGCCCCAAACTGGCCACAGTGTTTGGCGCATGGTGCATCAACCCTACTCGGCCACATGGGCCGAGCCAATGCCTCAGCAAAGGGTGCCTGGGAAGAACGGGAGGCCACAATCGGCCCCTGTGGTTCTGGGCTGGGGGTGTTCCCCCCCCCTCGCCTGCCTCCCCCCCCGCCACCATTTCATTGGCCGGAGCGGAACATCACAGCGAGAGAGGAAAACGTTCCCATCATCCCAACTCCAACAGGAAGATTAATTAGCCGTAAAAATACACACGGTCCCGGGCCCGTCAAGGACCGGCAATTTATTTGACTCCAGGCTGCCAAACTTCATATAATCTGAGATGAATGCAGAGATCACCAGGAGCTTCGGGTAGCGGGAAGATGAGGGGAGGGGAATCCAGGCCGCAGGAAGCCGAGTTGGGGGGAGGAAGCAAATTATTAGCTGAAGGAGAAGCCAGTGAGGGAGGGAGGACACTTGCTGCGGGGGGCGGTGGAGAGGACGGGGCTGTCGGGGGACGGTAGTGATGATGGTCATGGGGGCACCGCCGACGATTGACGAGGAGGTGAGAGGAGCCATCGCCACCCCATGCCATCCAGCCCCATGAACCCGGCCCTGCCGCTATTTGCACAGGCCCTGGCGTGATTATTGTTGTAAGGGAGATTTCTCTAATCAAAACTGCAAAATCGCACACAGGCCGCCGTGATTAATATTGCAAGATAACCAGGATGGCGGGGGCACATCTGGCAGTGCGGCGGAACCTGCTCCACGCCAAGCGTCCATTTGTTTGCCTGCAGGAAGAATAATAAGCACGGCCCCCCTCCCCGTTCCACTCCGCGCCCTCCAGCTGCCCTTGAAGCAGCAAGGACAGTGGCCATGTTCAGGGGCCTGCAGCTGCAAAATCCTTTGGCCACAGCTGGTCATTCCTTAAAGGGCCAGTTGCCCCTGCAGAAGCTCCGCCTCAGAGGCGGAGTGTGGCGGGCTGAAGCATCTTGGTATTGCTTACAGAAGCACGTGCATGCACAAGCCTGAGGGACCCGCTTGCTTGACACATGAATAAGGCTCAGGAGGGCGCAATCCTAACCTGGAGCTAGGCTGGCTTAAGCTAAACCACCAAAGTTTGGCCGGCACAAGGGCCACGGCAAAGGATGGTTGGACCACTCTCGGAGTCACGAGAGGCCAGCACACAGATGTGTGCCATCCTCCCTGACTCCGAGAGGGGAAGCAAGTCGGGCCACGCCTTGGCCAGCAGGTCCCGTCAGAGCGTTCAGCAAGTGCAGGTTTTCGGGCTACACAGAACTACTGTGCGCTGGGCAGTTTCCTTCCCCATATTGGCACTTTAAGGGCACAATCTGAGCCTGGAGTTAGGCCGGCACACAGACGTGCGCCTTCCTCCCTGACTCCGAGAGTGGTCCAAAGGCGCTGGACGGTGGCCCTTGTGCCGGCCAAACTTTGCTGGCTTAGTTTATGCTGGCCTCACTCCAGGTTAGGATTGCGCTCTCATTTGGAACGTGCCACTCCAGGTTGTAAGACAAAGCTCAACGAGGCCACTGGGTCTTGTGGATTGGCTGGAATGGGAGGGGGCTTAAAGGCAAAGAGGCTGGGAACCGAGCCAGGCAAGACAGAGGGAGACCCCAGGCAGAGCCACAGGCAGAGAGCTGTGAGCAGGACTAACCAGCAGTGGCCTCTTCTGGCTTCCTTCTCTGGGCCCTGCTGGGAGGCTGGACAGACCCTGTGCCCCGATCACAGCAACGTGGCAAGGTTGATGGTGATGCACGGTGTCTCCGGAGCAAGTGGAGGGCTCCTCCCAGCGGCAGCTATCTTGCCCAGTGACCCACCCAAACCAAGAGCTGCATCACGGAGAAAGGGGTACATCCAGTGGTGTCACCTACTCCCCAGTAGACGGTTCGCTGGGCGGGAGTAGGGAGTGATTGACAGTCCGTCGATTCACTTCCGGTTTCTTCGCGCGCCCCGCGCGGCTTTCCCTCATCTCGGGGGGGCGCCTGCTTGCCCATGCACCCGGCGCGCCCCCCACCCATCCCCCAAGACAAGCAGGCACCCCCTCCGAGGCGAGGGAAAGCCGCGCAGGGCACGCGAAGAAACCAGAAGTGAATCGACAGACTGTCAATCACTCCCTACTCCCGCCCAGCGAACCGTCTACTGGGGAGTAGGTGACACCACTGGGTACATCCAGCCACTTGCCCTGTGCCCGGCTCATGAGCATGCATAAGCGGGATCAGACAGTGCATGTCACCCCATTGGCCCAGCCCCGCAAGTCCACTTACATGGGGGGAGTTAAGGTGGGAATGAAGAGGGGGGATCTTCCCTGCAACATTTCACAGATGAAAATAGGGACCCCCCCCCTTGCAGCACCCCATCCTAAGCCACTCTTGCGTGCCTCAAAGGTCACTGACGTGGCAAGAGCCCCCCACTTGAGTGCGCAGTCCTAACCTGGAGTGAGGTCGGCGTAAGTTAGGCCAGCAAAGTTTGGCTGGCACAAGGAACATAGTAAAGGGTGTTTGGACCCCTCTCGGAGTCAGGGAGAGCGGCGCACGTCTCTGAGCCCGAGAGGGGTCCAAACTTACTTTGTGCCGGCCAAATTTGGCTGGCCTAACTGTGCTGGCCTAACTCCAGGTTCGGCTTGCACCCTGCGTGTTTCTGTGCAGACAGACTGGGGGTCCCTCCCCTCCTGCACATGCAGCGATATTTATGAGCGGCACTTACCTGGAGCACTGAGAAGAGGCCTCGGCTGCCGGCCGGCGCACAGAGGCACGCCGAGATTTACAGGCTCTTTGGTTTCTGGATGAGCAGCCGGGGCGGGAGGAGGTTCTCACAGCCCCCTGCGACATCCCATCAAGGCGAATACGGGGAAGTTCGGGAAGCTGGAATGGAAACTGTTTAACTTCATATTATAAGAAATAACAAATAGTCTGCACTGCTGCAGCCTGGGGAATGGCTGCCTGGCGCACCATCCTCCTCCCTTGCGCTCTCCACAGTGTGGTTCAGCCCGCTGGAAGCCTAGGGAGCCAGCAAGCTTTTTGGGTGGTCTGCGGACCCCAGGCGACTCACCCACTGGGGCACCTTTGCGTGCAGACATGTCATGTAGCGGGTACGCGGGGGTATGCGAGTACCCGTTCCTAGGATTAGGGCTGGCCCTGCCCATTCGCCCGCCCACTCGTCGACTCCGTCAGCGCTCCGCCCCGCCCCCTGCAACGTTTGAATTGCCTGCACGTTTGAGTTGCCTGCACGTTCTCAGAGCCAGGCAGACAGGCAGGCAGGCAGGCAGCGGAGCGAGGGAGACCGACAGCAGCAGCAACGTGAGCAGGTAGGCTACCTGGGGCTCCATCCCGAGGAGGCACGGCGGTTCCTGGGGGGGAATCGGTAGCCCGCGTGGCAGCCCCGGGGAAGGCCGGGGACTCCCGGGCCTTCTCCTGGGCCGCCGTGCGGCCTATCGAGGAGGCGCAGCGGTTCCTGGGGGCGGTTCCTGGGTTCCAGCTATGACCTCACTTCTGGTGGGCGGGCCCCGACACAAGTGCCAATCAAAAGTGAGTACCTGTTGCTAAATCATTTAGATGCCATTACTGTTTGGGTGTGTTCCTCATTCACAATCCCAAGTCCCAGGTCAGCCTCTGCCTTGCCAAAACTCCTGCAGAAGTGGCCTTGTCTGTTCCTCTGGGGCACCGTTCGGGGTGGGGTGGGTGTGAGTGTGCTCGCACCATGTCCGTATGTCAGCACAGCACAGGAGGGGACCGTGCCACATGCCATTGACACCTGCTGGTGTGTGGATCTGTCTTTGTTCTGAGAACGTCAAAGCTGACACCAGAACATCAAACACTAATGAAAAACGGCATCCCCACAACGAGAACTAGACTTGAACGCAATCCTAACTTGGATTAGGATTGGAGTTGGCACACGGGACACCGAAGAGTATGTTTGGACCCCTCTCGGAGTCAGAAAGGCCAGGCAACAGACGGGCAGTGGCATCATTCACCCGGTACGCTGGGCGGGACTTACCTTTGAG
>JAJKFI010000023.1:4077230-4090907 GCA_029204185.1 Lerista edwardsae | reverse complement strand
TCAAAGGTAAGTCCCGCCCAGCGTACCGGGTGAATAATGCCACTGCAGACGGGCGCCATCCTGCCTGACTCCGAGAGTGGTCCAAACACACCCTTTGGTGTCCCTTGTGCTGGCCAAACTTTGCTGGCCTAACTGTGCTGGCCTAACTCCAGGTTAGGACTGTGCTCTTAATGTTGGGTGAGTCTCTGCTAATTGTAGGAACAATACAAAATAAGCCAATCTGAAACAGTGCTCGTATTGGCCAAAATAGTGCCCATTTCTCCCTGCCCTGTTTCCGGGGTAGTCGCAGGGCCTGCATAGTATAAATACTATTGATTGACGATTGATTGATTGATTGGTGCATGTTGCTCTTTCCTCAAGGGCTCTGTCTTAGCTCACAGCAGCCCTTGAGGGCTGGATCAAACCCCACAAATTTGGCCCTGCTGCCCTCCTGAGAGGGATGGACACGCTGCTCACATTTCCCAGCCACTTTTGGATCCATGGGGGGGCCCCAGATGGAAGAATGATGATGGTCTGCTGTTTTTATCATTTATTTATATGGCAGAGCGTTCCGGCTCTTCCCAGTGTCTGGAGAAGACTCTGCACGGAGCCGCGAGGGGCCGGCAGCAGTGTGTTCGCAAGATGTGCTTGGAAACCCCTGGGCTTCACAAGGGAGAGCAGATGAATTCTTAACATCGATGTGCCAGGGATCAAAAGTACTGGGGAGCTGGCTCTGCTCTTCAAAGGCAACTACTGTCGGAGCGGGGAGATGGAAAAATCAACTTCCCTTCACAGTGTTTTAGAAAGCAAAGGAGCTGGTTAGTCAGAGTGACATGGACTCCAAGGATCCGCTAGCTCTCCTTGGAGTCGTCAGAGAATCAGCAAAACTGATAGCTGGGAAGCTGGGAGAGCTTGCTCCAGTCTCACTCTGGGCCCAAGCACCAGTGGTGCAAGGCTTCTCTGTCACAGTCGGGAGCTGGGAAAGCCTGGCCAAGACAGGGCAGGTTTTTATGGGAGGGGGGATTTACTGTTTGTACTCCTGTATAAGTCGATCTCATGGATAAGTCGAGGGTGACGAACAGGAAGCAGGGCAGTCGACGAACAGGAAACAGGGCCGAGATAGGGCAGGTTTGTATGGGAGGGGGGATTTACTGTTTGTACTTGTGTATAAGTCAATCTCATGGATAAGTTGAGGGTGATGAACAGGAAGCAGGGCAGTCTCTGCAGTGTGCAGGCTGGCTGCCTGCACATTCGGCTCTTCAGTTAAGCAAAACTATTAAACAAGAATGCCCACGCTGTAAGCGCTGATACAGTAAACAAAGGAACTTGCAATGGCTGCAGGGAGGTGCTGTATATATAGCGTCCCCCCATTTCCTTATCCGTGGGAGGGAAGGGCAGAACGGAACCACTGCAGGTACGGAATAGCCTTTGCAGTTCCACTGTCGACAGGACATGCTGGTGAAGGCGGGGGCAAACTGCCGCTCTCTCTCCCGGCTTGCATTTCTGCACCACAGAGGCACCAAGCAATTGCAATCAACTGAGCAAGACAACTGAAAGGGAGGAGGCTGCAAAGAATAAGTAATTCTTTGCCGATTGACGTGGCTGACGGGAAGAAAATTGCAAAGCGGGCCCCAGCTGGTCTTCCAAGGACAACACAGATGCTTCGTGTTCTTAAGCTGTACGCCAAGACAATCCCCCATGGCAGGGAAAGCGTTGCGGGCTGGGGAAGCCGGGCCACAAAAGGTGAACTTTGAAGGGGCGAGGCAAGGATGTCCAGAGACGTGGGGGGAAGAATTGCCGGACCCTGGCCCTGGATAACCGATCGGATCGCCAGCACTCTCGCCCTCTTCTAAACCTGCCCTGACTGGGGGCGCAGTCCCAACCAACTTCCCGGCGCTGACCTAGCTGGGCCAATGGGGCATGGGCTGCAGCCTGCAGTGGGGTAGTAGTCCTGGAGGCCTCCTCAAGGTAAGGGAGTGCGTGTCCCCTTACTTTGGAGCTGCACTGCTATGACCCCAGTGCTGGACAGTGGGTAAGCATTGCACCCTGGGAAGCACAGGTCCCCACACCTGGACTGCCAGCCTGGTTGCCTTTGTGGCCTCTTCCCCCCCCCCAAATTTCTAAGAGCTCTTCCTAGAGGTCCCTCCTTCTCCAGCACACAGCTCAATCCTCAGTGGTGGTAAGGTCAGCCTAGCCTTGCTGGTTCCATTACCTGGCATGGACAATTGGGAGCATTCATGCTCCCTTTGGTGTCTGCACAGGGTCCTGAGACCACCACTCATCCTCCATGGTAGCCCCCAGGTCCCAGGTCTGGAGTGACACCTGGAGGCACACCCCCCCAGCTCCTGATACTGGCAACTTGCTGGAACTAAGTAGGTTGGCATTTCTCGGAAGGCTCCTCCAGTAGGGTCACAGGGGCATTGTGGGTGGGGTGCCAGGCAGGGGCGGAGGAAGGGTGTAGCCAGGGGTGGCAGGAGCCATGGGCGCCGCCGCGCCGACAGCGGCAAGGTGCCACTGAGTGGAAGAACCTGCACGGCTTTTGGCCCTCCCTCCCTCCCTTGCGTCTGTATCGCTCCATTATGGAGCTATTCCGGACACAGGGAGGCGTGGCTGGGCGATACACGGGGGGCGGGGTGATGTGCAGGGGGCGTGGTTTCGTCACCCTGCCATGGGCGCACTTGAGGCTCCGTTCGTCTCTGGCGCCAGGATGCCCTCCCCAAGCAGGGACGACTACAGCCTCTTCCAACAGAAAATAAACCACCAGTCCAGCTCCTTGCTGAAAGGTCCGGAGACTGCTCCAGCAGAGGACAGGCTGTGCCTGGCTTTGTGAGCGGCTCGCAGTTGTCATGGCGGGCAAAAGAAGAAGAAACGTCCTGGGGGGGGGCATGGGAGGGGGGGAGGCCCCGGGAAAGGCCGCTTCTCTCCTCTGACTGACAGAGACCATCTGTCCGCCGGAGCCCTGGAATGTGGCTAGCCGTGACCCTTGCAGCCATTTGCCTTGTCTCGGAGCCCACTGGGGCTTGCTGACGGCCCCGGGACACACATGCCGAGGAGGCCGGGGTCGGGGCTCGGGGGACTGCGTGCTGGCGTGGGATGGGCCTAACCTACCCACACCTGTTTGTGCTCCGTGGAGCTGTTTGGGGTGACACAGAGGAAGTGGGCAGCTCCTTTCATCCTGGAGACAAGGTCAGACTCCCAGCTCCACTCTGGAGAGACCCGGGGTCACCCCTGGAGGGGCAAAGCCACCTGGTTCCTATTAGGAGGTTTCCTTTCACTGGGAGAGGACCACGGTGTACACCTCAATTATCCCACTAGGTTCCCATTAGTCCTGAAGAAAATTGGAGGGTGGGGAGGGACACACACACAAGCACCCCCCTCCCGGCAAAATCCTTCTACTTGGCTCACAGCTCGGCAGATGCATCCGTAAGGGAAGACATGATCAGGAAAATCTGACACCCGCTTTGAAAGCGTCGCTTGGTCCTTCTCTGTGCAGGCAGATGCTTCATCAGAGCATCCTCTCATCTGCTGAGGAAAGGCGATCACGGCTGAGTAAGCTATTCCACATCCCCAAATCCCAAATCTGAGGATGTGAAATCTGGCAGTCAGAATTTGGAGTGAGGGAGAATGTCAGGGGTGTGTGTGTGTGCATGTGTGCACACACATGCACACCTGTGCACTCACACATGCACAACTTGGATCGCTATGATATGAATTTCAGCCCAAACTAGAAGCCTTTGACATGCCAACATCGGTTATCTCCGAATGCTGGATATTCCCAGGCGATGCACAGTGTAATATTTTGATCTGTTTTTCCTGATGAGGAGGAGAAATAACAATTTCACACATGTGATTTGCAGAGTACTCTATAATGCTCACAGAACAGAACTAAAATTTTGAAGAAGAAAAGGTCTCATTCAATCCATTTCCAGATTTTGATACATGGTAATCCACATCTCCATATCTATTTTGAACACAATGTGAAATTCCATTCCAGTTTTAGTTTGCAGAGGCTTTAAACTGGAGAAATAGCTGAGACTTTAGAATTAGTGTTGCATGGAACAGTCGTGCACAATCATTTCAGAGTGAAAATTGTGTGTGTGCTAGTGTGTGTCCCAGAAAACCAACTGGGGTTCCTTTTTTCCATGCCTGTTCATAGCTGTGCCCCCCTGCCACTTTCTTGGGTACCATTTTCTCCTCCCTCCGTCTTCTGCATGGTGTGATCCCAGCCAATCAGGGAGCACACAAGGAGCATGATGATGTCACAGTGTCTTGCAATCCATCAGGTTTGGCTATGTGGCAACATCGCATCTGACTAAGTGGCAAACAGAGCCCTTGCCTAAATGGGGACCATGGCAAAAGGAAGAGAAGACATTTGTCTCCATGCCCAATGCAAGACGATTCTTGTCTTCTTTCCTTCTGGGCCTGCCATCGCCTCTCATGCCATGGTCCCCTCCTAATCCTGGCCATGGACTTCAGCAAACTCTGCTCAGCCTCTTGTGATTGCATGGCCATGCCTACATTTATCCAAAGAAGCCACCAAAGAGGAGGCCTCGCTGAGCAGCCACATGTGGGGGAGGGTCCTCTCCAGTGGTGTCATCTAAATGATTTAAGAACAGGTACTCACTTTTGATTGGCACATGTCGGGACCCGCCCACCGGAAGTGATGTCATAAGCCAGAAGTGATGTCGTGGCAAGAAGTGACATGAAAAAAGCCCTTTTTGAGGCCTCAGATGATTTTAAACTGACCCAACAGTTGCAACAGTATTCCACAGCACCCCCAGAACATGTGAAGGAGGCCTGGCATCATGTTAAAACCCCAGAGCAACTCATTTTTCAGTGGCAAGGAAAGGAAAGGCTCCGCTCGCTGCCTGCCTGGCTCTGAGAACATGCAGGCAACTCAAACGTGCAGGAAATTCAAACGTTGCAGAGGGCGGAGTCGACGAGTGGGTGGGCGAATGGGCGGGGCCAGCTGTAATCCTAGAAACCGGTACTCACGTACCCCCGCGTACCCCCTGCATGACATCACTGGTCCTCTCTGTCTTGCCATTTTCTGCCCGCTGCAACTAGAAGATTTCGGGGGTCTGGAGACAGGTCTGTGCTTCGGCAGGGATCACCGAGCTCACCAAGAGATGCTCCGCTCTGCCCCGTCCAAGTGAACAGCTGAGCCGGCTGGCTACATGTGGTCCAATTAGCATATTTCCAATTAAATCGCTCCTCGGCGGTGCAGGAGTGCCAAATGCGAGCTGACAGGTGTGCAGCCAACCCTGGCCTTGCAGCGACACTCTGGGCAGCAGCCCCAGGCGGGTGGGTGAGAGAGAAGAGCAGAGAAGCGGCAGTGCAGCTGCTGCCCTGTCTTCTCTGCAACCCTCCTCCTTGATCAGAGAAGCCACAGAGCCTTCTGGGAGGCGGGGCAGGAAGCTCTCGCTTGGCCAATGGGAGGAGACTGTGCATGTTGGGGAAGGTTGCTAAAATATTGGAAAGGGCAACTGATTGACTGACTGACTGACTGACTGACTGACTGACTGATTGGTTGATTGATTGATTGAGTGATTGATCACATGCCACAGACTGTTCATTTGGCATTTTCCAGGACATCAAGCAAGCAAGCAAGCACATTTATATACCGCTATTCAACATAAAATTCATAAAGCGGTTTACAGGCAAATAGTAATAATCAGGTTAAATGGCTCCCTGTTCCAAAAGAGCATCACCATCAGCATTCAAAAGCAGGTCTGGTCTTTTGGGAGCCGGCTGCCCCCACACATTTCCACTCGAGGAGACTCATAGGGCCAGGCCGGGGTCTGTGGCAACATCTCCATCCGTGGTGCTGGCGGGGTTGCCCAGTGCGCCAAGCGCCTTCTGGCCACAGATGGTCTCAGCCCAGCGACCTCCCAAGGAGCTTTGCTAAAGCTGCAAGCTGATCTGATGGAAGGAAATTGAATTGTCGCCGGGGGGCGGCTCTGATCTGGCGTTGGGGCTGGGCCGCCTCTGCTCAGCTGATGTCAGGCACAGCTTTGGGTGAGAGGTCGTCTCTCCTGCCGCTCTCCCTCTGCATCGGAAAGTGTGTCACCACAGGGTTAGGACTATTGAAGGGGGGGCAGAGGGGGGAGGATTAGCAGGATCCTGGGTGGCTCAGTGGGGAGCAGATGTGGGCTGCAGGGCATTGGGTTTGTGACATCCAGCATCCCCACTGGCAAGGGGCCTTCCCTTGGGCACAGCCTCCTGGCAGAGACTCCAGTGCCCAAGGCCTTTGCCTGTGGAATTCACTGCCACAGGAGGGGAACTGCTCAGGGGGCTTCAAAAAGGAACCAAGCAGTTTTGCAGAGAAGGAGGAGGGATCCTCGATGGCCACGAGCCGGGCACACTTAGGGATGCCCCTGGAGTCCGAGGCAGCCTCGTTCTGAATGCCAGCTGTTGGGGAGGAGCTTTTTTATCTGGGTTCTCTTGGGAGCTGTCCAGGGATGTCAGCTCGGCCAGCAGGGGAAGCCCAATGCCAACAAGGACAGAGCTTTATGCCTCATGCCAGCTTGGCATCAGAATCTTGAGCATTTCAGTTCTCTCTTGCTCTCTCTTTTTTAAATTCCTAGACCTCATGACTGCAAGGATTTGAAAATGCAAATGATACTCAAGGCTTGGGAGCAGGACAGATGCGGATGGATGCAAGGTGACACCTAGGCGGTTTTTGCTGGTCCCCAATTGTCAGCTTTCCCCCGACTTTGTGCTGTTACTGATGGAAGGTAAAGCAGCTGTCAGGATAGCCATCCCTAGAGTCTTCTCAGCAGATGAAGGAGAAGGAGAAACCCATTTGCCAGACCACGCTCGGAGTTAGGGATGGCGCATGTCTGTGTGCTGGCCTCTCAGACTCTGAGAGTGGTCCCAACATACTTTACGGTGGCCCTTGTGGCCTAAATCCAGGTTAGGTAAAGGTTTCCCCACAACCGAGTGGTCTAGTCGTGACCGACTGTAGGGGGCGGGGCTCATCTCCATTTTAAAGCCTGTAGAGCCAGCGTTTTGTCCGAGAACAAGCTTCCGAGGTCATGTGGCCGGCATGACTATATGCTGTAGCACACAGAATGCCGTTTACCTTCCCACCGAAGTGATCCCTATTTATCTACTCGCATTTTTAGGTGCTTTTGAACTGCTAGGTTGGCAGGAGCTGGGACAAGCAACGGGAGCTCACTCCGTCGCGCAGTCTTGAACTCCCAAGCTTCCGGTCAGAAAGCCCAGCAGCAGCAGTTTAACCCGCTGCACCACCACATCCAGGTTAGGACTGCACCCTTAATCCTGATCCCCAGCAGAAATAAGCACCACAGAAATAAGTATCCACACAAATGTACCACCGACCCCCCCCCCTCCCTGCCCCCTGTTGCTTTCCTCTTTCGACCACCATCCAGATCCAAGCTGTGATGTGGATTTGGCTTGTGAGAATCTGTCAAGGGTCACTGGAGGACATGCACCGATGCTGAAGTCCCCACCTTTCGTACTAAGAGCTGACATGGAGGGCTGTAAGACAGCATAAGATCTCCTGGCCCATCCCTGGTGTGTTTCTGGCGTGGGTACCAGAGGCGGACCTATAGGGAGGGCAGAGCTCTAAGTGCTGCAAGGAGCCTTACCCTGTCATGTCAATCCCTCCTCTCCCTTGCTGCTGCAGCCAGTAAGCAACGCCAAGATGTTGCTGTTCCCTGTGAGGATTGGCTAGAACAGTGCAGGAGAGGAGTGATTTCCACTGCAAGGTAAGGCTTCTTGCAAAACTTAGAGCTTTGCCCTCCCTTAGATCTGCCTCTGGTGGGTACCAACAGCTTGTGGACTGGGCCTGAAAGGAGCTTTGTTGTGGGAGATGCCTCGCCACACGCCCTTGACACCCTCCTCCTCCTCGGCACGTCGACAGGGTGTGCGCGTTCCTCCCTTGGCAGCTCCAGCTCCCCTGGCCGCACCTCGGGATGCTGCTGCCTTCTCTCCCAGGGGTGTGGCAAGCAGGAGTCAGGGCAAGCCCTGCTCTGCCAGCTGCCGCCTTTCTGGAACCTGGCCGGGGGCTGAAGGCGGAGCCTTGGAGGGAACAGGCTGGGCTGCCAAGTCTTCCTGGGGTAGGGGTGGGGGTCACGTGCACAGAATGGCAGCCTCCATGAGGGGAGGGGCACTTGCATCCCTGCCCCTGCCAGCACTGCTGCAGGCCGAGCAGGCCAGGAGGCAAGTGAGCTGGGAGGAGGAGCTGAAGAAACCATTAGAGGGAGAGGAATCAAAGGGCCTTGGGAGACTCTTCAGAGTCCCCTGGACTGCAAGGAGGTCCAATCGGTCAATCCTCCAGGAAGTCCAGCCTGATTGCTCCCTGGAAGCAAGCAAATCCTGAAGCTGAAGCTCAGATACTTTGGCCACCTCATGAGAAGGGATGACTCTTTAGAGAAGACCCTCATGCTGGGAAAGATGGAAGGCCAAAGGAGAAGGGGGCAGCAGAGGATGAGATGGTTAGAGAGTGTCACCAAAGTAATGAACATGAAATTGGGCGAACTCTGGAAGCTAGTGGAGGACAGGGAGGCCTGGCGTGCTGTGGTCCAGGGGGTCGCGAAGGGTCGGACACGACTTAGCAACTGAACAACAACAACAATCAAAGGACCCAAGAATCTCAGGTGTTGCTGCTCTACCAGCCTTTCCTTGTGTGCAATAGGCAGCCATCTCCAAAGCATCTTGGGCCAGCATCTTCCCAGGGGATCTGGACCCTCGGCTGTCTTCTGCAGTCAGGCTGCATTGGTGGCAGAAGCACTTGTTGGAAGATGCCTGTGGAACAAGATGCCTGTTGAAAGATGCCTGTGGAACAAGGAAGGTGGGAGTCCTTCTCACACGTAGAAGGTTGTGCTTCCACTCCCAAGAGCAGACCTCTGCAGAAAAAAAAACCCACCAGCCTATTGATGCTTCTGCCGGCTCTGTTTGTGCTGCTGCCCATGGCTTGCCTCCGGATGTTTCCACACCTGTGCCGGCCGCTTGGGCTCCTGTTTGCACGGTGGACCTGGCAGATGCAGAGATTTGCGCTGTTCCTGGGAACAAAGGCCGTTTGGCGCAGGAGACAGCAGGTATCTCTTGGTGTACTGGCCTGACTGCGGTGTTCCCTGATAGGTCCTCTCCTTGGCTTGCCCCACTCCCCAGGCTTGTCTGAGCAATTGCCACTTCCCTGGAAACTCCCCCCTCCAATGGCTGCCCCCCTCCCTCCCTCCCTGGTGCCCGTAGACTTTACGGCCCTCCGAGGAGGGAACATCAAAGCTGTGGCTTTAATTGGTCCTGGAGCATTTGGGGCTGCATTTGGCCGGCCTGCCCCAGCCCACTCCTTTCTTCCCACCCCCACCCCCACCCCCCGGCCCTGAGGCACTCAGGTCCTAATTGAACTGCACACAGCATTCCTTTCCTGTGGCACCTCATAAAAGGGGAAAGCGTCCAGTGTTACACAGGAGGGGCTCACCAGGCCAGCGACAGCTCCGTACCATGGAGTTATTATACACTGGAGAAGCCATGATGTCATATTGTTGAAGCCGAGGGTATAATAAGATGGCTGACGCAGATCATCGCCGCGAAGGAGGAGGATTGCCGCGAATTCACGAATAAAAATCTCCCTGCACGCGTGTAAAAGTTATTTTCAACCTCTTTAAGCATGCCTGCGTGTTCTCCATACGGGGGTGCAAATCGCTGAATGAAAAATGGGACTTAATTTCCACGGAAAGATTCATGTATTCACATTACATCGGTTCAATAAAACTACCGTTCAGTGAGTACTGAACATTAACAGAATTTGTTTTTTTTCTTTGGGGGGGGGTGAGTGTAGAAGTTAAAAAAATACTCTTAGTAGTCTAGAAGTAAAAAAGAATTCCTCTCATATTGACAACTACTTGTGTCATGAAGAGATTTTAATGTAATTTTCCTACTGTAATACTTATGAAATTCTGAACATCAACAGACATTTTTTTAATGGGGCATGGCTGTTTTATTTTTGGTTGTGTAGATTTCAAAAAATAAGTCTGTCAAAACAGTGTAATCCGAGTTTAAATAGACAGCAAGTAGCATTTCGTCCGGTGTGTTCAGTAATATAATTACGAGGAATTTAACCTTGTAATTGCATATTAAATCATAATAAGGTTACCAATAATGTTTCTACACGATCACACGTTTTTATTTTGGTAAGTTTTTACTTCAGGAGTAAACTATTCAGTCCTAAACAGTACGAGCAAAGCAATCTGAAATGCTTGGAATCAGCATTGTTTTGAGTATAAAAACATGGCCGCTAAGCCCGCCCCCTGGCTTCAATTCTGCCGCATTACTTCTTAAGGCAGGGCCATGGGTTGCTCCGTACGGTCCACAGTGCTAGCCGACCCCAGCAGAGCAAGTGCAACCTGTAGACAGTCACTGTGGGGGGGGCATAGCAGAGATGCTGCTATGCACTGAGATGCTGACACTCTCAGCCTGGGGTGTAAATTGCTGGTCAGAAGGAAGCAAACGTTTGAGGCATAATTCCGGGGCAGCTGAATTGATTCAAAGGAAGTCGCAAAGGCACTTTGACCTGACAGTTCAATGCTCCAGCTCGGTGATTCTCAAACGTTTTAGACCAGCACCCACTTTTTAGAATGGAGCTCGTGTCGGGAAGCCACCGGAAGTGATGTCACGGCAGGGAGTGACATCGTCAAGCAGGATGTGCAGTCGTTGTGACATCATAAAACGACACTCCTGGAATGTAGATTGGCCTTCTTGGACTGCAACGATTGCACAGCCATGAAACAGCCCTGGCAGAAAGCAAGAGGACAAAATGTGATGTTGAAGCACGGAACTAAAAACACCATTTGAAAAGCAACGCTCACTTGAAAATGCAAACTGTTAGCGTAAAAAGATGTCGCAAGAGTAAGGCCTGCAGCTTCCAAGATAGCTGCTCCCAGCTTTCCTGGATCCACCTGACATCGTGCCCCAACCCACCAAGTAGGTCCCGATCCATAGTTTGAGAGACAAGTAAGAACATAAGAGCCCTGCTGGATCAGGCCTGAGGCCCATCTAGTCCAACTTCCTATATCTCACAGCGGCCCACCAGGTGCCTCAGGGAGCACATGAGACAACAAGATGCCTGCAGCCTGTGGCCACTCCCTTGCACCTGGCATTCTGAAGTAGCCTATTTCAACCTAACGTAAGGAGGTTGTGCCACCCACCATGGCCTGTAGCCCATGATGGCCTTTTCCTCCAGAAATCTGTCCAGTCCCCTTTGAAAGGCACCGAGGCCCGATGCCATCCACACCTCCTGTGGCAAGGAGTTCCACAGATTAATTCCCTGCTGGGTAAAAAAAAGTATTTCCCAGATACAGCTCCAGGTGAAGCCTCATTTCAGCCTGTGGCCCTTGGAAAGTGCCCAGAGCTGCTGCGGCTGCTGCTCTCTGTACCTCTTGCTTCCCTTGGTGACCTGGGGTGCCAAACAGGGCGTATGAAGGAGGCAGGTAGCCAACCGGAGTGGCCTGGAAGCCGCTTCTCTGCCCTGGCGCAGTGGAGGAAGTGCAGGCTCCGGATCAAAACTCCGGGACTCAAAACCCGGCCAAGCTGGTCGCTTTTTGACCTTGCTCGCCCGGCTCCGTGCACGGCATGGCTCTGGGATCTCATTTCGACGTGGTGCATTCATTTCTTTATTTTTGAGGCTGCCTTTATTGGAATTGCCCGCCAAGCATCCTCCGGCCTCCGCCTCCTGCTAGCCGTATTTATTTTCCTCCAAGATTACATTTCTTCGGGGCAAGGGAGGAAGACGGGAGTCGAGCGAGGGACAGAGAGCTCTGCTTGTGTCTTTGGCATGCCCTTGGAGAGAAGCAGGCTTTCCTTGAGCCTAGGGAATGGGCAGGGTGGGAAGGAGGCTGCCCCGCCCAGCCAGCCAGCAAAGGGCTGCCTCAACTTCCCTTGCATGCAGCCCTCTCTCAGACATGGGCTAACCCTCCTCCCCCCCCCCAAGTCATTGAGTCTTCCAAAGGGAGAGAACCACGTTCCAGTTCCATATTTGATCTGGAAGCTTCTAAAGCAGTGGCACTCAAACTATTCAGACCAAGTCCCACTTTTCAGAACGGCACTCGGGTCGGGACCCACCGGAAGCGATGCCATTAACCCTGGGAGCGATGTCGTGGCAGGAAGTGACATCATCAAGCAGGACGTGCTGTCGTTTGTAACGTAATAAAACGGCGCTCCTGGAAGGCACTCCTTTGCCTCCAGAGCCGTTTGCAGTTTGGAGAGCTGACTCAGAGGCTTTGCACTCTGAGCTGTGAATGTCTTTGAAGGCGAAGAGCGGGGCCGCCTTACACAGGAGCTCAGGTTCCTGCAAAACCTAGTGTTTTGCCCCCCTCTAGGAATGCCCCTGCTCCCTCGCCCTTTATAGCGTCTCTAACTCCGCAGGTTAGCCATGCTGTTCAAAAGCATCAATTCTTCGGTCAGCTATTCTTTTTGTCCAACTCTCAGGCCCATACATCGCTATAGGGAAGGGACGATGGGGCCAAGAATATAAATATAATTATAGGGATGAGATGAATACAGATGCAGCTGATTTAAGAGACGATGCTCAAAAGACACACTTTGAGCAGAGCCCCAGCCCTAGAAGCCACAGCTTTGGTTTCCCGCAGCCCTTTCGAGCCGCACCTGAAACACCTCGAGTCCAACTCGCCTGGAAGAGGAAGCAGCAGGGAGGGAAAACCATCTCCTGGTCTTTTGATGGTTCTGAGCTAAAGTGCAGATCAACTCTTGGGAAAGCTCGTAGGGCCAATTAGGTGTTGGCTGGTCCGCAGGAGTGTTATGAACACTGATGGCTTTTTTTAGTAGCTGTGAGGTTATGAGCGCACATCTGTTGGGAAGAAGGGGGCTAGCAGAGAAGGGAAGCGTTTTTGGACAAGGTGGGATTTGAACCCGGGGCCACAGTCGTCAGGCTCCACCAGATCTGAATGGCTGGAGCCTGCCTGGTCTGAAGGTCTCTTCCCACCCAGTTTGGAGCTCCCATGTCCTGGCCATAAATTGAGCAGTTCCACGGACTCCCGCACAAGCCGCCCAAACGTGCTTTACAATTGCTCTGGAGTTCAGGACCAGGACAAATGGGCTCACATTACAAGGGGGATTTTGATTGAACACGAGTAAGAACTTCCTGGTGGGAAGAAATGTTCCGAAGTGGAGCTGTCTGCCTTGGAAGGTGGTAGGCTCTCCATCATTAACACAGAGGCTGCATAGCTGTCTGTTGGGGCTGCTGTACTTGTGGGCACCCTGCATTGGCAGGAGTTGGAAGTGATGAGCTTGTGGCCGCCTTCCAGCTCTGTAATTCTACGACCAGAACAGGCAAAATTGGGCCATGTGGTTGCTGCACAAGATGCAAATCTGGCACGGATGTGAACTGTGGTTTATCTTATTTACCTTGCAAATTCTCCGCTGTCAATTCTATCCTTTGTGTATGGCATGGCAATGGTCTTCCAACTGTGTTCCGAGGAATCCTGGCGTTCTTCGAAGCTTATCACGGAATCGCATGTCATGCAAATGATTGACAGCTGGCCGCACTACCACTGGTGATGTTACTGCTGGCTATGCATCGAGTCTTTGATATGAACTTTTAAAGTATGTCAGTGTAATATTTTTTTTCCGGGCAATCTGGATTTATTTTTCACAATGTGCTGGTTTCATACACATCAATCAATCAATCAATCAATCAATCAATCAATCAATCAA
>JAJKFI010000023.1:4055075-4074956 GCA_029204185.1 Lerista edwardsae | reverse complement strand
TATTATTATTATTATTATTATTATTATTATTATTATTATGGTGGCCCTTGTGCCAGCCAAACTTCGCTGGTCTAATTGTGCTGGCCTAACTCCAGGTTACTCCAGGGTTGTGGTGGCGCAGCAGGTTAAACCGCTGCTGCTGGGCTTTCTGACCAGAAGGTTGGCAGTTCGAGACCACATGACGGAGTGAGCTCCCGTCGCTTGTCCCAGTTCCTGCCAACCTAGCAGTTCGAAAGCACCTAAAAATGCAAGTAGGTAAATAGGGACCACTTCGGTGGGAAGGTAATGGTGTTCCGTGCGCTACAGCGTATAGTCATGCTGACCACATGACCACGGAAGCTTGTCCTCGGACAGACGCCGGCTCTACAGGCTTAGAAATGGAGATGAGCACCGCCCCCTACAGTTGGTCATGACTAGACCATTCAGTCATGGGGAAACCTTTACCTTTTAACTCCAGGTTAGGATTGCACCCACAGACCTTTTCAAAGACAAACACATAAAGCCAGAAGAAAAGGAAGAGGAAGAAAAGCAATCCAACCACAGAGCGTGTCCCCACCCACCCTGGAGGAACAGTGGTGATCTTCTCACATGGTAGAACCAGTTCAAGGAAATGATCATCCCCTCTCTTTGGGTCAGATGCTGTTTGGCTCAGTTGACCCTGTAGGCCGTTACATGGTGAGAAGTGAACATTGAGCGAAAGGGGCCAGATTCTGCTTGGGTTTGCCTTCTTCTTGAAAGAGGCAGCCCTGGTGAAGGTCTCCGGGGTGGGCGGGGAGTGTGTACATGCAAACTGTGTTGCCCGAGAGGCCAGACCAAAGGAGAAACCTGCCTCACAAGTGGTGCCCCTCCCTTCCTGGGAGGGGTCAGAATCTACAGTGGGGTTGCCAGTCTCACACTTTATATATTGGGGTCCTGGATCAAAAAGGGTCAAAGTCCACCGGTCTGGGGGCCTCTGGCCAGCAAGAGGGTCAGAGTAGCAGCAGTGTCTGGAGGCCCCACATGTGTCCTGCCTCGGTGCAGCTCAGCAGAGACGTGAGGCTGGAGGAGCAGCACGATCCTTTCCCTCCTGGGACTCCCCCCCCCCTTCCATGGCCATTCTGGGCAGTTCTTCCACCAGTAGGTGCCCACCCCCAGTCTGAGCACAAGGATTTCAGGAACACAACGGTGGCTTTCTGGGATAGCTGAAGTGCCTCATTTTTCTGCCGGAGCTTCTGGTCAATACTGACGGTCTCCAATGTTGTGCAGGGAGGCATGGACGGTGGAAACGCTTCGCCCGTGGAATTTTGGACTGTCACCGTGCTGCAAAGTAGTGAGCCCTCCAGGGAAAAGGAGGCCATCTTGGCTGGTGCCCCACACCTTCATTTTTTTCTCGTAGAAATTCATTGTCAGGGGGAGCAGGGGCAGAACAAACATCTAAACCATAGACTTCAGAGTACCGGGTGCAAGGGAGTGGCCAGAGGATGCAGGCATCTTGTTGTCTCGTGCCTCCCTGAGGCACCTGGTGGGCCACTGTGAGATACAGGAAGCTGGACTAGATGGGCCTTTGGCCTGATCCAGTGGGGCTCTTCTTATGTTCTTAGGATTGCTGATTCTATTTACCTCAGAAATTTACCTCAGAATGCCAGGAGCGAGGGAATGGCAACAGGATGCAGGCCTCTTGTTGTCTCATGTGCTCCCTGAGGCACCTGGTGGGCCACTGTGAGATCCAGGAAGCTGGACTAGATGGGCCTTTGGCCTGATCCAGCAGGGCTCTTCTTATGTTCTTATGATTCATCTTCTGCTCGCTGGAGTCTCTTCACAGCCAAGCCCGCGATGGTGTCCCAAGCCTGAAATCACTTCTCCCTGGCATCATCTCCCACGGAGCAGCGTGTTTGAACACCAATATTGCTGTCAAATATTGGAAGTCACACTCTGCTGGTGAGCTGTGCCAGTCACCTGACCGCCCTCCTGCCACGGGATTGGGGGGCTGAGGCATCTCCCTGCCGCAATGTGCATTTCATCTGCCAGTCAAATACACGGGGCAAAATTTGCTGTTGTGGGATGTTTGAGCTTAAAATTGGATCTTCACGGCTGGGACGTCTGAGGGGTGAAATTTATGCATGCAGTCAAATCAAAGCTCTCGGCTAAGCTGCCTTTCTGTATACAGGGACAGCTGACTGTGGCCTCTTCACAAGCACTTGAGAGCTGCTTCCTATGCTATAATTCCCTCTCACAGCAGGCAGGCGTTTGTCACAAGTTGCAAGCAAGTAGCATGTGCTGAATTGCACTTGTTTTAACCCAGTGCCATTCAAACTGTGGGTTGGGACCCACTTGGTGAGTCGCAAGTTGATGTCAAGTGGGTCGCAGAAAGCTGGGAGCAGCCATCTTGGAAACTGCAGACCTGAGTCTTGTTATATTTCTTTAAACAGTGTTATTCAAACTGTAGGTCGGGACCCACTTGGTGGGTCACGAACTAATGTCAGGTGGGTTGCGGAAAGCTGGAAACAGCCATCTTGGAAACTGCAGACCTTACTCTTGTTATATTCCTTTTGTGAGGGACAACAGTTTGAATTTGCAAGCGAAGGTTTTTTAAAATTTGTTTTTATTGAGTGCTTTTATATCATACTTTGCCCTAATCTTGCTTTCTGTCGGAGATGTTTCATGGATGTACAACTGCTGCAGTCTAAGAATGCCAGTTTGCATTTCAGGAATGTCATTTTATTGTGTTACAATGACAGCACTTCCTGCTTGATGATGTCACTTCCTGCCACCACATCACTTCCCGGTTAATGACATCACTTTTGGTGGGTCCCAACATGAGTGCCTTTCTAAAAAATGGGTCCTGGTCTAAAAAGTTGGAATACCACTGTTGTACCCCATAGGAGCGCCTGGCAGCTTTTTACTAGTATATCTGGGGAGAAAGTAAATGGGCGCATTTGGAAATGCTGGTGTAGTGGGGGCTCCCCAGACCACCTGCCTGCCTAAAGCCAAGGACAGGGTTTGATTCTGCTCAGGAAGGTGCTAGAACACAGCCTGTTTGCTTAGCTCAGTGATGGCGAACCTCTTGGGCTCAGTGTGTCAAAACTTAGGAAAACGCTTAACTTGACTCTGCCGGTGTGTCAACTTCCCTCCCAAACAAAAGAGGAACCACTCTTTATGTTTCTTTATTTAAACACAAAACACAGTCTAATCATGTATGGTGTTGTGCATTATATTAAAAAAGCATCGGATAATTACAAAAAATTGAAAAAAATGAGTAAAACAAACTCAGTGTTTGTCAGGCATTGGTGAATGCCGATGTGTCACCCCAAACGTTATGGTGTGTCAGACCCGCGTGTCGTAGGTTCGCCACACTGGCTTAGCTCAATAGGGACAGCCAATTGGAGATCCAATTGGAGAATGGGAGCCAATGAGATCCAAGCCAGCCCTTGGCTACCTTGCAGAAGCCTGGCCTGGACTCTGTTCCTTGGTCACAGTGAAATGTGATGGCGTGTTGGGAAGTGGCTGTTCTGTTGGGCTGCAGAGGAGCATGTGTGCTGGCCATTGGGGGGGGGGGGAGATGTGACTGCACATCAGTGACTCCACTTTGAGCTGCCTTCACTGGCTTCAGCCCCATTTGCCCAGAACACCATCTGCTGGCCAGTCCCTTGTCTATTTAGGGACCAAAATGAGCAAAATTGCCTTTAATTGTTCTCATTAGGTTTCTTGAGAATGTCAGCTTGAAAGGTGGCATTTAGACGTGAGCTACAGCAGGGCTTTGTACTTCTTCCCCCCCCTCCAACTCCCTCCCTGCCCAACACACTCCTTGCCATAAGGTGTCCGTTGTTTCTCCAGATCACAGGACAGCCCAGCATTTCGCAAGCTTCCTGAGGGCTGAGCACACTTCTGAATTAAATGTGGAGGCTCAATATGAGGTGAGAGTACCCTCTCCGCCCAAGTGCTCCCTCCCTCCCTCCCTCCCTCCCTCCGTTCCTTCCTACCTGAGTCACTGAACAGGTGGTGCCTCCTGAAGAAGCAAGCAGTAGGCTTGTGCAGTTTCACAAAGGAAACCCAACCTCTGTGGATGGATAAGCCCACCCATTTCCAACAGCGAGAATGCTTTCCCATGAGGTCTGTTTTGTCTTGCAACCTGGCCGGGAAAGATAAGGGAGGCCTTCTAGCTGGGAAACTGAAACTTAACCAAGAGCTGTTTGCTTCTAGCTGAGAAAAGGGGGGGGCGGGAAATTGGAGGGAAGAGTAAAAGTCTCACATTCTTCCTGTGGCTTGAATGATGGACCTGTTACAGAGATGTCACAAGGCGTCTCACCAGTGGTGGGGGCCATGTGGAATGAGGCCACGCCGGTTCAAGCGATCTCGTAGACTCCACAACGCACAGCTCCACCCTTGGCAGATTAACCCTGTGCTCTTAGGAGAAGTCCGTTTTCTCGTTTACGTCTTGTGCCATGACGTTTGGGGAATGAGTCCAAGCTGCTGCCCTCCATCAGTCACCCCGCTTTGCCTTTTTAAAAGATGTGCTGGAATTCAAGAAGGTGGAGAGGGTCTGCAGCATATATCATTCATTCATTCATTCACGGCGCAATCCTAACCTAGCGTTGCACTAACGCAGCCCTCTTGCGCTGGACCAGCACTGTTGCAAATGTGCTGTAAGGTGCATTTGCGCCATGGATTCGGTCACTGGGCTGGCGCAGGTGCAGCACCAACTCACAGGCACCAGCTCACAGGCACCAGCTCATAGGGCTGGCTGGGGCTTATCCCGGGACAAAGGGAAAATATTCCCTTTTCCTGTGCTGAGCTTCTGCAGCCTCCTAACATCATTAGGAAGCAGCACAGATGAGTTGGCCTGCCCATTCCAGCACAGGTTAGGATTGTACCCTCATTCATTCATTCATTCATTCATTCATTCATTCAAAAGATCTTTACCCTCCTAAAGAGGACTCAAGGGGACTATCATCTAAAAGACAGTCCAAAAAGTGGCAATGGTTGAGTGCCTCCATGATGGCACCATGAGCTTTCTACAGGTTGGGAGCCTATCAAATAGGCATGATCAAGAAATAAAAAAGAAAAATGACATTTCAGTGCCTCCAAAAACCAAATCAGTCCTCAAAGCAGAGGGGAAGAGAGCATCTCTCTCTCTCTCTCTCTCTCTCTCTCTCTCTCTCTCTCTCTCTCTCGGCAAAGGGCCTCTTTTCTCTCCCTCCATCTGAGGTGGTCCACATGGAGCTTCAGCCTACAAGTCTCCTGGACCCGCAACCTGATCGATGCCTTCAAGACGTTTCCTGCAAGAGCTCTGCTGCCACACACCAAGAGGGTCTTCCACACCATGGCAGGCCCAGTAATGGATGCAGAGGTTAGCCAGACTAGTGCAGGCAAGAGGGCAGTGGGTAGCCCCTCCCTGAGAGATGGGTGTGTGTGTGTGTGTGTCGGTGGCACAGAGCACAGCCGAGGAGGCCTCCAGAAAGGGCCCACCCTAGGGGTGGACACTGGGCCGTTATTCCTGGGAAGGTCTCCATAGCCCAGGGCAGCCCTGAGTGACACAGGAACAGGCAGGGCCTCTCGGAAATGAAGGTTGAGACACGTCTGCTGTCAAATGGAATCTATTAGCAGGGATTAGAGGCTTTTTCATCAATACCCCCGTGACACCATGATAGGCTGAAATTGCTGCAAAAACATCATTATTAAAAATGGAGCTATTAGTATTAAAATGGACAGAAGCTCTTCTGAGGCCGGGGGGCTGCAACCAGGCTCAGGAAGGAAGGCAGCCCCAGTGGCCCCAGGGAAGGGGAACTTGAAACCCACCCCCAAAGACAGGAAACTGACATGGGGAAGAAGAGGACCAGGATCCGGAGAGGGAGGATCCTGGACGTTCTCGACGTCTGTTCCCATCACCAGTCCCGGCACTGGAGTGAACGAGTCACATGATTGGTTGTTTCAGAAAGTTCTGAGTAATGGTATCTTTAAGGACGTACTCCTAACACTCCTGAAGTTAGGCTGGCACAGTGAAGCCGGCAAAGTGTGGCCAGCCCAAGGGACACTGTAAAGTAGGTTTGGACCATACTGTGTGTGTATGTGTGTGTGTGTGGGGGGAGGGGGCAGTGGTGTCATTCAAATGATTTAGGAACAGGAACTCACTTTTGATTGGCACTTGTCAGGAACCTAGAACCAGCCACGGAGCCCGTTAGGATCTGGAACGCCCATTCTGGTCCGTTCCCCCTGAATGACATCACTGCCTTCGCCCCCCTAGGAATCCGGAGTCGCTCCCTTTAACCCTCTGAGTGCCGGCCAACCAAGAAGAAAAGCTCTTTGCAGAGGAATTGGGAGGGGGGAGGAGGGAGAGTGAAGTGGGCGGAGTCAGCCCTAATTTTAACTAGTGGAACTGAGTTCCCTCGCGTTCCCCCTGCATGACATCACTGGGGGGGGGAATTGGGGCAGGGCTTCTGAATTTCAGTAACAGCTCCTCCAGCTTCCTCCTCCATACTGCACGCAGGGAGTAACACTTTTCCAGAGCGTGGGCAGAGTGCATGCCCCGTATCACTGAGCAGTCTGAACCAGCCCGCTCTGTTGCTGGAATGGAGAGGAAAGGCTGGGGTGGGGGCATCTTCTGACTCCTGCCCAGCTCAGCTGTACGCCTCTCCTTGTTAGTCCTTCCCTGGGGATCTCTTGGGCAGGCTGAGCACATGCACAGAGGCACTGTGTGGTGGGAGCCTCTGTTCCTGTCTGGGCACATCAGTGCTTGGGATCAAGAGAGATCTTGGGGTGCTGGTGGACAACTCAATGAAGGTGTCGACCCAGTGTGCGGCAGCAATTAAGAAGGCCAGTTCCATGCTTGGGGTAATTAAAAAAGGAATTGAGAATAAAACAGCCAAAATTACCATACCATCAGTGGTGTCAGCCTACCGGTTCGCTGGGCGGAGTTTTCGCGGTCGCTGGGCGGGTTTCCACGGTGATCGGCAGCGTGCTTGCTGCGTCCTGTTGCGTTATGGCGAAAGCTCTGCATACCATTGTACAAATCAATGGTAAGGCCACATCTAGAGTATTGTGTACAATTCCGGTCACCACATCTCAAAAAGGACATAGCGGAGCTGGAAAAGGTGCAGAAGAGAGCGACAAAAATGATTACGGGGCTGGGGCACCTACCTTATGAAGAAAGACTGCACCGTTTGGGGCTCTTCAGTCTGGAAAAAGGGGGGACATGATTGAGACATATAAAATTATGCATGGGAGGGATAGAGTCAATAGAGGAATGTTCTTTTCCCTCTCTCACAATACGAGAACCAGGGGGCATCCACTGAAATTGAGTGTTGGGAGAGTGAGAACAGATAAAAGGAAATACTTTTTTTACCCAGCGGGTCATTAAGCTATGGAACTCCTTGCCACAGGAGGTGGTGATGGCATCTGGCCTAGATGCCTTTAAAAGGGGACTGGACAGATTTCTGGAGGAAAGGTCCATTGTGGGCTATAGGCCATGATGGATTGTGCAACCTCCTTATGTTAGTAGTAGGCTACTTCAGAATGCCAGGTGCAAGGGAGTTGCAATAGGATGCAGGCATCTTGTTGTCTACTGAACTCCCTTAGGCACCTGGTGGGCCACTGTGAGATACAGGAAGCTGGACTAGATGGGCCTTTGGCCTGATCCAGTGGGGCGCTTCTTATGCTTGGAAAGGGCCTTGGTGGGAAAGCTCCCGCAGAAGGTGGAAGAGTCCCCCCCCCCCCGATCCTGGCATTATCAGGTAGTGTCAAGCCACCCTGCAAACAAACCTTTGGATTTAACTAGCTGAGGCTTAATATGTAAACTCAGTCTGTTAAACTGACTTGCTGTGTTTTAAGTTTGATTAACCCACTTAGTCCAAGCTTGGAGTCTATATGCTTTAAAGTTCACTTAGCCAAAGCTCATACCCTGTGCTGGGACAACTGGCCCAGCTGAAGTCAAACAGAATGATTGAATTAGTGGGTAGAGAGGAATGTTCTTAATGAACCAATTAATCCTCCAATGACTGTCGAGTGGAATATATAATTTTGGGAGGGGAAAACGGGACGCCTGCATGAAAAGCTTGTTTGCGAGGCTCGTAAAGAGGCCGTGTGTTTGGGGATGGCAGCTTTGGGAAAAGGCTAAGCCAAACATTGGCAGCTCTCTGGAGAGTCCAAATCCAGCCTGTCCCTAAGGCGGTGTCTGTCTGAAGGTGCTGTGACCAGCTCCACTGGTAAATCCATCATAAAAGCATCTTTGGACCACTCTCGGAGTCAGAGATGCCAGCACACAGATATGCACCATCCTCCCTGACTCCAAGTGTGGTCCAAACCAGTGATGTCATGCAGGGGGTACGCGGGGGTACGCGAGTACCGGTTTCTAGGATTATGGCTGGCCCCGCCCATTCGCCCGCCCACTCGTCGACTCCGCCCCCTGCAACATTTGAATTTCCTGCATGTTTGAGTTGCCTGCACGTTCTCAGAGCCAGGCAGGCAGGCAGGCAGCGAGCGAAGTCTTGCGTTGCCTTGTCACTGAAAAATGAGCTGCTCTGGGGTTTTGGAACTGTTGGGTCACTTTAACATGATGCCAGGCCTCCTTAACATGTTCTGGGGGTGCTGTGGAATACTGTTGCAACTGTTGGGTCACTTTAAAATTGTCTGAGGCCTCCAAAAGGCCTTTTTTCATGTCACTTCCTGCCACGACCTCACTTCCGGCTTATGACGTCACTTCTGGTGGGCGGGTCCCGACACATGCCAATCAAAAGTGAGTACCTGTTCTTAAATCATTTAGATGACACCACTGGTCCAAACATACTTTACAGTGTCGCTTGTGCCAGCCGAACTTTGCTGGCCTAACTGTGCCGGCCTAACTCCAGGTTAGGACTGCGCCCAGGGTGAAAACCTCATATGGGCCAGGGAAGCCCTCTGTCTCACAGAGTGTCTCACAGACCACAGACCTGAGAGTGGTCCAAACATGCTTCATTGCTGGCCTAACTGTGCCGGTCCAACTCCAGGTTAGCTTTGTGCCCTCAGGCAGGAGGTGCAACGAGAAACAGAACAAAAAGGGAGGCCGCCTTGGATGGGGTGCCTTTTAGGGTGTGGGGAAGGGCCTGGGGGTAGGCTATAGTTACAGTTTCAACCTGCCGTTTCCATTCAAAATGCTCCAGGCCCACGGCAGCATCCTTTGAAAACAGTCACGTCGACATTTACCAACGCAAAAACAAAAGAGGCGAGAGGCAGGAGATAACATCACCACTTCTGGCTTCGCCACACCTCGCACTCACCAGAAGCAAAATGTGCTCCTTCAGACTAGAAAGACTGGCCTCAAGCCTGGGGGGGGGGGGCTCCCTCACCCACTGTGAATGCCATCCTGCCTTTGACTGGGAACAGGCCAGATTTTCCTCCATCTGTGACTGCTGCAGGAGGAGTGTGTGTGTGTGTGTGTGTGTGTGTGTGTGTGTGTGTGTCCGTGTCCCCTGATCTCCTCTCTTCCAAACCTCTGCTCTAACTCCAGAGAGCTGACATGTTGGTCTCCATTCCAGAGCAGAACTGCCCGGTGCTCGAGGAATTATCTCTTGTTCTGCTGTCTGTTCCTGCTGGATCAGGACAAAGGCCCATCTAGTCCAGCTTCCTGTATCTCACAGTGGCCCACCAGGTGCCTCAGGGAGCACACGAGACTACAAGATGCCTGCACCCTGTGGCCTGCACCCTGTGAAAGGCCTGCACCCTTTCATCTGACATTCTGAAGTAGCCTACTATTACCCTAACCCATCATGGCCTATAGTCCACAATGGACTTTTCCTCCAGAAATCTGACCAAGCCCCTTTTAAAAGCTCCTAGGCCAGATGCCATCACCACCTCCTGTGGCAAGGAGTTCCACAGCTTAATTACCCACTGGATAAAAGAAGTATTTCTGTTTATCCATTCTAACTCTCACGCTATTCAATTTTAGTGGGTGTCCCATAATTCTGGTGTTGTGAGAGAGGGAAAAGAACATCCCTCTATCCTCTCCATCCATCCGATGCATAATTTTGTACGTCTCAATCATGTTCCCCCTCAGGTACCTTTTTTTCTAGGCTGACTGTGGTACACAGCATCGTCCAGGCACAGTCAGAGAGGGTGTTCCATTCCTGCTTTGGGGAATTGTTGACCTGCCTTCCTTGCACCCAAGTATTACTCCTAGACATGCATGCGGTGCGTATGCCCTGTGAGCAGTGTGATGATTCAGGGAACTGTGCCAAGACTGCATCTTTGGGGCAGTCATCAGTAAAGGTAAAGGTAAAGGTTTCCCCATGACCGAATGGTCTAGTCATGACCAACTGTAGGGGGCAGTGCTCATCTCCGTTTCTAAGCCTGTAGAGCCGGCATTTTTTCCGAGGACAAGCTTCCGTGGTCATGTGGCCGGCATGACTATACGCCGTAGCACACGGAACGCCGTTCCTGTCCCACCGAAGTGGTCCCTATTTATCTACTTGCATTTAGGTGCTTTCAAACTGCTAGGTTGGCAGGAGCTGGGACAAGCGACGGGAGCTCACTCTGTCGCACAGTCTTGAACTCCCAACCTTCCGGTCGGAAAGCCCAGCAGCAGCGGTTTAACCTGCTGCGCCACCACGTCCCAGTCATCAGTACACATAGATAATTCCCCTCCCCAAAGTGCCCACAAAACTGCAGCTTTGACCCGACGGTACACACAGTTGGCACGGCATGGTGTTGGTGCTCCCAGTTTCAGGAGCACATTGCTGGAAAAGGAGCAGGTGAAGACGGCTTTTTCGAACACGGATCTGTTGCATGGTCCAAAGTGTGCCTTCTGGGGGCAGGGCACCTCTGAAACGACCCGCGACTGCTCTCGCCTTCCCACCCTGCTCCTGGGCTTCCTCTCGGGGCAACTGGCTGGTCGCAGGAGGCTGGGCTTGAGGGCCCCCCATTGGTCGACCCCAGCAGCTGATGATGTCATCAGCACACAGATGCCCACTGACCAGCAGTGGAACCAGTGATGTCATGCACCCACTACGCACCACTATGCGAGTACCGGTTCCTATAAGTTGTGCTGGCCCCGCCCACTCGAAGCTGGCCCCTGCTATTTAACCAGGGAACAGTTGAAGCAAAATATGTATATACACATCTCTAGAAAGCAAAGCAATAGAAGTTAAATCAACACTAACCACCAGCTGAAGTTATTACAAACATGATCACATCCATGGCAAGAATCATTGACATCACTTCCGGCTTATGATGTCACTTCCGGTGGGCGGACCCCGGCAAGTGCCAATCAAAAGTGAGTCCCTGTTCCTAAATCATTTGGATGACATAACACCACTGAGTGGAACCGAGAGCAGAGCAAGGCAGAGGAATAAGAAAGATACAGAATGGGGAGAAGGAGGCAAGTCTTTTGCCCTGAGGAGGGAGGGAGGGAGGGAGGGAGGCCAGCTGGTGGGTCAGAAAGAGAGGCAGGCAGCCACCCATCCCACTGTGCAGGTGAGCACCACCACCAGGCAGGCCACAGCCTGCACCCCTGCCCAGAATGGCCCCTGGCCTCCAGGCCTCCACACTGCTCTCCAAGAATAAGCCTCTGTGTGTGCATTGAGAGCTGGGTGGGGCACAGCGCCCTGCCCAGGGTGGGCGGATCAGGTGGGTGCCGCAGCTCCCAGCTGCCAGGGTGGAGGTGTGGGAAGCCCGGGGCAAACAGCATGCACAGCACACCCGGGCAAGGCCGCTCCCTCCTGGCTGAGCACGTTCCTGTTCCCAGGGGACTGTGCCAGTGAGCGGGGGGGCGGGGCGGTGAGCTTCCTTGCAGAGCTGCACCTGGTGGGGGGGGGGGTTGCTTGCCACCTCCCCTTGCAGGCTCCTGCTTCTGCGGCTGGCAAGGTGTGTTGGGAGCCCAGCTCGCTCCATGCCAAGAAGGTGTGCTCCAGGCAGGAGGGGAGAGAAGCAGGCCTGGAGCCCCGAGAATGACTCAGCTGCCCCCCCCCCCGAGCTCCCCCCTGCCATGCTCGCTGCCTTGAATAATTCAGGCCGGTGCTGACTTTCTCTCGGCCCTCCCCAGGCTGCTGCAGGCAGCACCAGATGGCAGCCGATATTGCGCTCTAAACGGGCGCTGATAATCAGCCGCATGCAGTCATTACCATTAAGCCTCGTTTGTTTGCTGGGTTCCCCGCCCCCCCCCCCGCGCTGTTGGTACAGAGAGGCAGGACCTCATTAGAACATCACAACATAAGAAGAGCCCCGCTGGATCAGGCCAAGGGCACATCTAGCCCAGCTTCCTGCATCCCGCAGCGGCCCACCAGACGCCTCAAGGAGCACACAAGACCACAAGACACCTGCATCCCGGTGCCACCCCCCTGCACCTGGCATTCTGAGGTAGCCTATTACCCTTGCACCACCCGCAAGGAAGACACCAGGCTGCGCTTGGGGTTTAACTTTATTAAACACAGGTGTAAATCATGAGACCTACTGAACACCCGTCCCTCTCTCCCAGTCTGGGGCAGGCAAAAAAACTGCCACCCATGTCCAGTTTGGGTGACAGAAAAAAGTTCTTACCTCCTGATGAGCGACCAGCTAATCTCAGACTGGACATACCCATCATAGCTTGTAACCAGGCAGCCACAGAGGCGGATCTACAGGGAGGGCAAAGCTCTAAGAAGCCTTAGCAAGAAGCCTTACAAGAAGCTTACAAGAACAAGTGTTGCAAGAAGCCTTACCCTGTCATGTCAATCCCTCCTCTCCCTTGCTGCTGTAGCCAGTAAGCAACGCCAAGATGTTGCTTTTCCCTGTGAGCATTGGCTAAAACGGTGCAGGAGAGGAGTGATTTCCACTGCAAGGTAAGGCTTCTTGCAAAACTTAGAGCTCTGCCCTCCCTGTAGAGACGCCACTGGGCAGCCAGGCTCGATGTCATCACCACATCTTGAGGCAAGGAGTTCCACATACTAATTACATGCTGGGTAATGAAACATGTTCTTTTGCTTGTTCAAACTCTCCTAACCTCCTTCCAGCATTACCCAGAAAACAATGCTCCACACCCAGCCCAAGTTTCCATATCAAATCCCCACCCGCGACCCGGCAGGGGGACGGTGGGCTCAGCAGGAATGGGGGCTTCCCAGGCCTGGTGGGCCCCTGGCCTGACTTTGCCTCCTGTGCTTTGGAGGAACTCTCCCAACGAAAGCCCCAGCGGCAGAAGCGAAGTGTTTGGATCCCCCGGGAAGGCAGGCAGTGGCCCATGAACAGACGGGAGAGAGGCGCCTCTACACATGCTCTGAGTGGTGAAAATGACTACGGGCCTGGGGCACCTCCCTTACGAAGAAAGACTTATGCAGCATTTGGGGCTCTTCAATCTGGAAAAAGGTGCCTGAGTGGGGGACATGATTGAGACATTCAAAATTGCGCACAGGATGGATAGAGTGGCTGGAGGGATGCTCTTTTCCCTCTCTCACTGCACCAGAACCAGGGGACAGCCACTCAAATTGTGCATTGGGAGAGTGAGAATGGATAAAAGGAAATACTTTTTTTTTTACCCAGGGGTTAGTGAATCTGTGGCACTCCTTGCCACAGGAGGTGGGGATGGCGTTCGGCCTGCGTGCCTTAAGAACATAAGAACATAAGAAGAGCTCTGCTGGATCAGGCCAAAGGCCCATCTAGTCCAGCTTCCTGTATCTCACAGCGGCCCACCAGGTGCCCCAGGGAGCATATGAGACAACAAGATGCTTGCATCCTGTTGCCACTCCCTTGCACCCAGTACTCTGAAGTAGCCTACTACTAATGTAAGGAGGCTACAACCCATCATTGCTTATAGCCCACAATGGACTTTTCTTCCAGAAATCTGTCCAATCCCCTCTTAAAGGGATCAAGACCACATGCCATCACCACCTCCTGTGGCAAAGAGTTCCACAGATTAACTACCCGCTGGGTAAAAGGGCCTTGAAAAGGGGATTGGACAGATTTCTGGAGGAGAATTCCATAATGGGCTATGGTAATGTATACAGCTACGTTAGTGATAGGCTACTTCAGAATGCCAGGTGCAAGAGAGTGGCCACAGGGTGTGAGCATCTTGTGGTCTCATGCGCTCCCTAAAGCAGGGCTGCAGCCCTGACAACACACTCACACACACACACACACACACACACACACACACACACACACAGAGAGAGAGAGAGAGAGAGAGAGAGAGAGAGAGGAGCCTTTGTTGTGAAACCAGTGAGTGACCTGATCTGGACAAAAAAGCAGGTTGGGGGGTGCCCCACCCTCCCCATAGGCCCCTGGACTCTCCGGGGATGGGCCTGGTCTCCCCCCAGCCACCCTCCGGCTCAGTCTGGCAGACTCCTGGAAATCCTTCTCCTTCTGCTGGTGTCATTAGTTACGAGCGCATTGAAGGGCTGATTTCCCTTAATTGAGCCGATTCCGGCAATTTGCACCCGGCCATTTTAGGCCATTGTTTGTTTGCATTTCCCAGTTGCTCATTCATTTGGTGCACTAATTAGGTAATTTCCCACATAGCTCAGCCTGACCCAGTCCTCTTCCCTGAAGGGTTGTCAGAAAGAAACTGGTTTGTCTTGGGCCAAGTTTGAGACTCTGTGCCTGTCGCCAGAGGATGTCAGCACTGCAGAACCCTTTGAGGACAACTTAGAAGGGAAAAAGAAGTCCACTCTCGAAGACGGAAAACATGTTGATCGCCTTCCGCAGAGGATCACCATTTCCACTGGGCAGGGAAGTGGAGAGTCGCTCCAGGTGGAACCTGCTAAGCAGTGATGTCATGCAGGGGGTACGCAGGGGTACGCGAGTACCGGTTTCTAGGATTACAGCTGGCCCCGCCCGTTCGCCCGCCCACTCGTCGACTCCGCCCTCTGCAACGTTTGAATTTCCTGCACGTTTGAGTTGCCTGCATGTTCTCAGAGCCAGGCAGGCAGGCAGGCAGCGAGCGGAGCCTTTCCTTTCCTTGCCACTGAAAAATGAGTTGCTCTGGGGTTTTAACATGATGCCAGGCCTCCTTAACATGTTCTGGGGGTGCTGTGGAATACTGCTGCTAAGGCAGTGGTTCCCAAACTGTGGGTCATGACCCAATTTTGGGGGTCCTGTAGCTCTGAGCAGAGCCTCCAATGAAGACATGGGTGATGGAAAGATATTACTAATTGCCTGAAGCCCTGAGGCTATTCAAAAAAATGGCCCTGTGAAAAGCTCAGCTCCTGCAGTTTGCAAGATTGCTGCTAATTGCCCCACAAAGAGCTCAGTTCCCACAGTTTGCAAGGAGCTGAGCTGACGCAGTTTGCAAGCATGTGTCAAGACAGGGAGATCAATGTTTGAGTGTCTTCCCCCCCCCGGTTATTATTACTCATATATAATTAAATAAAATACTATTTCTTTCTAGATCGCCTTTTTTTCTGTCTCGGAAACCTAAACGTGTCTCGATAGAGTGCTGTTTTTAAAAAAGTGGGTCCCCGTGCTAAAAGGTTTGGGGACTACCGTGCTAAGGAGATTCCACCTGGGATGCCCACCCCACGCCCTGTGCTCAGTCCTGGGCAACAGAGAGGGGAAGGGCCCAGCAGAGAGCAGGTGGGGCTGGGAGGCAACTTGTTTGAGGAACCGCCAAAGCGATCCGTACGTTTGTTGGAAGGGAGCAGTGATGGCAGTTTTCAGGTGCCGCTGGCAGGGCAGCTATACTGAGAAAGGGGGCACTCCTTTCTCCCTTCCCTTGGAGCTTCTTCGAGACAACTGGTGGGGGAAACAGGATACTGACCTAGGTGGGCCACCTTTGGCTTGATGCAGCATCCACGCTCTCAGCTTGCTCTGCTTTGGGCTGGCATTAGCAGAAGGCACCCTTGGGCAGATGCTGAGGCTCGGAGGGCCAGGGTGGCACTGCTGACGTCCTTTTTGGCCCCTGGGGAGGATCACATCCAGCTGGCCACCAATAACCAGACCTGAGGCTGATGCCAGGGTATTGCCCTTCCTGGCTGGCACCTATTGCACACCTCCACCATCAAAGAACACCGAGCAAGTGAGGCCGTGGCAGGAGCTGGGGGACGAGGTCCATACCTGCTCTCTGGCTCCCTGCACATCATTTATGCCAGTGTTAACTGAGGGTCGGGACCCACTTGGTGGGTCGTGACCTGATGTCAGGTGGGTCGCGGAGAGCATCTCGATAACTGCAGACTGTACTCTTGTTATATTCCTTTTGTGAGTGTTAACAGTTTGAACTTGCTGCAGTCCAAGAATGCCCATTTGCAATGTAAGAGAGTCCTTTTATGATGTCACAGTGACAGCACTTCTTGCTTGATGACGTCCCTTCCTGCCACAACATCACTCCCAGGTTAATGACATCACTTCCGGTGGGTCCCGACAAGAGTGCTATTCTAAAAAGTGGGTCCCGGTCAGTGGTGTCATCCAAATGATTTCGGAACAGGTACTTACTTTTGATTGGCACTTGTCGGGGTCTGCCCACCGGAAGTGACGTCATAAGCCGGAAGTGATATTGTGGCAGGAAGTGAGGTCATAGCTGGAAGTGATGTCATGACAGGAAGTGAGGTCATAGCCAGAAGTGATGTCATGATTGTTGCCATGGATGTGATCATGTTTGTAATAACTTCAGCTTGTGGTTAGTGTTGATTTAATTTCTATTGCTTTGCTTTCTAGAGATGTGTATATACATATTTTGCTTCAACTGTTTCCTGGTTAAATAGCAGGCTAAACTGTACTAGATTGTGAGCCCTTTTGGGACAGGGAGCCATTTAACTTTAATGTTAAATGCAAGGAGCCGGCAAGGAGCAGGAGGGGGAACGGGCGACCAAAAAAAGACCGCATGGGGGCTGGGGCTGGGGGGAGGCTGCAGGAGGAACTGGGACCCTGGATCTGCGCGGCTGGAGGGAGCGGGAGCCCCAGGCAGCCTACCTTCTCACGCTTGCTGCCTTATTCCTGGGTCTCCCTCGCTGCTGCTGCTGCTCCCGCTGCTGCTGCTGCTGCTGCTCCCGCTGCTGCCGCCGCCACCACGCTGCCTGCCTGCCTGCATCCTCACAGAAAGTGAAGGCAATGGCTGCGGGCGTGCAGTACACATGCACAGCTGCTGAGCCAACCAGCCGACGGGGCCAGCTTCGAGTGGGCGGGGCCAGCTCAACTTCTAGGAACCAGTACTCGCGTAGTGGTGCGTAGTGGGTACATGACATCACTGGTCCTGGTCTAAAGAGTTTGAGTACCACGGCTTTATGCTGTTGGGCTTCATGGTCTCCATCTCAGCCTTCAAGACCCCCCAGCACCCCATTCAACTCATGGGACCCTGAAGTTGGGGGATCTGGATTTGCCAAGCAAGCCACTGGCAGGAGGAGAACTTGAGCGCCTGGTTCTGAGGTCCAGACCATACAGCACCTGCTGAGAGCTGCTCTGGTGAGCCTCCTACCACAGTCACCTGCGTGAATCAGGCCTGCTTTGTTGCTAGCAGCAGTCCATGTGGCTCTGGGGGACCGTGTCGCACACCAGCACCAGCTCTACCGCATGGATGGGCAACGGGCCGTGTTTGGCTTGTGTTGCAATTTTATCTCCCCCACCCACCTCCTCCAGTGCCAGTCCTGCTAAGGTTGCATCAAGCAACGGCTGGGAGAATGGACCCGTTTCGCTTGTCAGGATTGGCCTGCTGCTGCTCTCTGTTGTCCTGACCAAGGCTGAGCACATTTGCGCCGTTGTGGTGAAGCTCTGACTCGTTGGGAACAGCCAGACTCATCACAATGGACGCCAGTGGTGCGGGCACCGCAGATTTCCTGCCTCCAACAGAAGAACCGACTGCCTGCGAGAAGAAGAGGAGCAGCTCAGCTCTGCTCTGAACCTTTGCTGAGGCGGATGCCAGGGCTCCCACAGCAGGGACTGTGGCCAAAGGAACCTGGGTGCCTTCTCGCTGGCAGCCAGCCAGTGGAGGGGACTGCTGGTGCACTGTGCTCTCTAGCACCGCCCTTGTGGGTGGCCAGAGGGTGGAATTGCAGCTGGACTCATCAGTGCCTCGAAGGCCCTGTGGAATGAGCCCTGATGCTCTGTGGGGTTCCCGAGTTGGATAAGAAGAACAGGGGAAGATAGCCTGAGTGACTACAGAACAGCAACTATGGGTGCCATTGGCTCCAGCATCACTGTTTGGCTAGTGCAGGGCTTCTCCCAGGGGGAGACCTCAGGCAGTGGCAACCCTCCCAGGCTCTGGCAGTGCCTTGTTCTCAATGGTGGTCTTGCGCTGGACTTCTGTGTGGCGCTCTGTGTCGCTGAGGAGCAGACCTCTCCAGCAACCAGCCCCTCATCCTCCTTGGCAGCTTCCGAGTGCGGTGGTTTTGTTAAGCCCTTTGATGGGAATTAGTAGGGCCGGCGCACCCGTGCACCTCTGGGCATAGCAGCCCTAGTAAAACAGGCTTTTTAATTAACCATACGAATAAAGCCGTGGACAGTCCGTAACCATGGCGACGTGGAGCCAATCCCAGAGGAGCGCCAGCCAGCTGGAATCTGCGCTCGGTGGCAGAGCTTCAGCACCGGCGTTTAATGGTCTTCAGCTCTATTCGAGGAAACAATTACATGCTCCATTTTCAATGTAGTCAGCTGAACAATGGATTAAATGGCAGCGATTGAGGGGGCAGCTTCTTGTGGGGGGGGGAGGCTGTGGTCTGACCCTGGGGAACCATGTGTCCCTAGTGTGACCCCCCCGCCCAACTGTTGCAGAGGGGCAATTGAGGCCCACCTGACTTTCTGCATCATCTAGCTCTAGGTCCGCTTTAGTACCATGCCACTCGGCTGGAGAATATGCCAGCTCTGTCTGGTATAGATGTCATCACGCAAAACAGGTGGATGTGGCACTAAATGAAACGGCAAGGCTGGTCACAGGATGCCTAAAACCGACTCCAATACAAAAGGTGCATTACCTGGCTGGCCTTCCCCCCCCCCAAATTTCGTGGGGAGAGCGCAGCACAGAAGGAGTGGGTTAAAGCGACGTCCCCAGAAACACACCCACTGTATGGCCATCAACTCCCACCAGAGGCGGATCTAAGGGAGGGCAAAGCTCTAAGTGTTGCAAGAAGCCTTACACTGTCACGTCAATCCCTCCTCTCCCTTGCTGCTGTAGCCAGGAAGCAACGCCAAGATGTTGCTGTTCCCTGTGAGGATTGGCTAAAACGGTGCAGGAGAGGAGTGATTTCCACGGCAAGGTAAGGCTTCTTGCAGAACTTAGAGCTTTGCCCTCCCTTAGATCTGCCTCTGACTCCCACCGTCAAGACTGAAATCGCGGAATAGCTTCCTTAGGACTTGCCCCCCCCCAATAACCAGTCGCCCCAGACTGTTTTGGAACTATGGAAAGGGAGCAAGGAGCTGCCAAGTGAATGGGCACAAACATATGTATGCCCTCCGCCAGGCCAAGAACAACCGTGGCCTGTTTGGAAATCCTTAAACCGACTGCGTGCTGGGGTACGAAGATCTAAGGACAACCGGAGGAAATGGGGTTTTTCCCCATAGAAGACACACTGTGTGAATGTGGAGAAGGACAAACCATCTCACACATGCTGCAGTGCACACGGTGCCCCTCTGCATGCACAATGGAAGACCTTATGTTGGCAAGGAGAACGCTGTTGAAATGGCCCAGTATTGGGTGAATATATCTAGTTTTAACCTTGTATTCTATTCTAAAAATGTATTTTGCTGTATGTATAAAATTATATTAATGTCAGGGCTTCTGACACGAATAAAGAAAGATCCAAATCTGGGCTGGGGGGTCACAGGAGACCCTTCCTTCTGCATCATTTCCGGGAGGCTGATGAGGAATTAGAATGGGTTGTGAAGTGATCTTGTCCACCCCCACATTAAAACAGACAAAGGGTTCCAAACAAAACCAAAAGCACAATCCTCACCAACTTTCCAGCACTGACATAGCTGTGCCAATGGGGCATGTGCTGCATCCTGCAGTGCAGCAGTTGTCATGGAGGCCTCCTCAAGGTAAGGGAA
>JAJKFI010000023.1:4006390-4054675 GCA_029204185.1 Lerista edwardsae | reverse complement strand
CTTCAACTTTGTTTGCCTTTTCCTAAAGTGCCAAATTTTATTATTACTATTTTTAAAGTTTTGTGTTTTTTTTTAAATGAGGAGGGCGATATTTATCCAGGAGATTAAAATATCCCAAATGCTGATTTCTTTGGCAGAAGAGTGGAAGTCGTATTTGCTTTTCTGTGTGATAAATGCCCCTTTTGGCACTTGGCGCTCACCACAAATTAAACTATTGTTTAATTTTCAGTTCAGTTTTTTTTTTTTAAAGCAAAACGTTCGGAGCACATTTAATGTGAGATTAATTTTTTAAACCAACAAGGCAATCTGGTTCATTGTATAAATATTTTACCAGCCGTACTGTAAATATTGTGGCTCCTCAGGAAGGGGGAAAAAAAAGGTATCACAGTCTTGGTCAGAATTTTGGAAGATGTGGGCCTTTCTGTGAATGGCTTGGAGCTTTTCTCGGGAAAGAGGAAAACAGAGAGGGAAAAAAAGCTACTTGGCCAAGTGAAAAGGTGATCTGTGGGAGCGAGAGAAAAGTCCAGCCATGTTCATCAGGCTCTGGAGAGAGAAAAAGGGGAGAGGGCATGTTCTAAGCCCCAATCAGAGGGGGCTCGGCCAGCTGAGAGTGTACCCCTCTCCATGCCCCAATTCCTTCCCCACAGTATCATTGCTAATGAAAGTGTAGCCCAGTGCAGGGGGCACAATGATGCCCCGGAAATGATGTTACAACAGGAAATGACATCACAGTTGTGGGTGGTTGTGGTTTTTTTGCCATAACCTTTGATAGAATAAAGATAATTTGCTCCAATTTTTTTCATTGCATTCTTCACGAAATTCCACATGAAAGGATCGAGAACATGGACCATCTTATTCCTCAAAACTACTGTTTTAACAAACGGCCATTTTTACATGACGGTTATATTTTCGTTTTCCAGTTTTTTGGCCAGGACGTTTGATAACGATCGCGAACGCAGTTTCGTTTCATTGCGTTCTCGATCAATTTACCTTTGTAATGATTTACAACATGATGGTGTTATTTGAAATAGCCACTAGGCCACTAGGGTAGTTGGCCACTAGGGTCAAACTCAGCTTATTGCCCCGCCGGCATCAGGGCCACCGTTAAGCACATTTGGACCACTCTCAGAGTCAGGGAGGATGACTCACGTCTGTGTGACTCCAAGAGCGCAATCTTAACCTGGAGTTAGGCTGGCACCGTTAGGCCAGCAAAGCTTGGCCGGCACAAGGGACAGTGTCAAGTATGTTTGGACTACTCTCAGAGACAGAGAGGCCAGCACACAGGAGGGTCTGCAAAGTGCTGGGTTCGAGTCCTCACCCAAGGCCAAGCATTTAGGGTGAAGCTAAACCAATCCACTGACAGTATTTGACCAGGCAGTTGACCATCAGAGGATGCAGATCCCGGTACACGTTACACACAGTGGTGTCATCTAAATGATTTAAGAACAGGTACTCACTTTTGATTGGCGCGTGTCGGGACCCGCCCACCGGAAGTGACATCATAAGCCGGAAGTGAGGTTGTGGCAGGCAGTGACATGAAAAAAGCCCTTTTGGAGGCCTCAGATGATTTTAAACTGACCCAACAGTTGCAACAGTATTCCACAGCACCCCCAGAACATGTTAAGGAGGCCTGGCATCATGTTAAAACCCCAGAGCAACTCATTTTTCAGTGGCAAGGAAAGGAAAGGCTCTGCTCGCTGCCTGCCTGCCTGCCTGCCTGGCTCTGAGAACGTGCAGGCAACTCAAACATGCAGGCAATTCAAACGTTGCAGAGGGCGGAGTCGACGAGTGGGCGGGCGAATGGGCGGGGCCAGCTGTAATCCTAGAAACCGGTACTCGCGTACCCCCGCGTACCCCCTGCATGACATCACTGGTTACACAGCAGTCGGCTGCCTATGTCCAGTTCTGCTTCCTTCTCCCCCTTTGGTCATTGCACCGTCAACCCTCAGACTGTGGTCTGTCCTGCAGCCTAGAGGAGGGCCAAGGCTCGGTCTGCAGCACCCAGCAGAAGCGACTGCTCTGCTCTGACAACTCCCCTTCTGGACGACGCGGCGAGTCGGTTCTCATCCGGCCTTTTCACGCTCCTGTTGCTCAGGCTGTGTGTAAACAGGCATAGCTGCTTCTCCCGTCTTGGCATCCTCGCTGTCTGCAGCTCGGCTGCCCTGATGTTGGCAGACAAGACGCGCCGCTAAGCAAACACGCCGGCAACGCTGAAGTGGCCACTGTGCTCGGCTGTGCTGTGCGCGCCGATGCAAATGTCCTTCTGTCGCCTTCTTCTTCCTGTGCCTTGTTGACTCTGCCTGGGAGAGAGGGGAGGGAAGGCTGTGCTGCCCTCCCCCCTCCCCTGGGACTCCTACTCCCCTCGGCTGCTCCCCTCCCCTCCTCCCCAAGTGGCAATCATAGGAGGCTGGTGTCAATCCTGCATGGGGCAGGGCCTGAGAGACTTCTATTCTGCAGGAATGCCTTTCCCCGAAGGACAGGGCACTGCTGATTTACAGTCAGTCAACTCAGTGGTGTCATCTAAATGATTTAAGAACAGGTACTCACTTTTGATTGGCACATGTTGGGACCCGCCCACCGGAAGTGACGTCAAAAGCCGGAAGTGATGTCGTGGCAGGAAGTGACATGAAAAAAGCCCTTTTTGAGGCCTCAGACGATTTTAAACTGACCCAACAGTTGCAACAGTATTCCACAGCACCCCCAGAACATGTTAAGGAGGCCTGGCATCATGTTAAAGTGACCCAACAGTTCCAAAACCCCAGAGCAACTCATTTTTCAGTGGCAAGGCAAGGCTCCGCTTGCTGCCTGCCTGCCTGCCTGGCTCTGAGAACGTGCAGGCAACTCAAACGTGCAGGAAACTCAAACATTGCAGGGGGCAGAGTCGACGAGTGGGCGGGCAAATGGGCGGGGCCAGCTATAATCCTAGGAACTGGTACTCGCGTACCCCCGCGTACCCCCTGCATGACATCACTGAGTAAACTTCATAGGTGAACTTGCTAGCTGCAAATTCGCTTGGCTGCGAGGGGCAAAATGGCAACTTGCCTCGTTACCTGCGCCTCTGTCCTAGTTTTCCAGTAGGCAGTGACCGTCCAAAGACTGCAGGGACCTGCAGAATGGCACCTGCAGCCAGTGCTGACCCTTCTAAAATGATTGGCTGAAGCACCCCTTGGCCATGTTTAAGGGGTCTGTGCTGGTCGCAGGTGCCATTCTGAAGGTCCCTGCAGCCTCTGGAAGGTCTCTGTAGCATCCAGAGATCTTTGGGCACTTCCTGCTGCGCTCTGCTGGCTTCCTGAGGGTCTCTGCTGGAGTCTTCTGATGGCAGAGAAGGCACCCCTTGCACCTAACCCCATTGATCCCATACGATCCGTGGTTTGTTATCTGCAAATTTGCCATCCGTGAGGTTTTCCAGGAACTTAACCCTAGCAGGTCACAAGGACTGACTGTCTTTACAAGTATTATACCGTCCCCTTCTCAACCTGAGGCCTCCGGGGCTGCCATTGCTACCTGCCGACAAAGCAGAAACAATTAAACGCACACCGATTGAGAGAGAGAGAGAGAGAGAGAGAGAGAGAGAGAGAGAGAGAGAGAGAGAGAGAGAGAGAGAGGATACTTGTGGCTATCACACAGTGGAAAGCCCACCACTTCAAAACTTTTCAAGAATCTCTCCTCTCCACCCCCACCCCCACAAATAGTCATCACCATGTTTCATCCTAAAGCCCTTCAGCACCTTTGCCTTTCACCAAAATCACCAGTGAGAGAATTTTTGGATCAGCTCAGCTTTCCAAGGAAGTGCCTGCCTTTCTAAACCTTTTTTTTATGACTTTTCCTGAAAGCTCAAAAGTGATTGACAATGGCAACACACACACACGCGCGCGCGCACACACACACACACACACACACACACACCCCACACCAAACCTACAACTGGAAAGGACCTAAAAAAGCAGAATAAATGTGAAGAATTGGAACATTGTAGGTGAAACAGGCACAAAGGCTGGATGAAAGCCAGAGGGGTTTCTCCCCCTTCTCTGAAAGTCTCGCACAGGGGGGAGCTCCCCCCCCCGCTCCTCACGGAGACGGTTCCCTAGTTTGGAGCTATCGCTGAGAAGGCATCTTCTGTTCCCTTTACAGCCAGCAGAAACAGCAGAGTGGTCGATGAGGCTCCTCAGCTCTGCTGGAGCTGGCCGGGGAGCTTTTTTTTGGGAGGGGGGGTCCATGGGGCTCCAGGTAGCTGGCCTGGCGAGGCCTTGAAGGCTGCAGCCTCCGGGGAGCCAAACGGCCCAAATCAGGGCTGGGATCAGCTGTCAGTCCTGCAGACGGCTTGCATCCCTCCAAGAAACAGCCACCCAGCCCTCCTTCCTGATAGCAACCCTGGAATGTCCTGGATTCTGTCCCACGATGCACTTTGCATTCCTGCAGGAACCCGGAGAAGAGATGCATGGCAGGTGCTGCTGACTCCAGTGAGGCTTGGGTGACTGCAATAATAATAATAATAATAATAATAATAATAATAATAATAATAATAATAATAATAATAATGATGATGATGATGATGATGATGATGATGATGATGATGATGATGATGATGATGATGATAATGCCTGAGCTCGGCTTCCCTGAGCTCCAGCCCCAAGGAGACCCTCACTCTCAGAAGTCTTTGCTTGGCCAGTGGAGTCGGGCTGTCCTGGATAGACTCAGCCAAGGGAATCTGGGAGGCGGTAGCCGACTCACAGAGCCTCTCTGAGCCTGCACATGAGGGGAGGGGAGGGGAGGGAGGGGAGAGCCTCCTGGAACGCCACTTCCAAACAAACAGGAAGCCGCATTAACCAAGCCCGCAGCCTCTTGTTCAGGAAGGATAATCCCTCCATTCAGATGTTAACATTTAGGCATTCTAACAAGGCTTGAGCTGTTTTCCCTTTCAGAGGAGGCAGAGTAATTCCCTAAGTACATCTTGGGAAGCCTTCCAAGGGCTCCCGAGGTGACGACGGTAATGAAGCTGGCTCTGCCCCCCCCGCCCCCGAAAGACAGTGCCCCAGCATCAGGCAAAAGCCTGGGTGCGTTCAGCGGCTCCTGCTTTGCGTCTTCTTGCTCCTTGAGCCCAGACTGGTTTGAGCAACATCGTGGCCATGCATGTTCTCAGGGAAAGGAGGCTACCTCCAGGGAATGGGTTAGGCCCACGGCTGCCACTTGCGGGCTGGCATTTCGGCAGAGCAGCCCATTTCAGTGGGCTGTGTTCACACATGCATGCCTGTCGAAGGCTGCACCCTTGCACGTGTCTGTGGGATAGAAAGTTCCGTTGAATGCAATGGGAGGAACTCCTGGCGTTTGTGTGCAGGATTGCAGCCTCCATTTCTCCCCATTCAGCACTCGAGGCCTGAAAAAGGTGGCATACCTTTGGGTGATTGGAAAGTTCTGCTTTCAGATCTGCAAAGGGCGCAGAGCACAATCCGAACCTGAAGTGAGGCCGGCACAGTTAGACCAGCAAAGTTTGGCCGGCACCAGGGCCACCGTAAAGCGTGTTTGGACCGCTCTGGGAGTCAGGGAGGATGGTGCGTGTCTGTGAGTTGGCCGCTCTGACTCCGAGAGTGGTCCAAACATACTGTACAGTGTCCCTTGTGCCGGCCAGACTTTGCTTTATTTACCTCATATTTACCTCAGAATTTTACCTCAGAAATTTACCTCAGAATGCCAGATACAAGGGAGTGGTGTTTGGACCACTCTTGGAGTCAGGGAGGATGGCGCACGTCTGTGAGTCGGCCTCTCTGACTCCGAGAGTGGTCCAACCAGTACTTTACTGGTTTCTGTTCAAGACACATGGAACGGTGTTGGACGACATTGTGACCATCAGGGTTGTTTTTCAAAGCGTGAAAAAGATGCACACGCCACAGTGAGGAAAGTATGGCATGCTGGGACCTCTGTGATGGGACTCTTGGAATAATCACACTCAGAGTGGAAAGAGGGCAGGGTATGAGGAGGACATGGGGGTAATGGGACATAGTTAGAGGAGGTGGGCGCCCAGCAGAGCCCGTAGCACAGGAGAGGAGATTCCGGGTTGATTACCTTTTTACCCAGTGGAATTAATAAGATAAGATAAGATAGGTTTCCCTGACCGAATGGTCTAGTCGTGACCGACTGTAGGGGGCGGTGCTCATCTCTGTTTCTAAGCCGAAGAGCCGGCGTTTTGTCCGAGGACAAGCTTCCGTGGTCATGTGGACGGCATGACTCTACGCCATAGTGCACCAAATGCCGTTCCCTTCCCACCGAAGTGGTCCCTATTTATCTACTTGCATTTAGGTGCTTTCGAACCGCTAGGTTGGCAGGAGCAGGACAAGCGACGGGAGCTCACTCCGTCACGCAGTCTTGAACTCCCAACCTTCCGGTCGGAAAGCCCAGCAGCAGCCGTTTACCCGCTGTGCCACCACCATAAGATAACCTTTATTGTCATTTTACAGTGGACACCCAGGCCAAGGCCCACAAGTATACACTCAAATGAAATTACATTGCTTACTTACACCCAGGAGTTAAGCTTTACACTCACAGATAACCACCGCTGTACCCTGATTCATCCCATTAACAACTAACCCTGCTGAAGTACATAGTGGAGAGAAGCAGCGTGGGAGTTTCCTAGATTGATACAGTATGGAACAAAAGTGTGACTGAGCCTAGATGTTCTACACCAAAGCCTCCGATGCCTCCTCCCCGAAGGCAACAAAGAGAACAGGTTGTGAAGAGGGTGTGTAGCATCCTCCACAATTCTTCGAGCCCTGCTCCAGCATCGCTTTTGTGCAATGTCCCGGATGGAAAGGAGTGGCCTGCCAATGATCTTTTCCGCCTTCCTCACCACTCTCTGCACCGCTTTCCAGTCTGAAACGGTAATGCTCCCAATCCAAACTGTGATGCAATATGACAGGATGCTCTCTGTAGAAGGAGATCTGGACAGGGATAGGAAGGTGAGCTTTCCTGATACGGCGAAGGAAATGCAAGTGCTGCTGAGTCCGTTTCACCAGCGAACTACTGTTAAGCGACCAGTCCAACCTACTCGTTAGTTGCACTCCTAAAAATCTGTGGAACTCCTTGCCACAGGAGGTAGTGACGGCCGCACCCTTTCCACTGTGGCCTGGTGCCCAGCAATCTACTCCCCCTGCTGGGGGAGGCAATCACTGATGCCGCTCCGGCTCATCCTCCAGGGGCGCTGAGAAAGCGCTTGGCTCCTCTTGGTTGGAGGGCGGCGGAGCAAACACAATTATCCTGCAATCAGCTACCAGCCGTTCAAAACACACAATGGCAGTTGCAGTTTGCACAAAGGCAGGCTGTGCCCTGCATGACTCCTCCGTGGTCAGATGCATACAATTTGCCGACATCTGGAGCCACAAAGTCCCCTTTGGAGACTGGACTTCTGAAGACTGATTTGGGGTGTGTGTGTGTGTGTGTGTGTGCGCGCGTGCATGTGTGCGTGCGTGCGTGCGTGTGATCCCCCTCTCTGTCCACCCTCTTACCTCCACTGAGCCTCCTTTTCCTTCCTGCCCCCCTCTTCCTTCTCCAAGCCAGGGAGTGGAAATAGAAGATGTGGAAAGGAAAAGAACATTGAGGTGTAACGTTGGAGACTGGGGAGGCTGGCAGCATGTGAAATGCCATTTCAGATGATGGGGGTCTTGGGCCTTGCCTACCCCCTGGTCATGTGCAGAGTGCTTGTCCTGTGCAGAAGGAATGCTCCCAACACCGAACCCCAAATTAACATTCAGACCCGAGGTCACATATTTTCAACCAGTGGACTATGGCACCTTTGGTGTGCCACAAACCATTCACAGGCATGCCGTGGGAGTTTGGGAGAGGGTCATTGCTTAGCAGTGCCTTTGGAGGATGTGAGCCCCCCCATTAGCAGCATGGCATGCCTTGTCAAACAATGGATGATGTGCCTTGACCCTTTCCTGCACGCACACCATCTGCCAAAGGAAAGAAGACCCCTGCCCCATGTGGAGTGCTGGTAGTCAGGCAAGAGGATAAGGAAAGGGGTAGAAAACTTTACTCCGCATTGGTGCGACCTCACCTGGAGTCCTGTCTTCACTTCTGGGCACCTCGTTTCAAGCAGGATGCAGCCAAACTGGAGCAGGTTCAGAGAAGAGCCACGGAGATTATCAGGGGGCTGGAAAACAAGACCTGCGAGGAAAGGTTGGTATGTTGAGCTTGGAGAAGAGAAGCCCGAGAGGCGATCTGACAGCACTCTTCAAGTATCTGAAGGGCTATCATAAGGAAGAAGGGCCAAATCTGTTCTCATCTGCCTTTGACAGTAGAACTAGCTCCAAGGGGTACAATTTACAAACTGCAAGAGAGGAGATTCCGGCTGGGCATCAGGAAGAATTTCTTGACGATAAGGGCGGTTCGGCAGTGGAACAGATTGCCAAGGGAGACGGTGGGCACCTCCTGGAGAGCATCTAGGACAGTGATGGCAAACCTATGACACACGTGTCAAAGGTGACACACCACAACGTTTGGGGTGACACACCAGGGTTCACCAACACCTGACAAAAACTGAGTTGATTTTACTTATTTTTTTTCCCCATTTTTTGCCATTATTTGATGTTTCTTTATAGAATACATAGCACCACTGGTGATTGGACTTTATTTTTTGTTTCAATAAATGAATGTGAAGAACTGTTTCTGTTTTGTTTGGGATGGAAATTGACATGCCAGCAGAGTCATGGTAAAGCATTTTCCTAAGTTTTGATGCACCGAGCCCAAAAGGTTTGCCATCACCGATCTAGGAGATGCTCTAGGACAGTGATGGCCAACCTTTCGGGCTCGGCGTGTCAAAACTCAGGAAAATGCTTAACTTGACTCTGCTGGTGTGCCAACCCCCCTCCCAAGCAAAATATACAATTCTTTACATTCATTTAATTAAACAAAAAATACAGTCTAATCATGTGGGGTGCTATGTATTATATAACGAAACATAAAATAATTACAAAAATGAAATAATGAGTAAAACAAAACTCAGAACGCAATCCTAAACTGGAGTTAGGCCGGCATAAGCTAAGCCAGCAAAGTTTGGCCAGCACAAGGGCCACCATAAAGCGTGTTTGGACCACTCTCAGAGTCAGGGAGGATGGCTCACATCTGTGTGCTGGCCTCCCTGATTCCGAGAGTGGTCCAACCATACTTTATGGTGTCCCTTGAGCTGGCCAAACTTTGCTGGCTTAGCTTATGCCGGCCCAACTCAGTTTAGGATTGCACCCTCAGTTTCAGGCATTAGTGAATGCTGGTGTGTCACCCCAAATGTTGTGGTGCGTCATAGGTTTGCCATCACTGCTCTAGGAGATGCTCTGCCTGATGCTCCTGCTACAGGCAGGGGGTTGGACTAGATGACCTTGTTGCTTCCTTCGATCTCTATGATTCAGATTCAGATTCAGATTCAGAATACTTTATTGGCATACAACAGGAAGGTACAACGCATTTACATAACATACAAGAACAATGCACACAAGACATCATTTAAAAGAAAAATAGCTCTCCGCAGTAGACTCACGACTAATGTTAGTCTGCACAATGATATTTAGAAAGACTGCTACCTGCTTTAACAGTTCTGGGTCTGACGTTGCCGGGAGAATTTTTATCCACTCCCCTTCCGCTAACTGTTGCCTCCTCGATAGAATTGGGGCTAGTCAGTGGTGTCATTCAAATGATTTAGGAACAGGAACTCACTTTTGATTGGCACTTGTTGGGAATCCGGAACCAGCCACGGAGCCTGTTAGGATCCGGAACACCCGTTCTGGTCCGTTCCCCCTGAATGACATCACTGGGGCTAGTAGGTTATTCCTGGCTTCAGCGTGAAGAGGTCGGTGGAAGAGGAGGTGGGCCACAGATTCAATCACCCCCAAAGAGCAAGGGCAGGTCCTGTCAGTGTAGGGTGTCCCTCTGAACCTGCCCCACAAGACTGCAGATGGTATAACACTGCAGCGGGCGAGTGAAAAAGCTCTTATTTCATTCAGTTCAGTTAGCAAGGACAAGTAATTTGGGAGGATTCTATGAAAGGGGAGGGAAGGGGGCACAGGGTTCTTTTCTGCTGGTCCGGAGCAGTCACTGCTGAAATGTGAGCAGGTTGTTCAGAGCCCTTGCCTGACCCGGGGTCTCCCCGGTTCCTCTGAGGGTGCCCTGGGGGTTGTTTCCAGCTCTGGGCGCGGATGTAGCAAGTTCTTACCCTCCCTCCAGTGGGGTCCTTTCTCACCTTGGTATGACCTCCCCCTTATCTCCACGTGCTGTACAGTCGAGACTCCTTCCTGCTCTCTCCCCGTATCAGTAACCAAAGCGGGGCAAGGGTAGGGCTTATGCCTCATCATGGGGCTCCCAAGCCTAAACCTAAATTATGGATCCCAGTGCAGCAGATCTGTAAATTTAAGAATTTAATGGGGCTTTAGGCTGGCTATTTTTACAACTTCAATGCACTTAGCACTAATTTGGGGGACGTTTAATGCGAAACACATAAAGGTTGGATGGGAGAGCTACGGAGGTGTTTTACGGCCTCTGGGAATCGGACAAAAATATGCGGGGCTCATTTCGGCTCCTGATATCACTCAGCACAAAATTACCTTTGCCTGGCCCGGGGCCAAGGAGACCCTCGTCACGGCTGGGGGGCGGGACGCATTACAATGTCACTTTCATAAGCGGGACCCTGCCTCAATCTCTGACTGGGGCCGTGTCAAGGACTGAAAGCCTAGCTAATGCCTCCCCTAATCTGGCAGGATCAGGTTTACCCAATGCACTTGGAGTCACTCCCTGGGGTTTGGAAGGCTTCGGTTTTATGGAGTACAGAGGCATCCCCTATACAGACCAGCCAAATGTGGATTCGTGGGCCTATTTCTGCCGGAGCTTTCTGCTGTCCAGGATGTGGCATGCTTGGAATTCTCTGCAACATCCAGCTTCTGCCCAGCTGGATTTGTAATTGTCAGAGGAAAAGGCCCTAGAGAACCTAAGAACCTAAGAAGAGTCCCTCTGGATCAGGCCAAAGGCTCATCTAGTCCAGCTTCCTGTATCTCACAGTGGCCCACCAGGTGCCTCAGGGAGCACACGAGACCACAAGATGCCTGAATTCTGTTTCCACTCCCTTGTATCTGGCATTCTGAGGTAAAATTCTGAGGTAACATTCTGAGGTAAAATTCAGAGGTAAATAAAACAGAATTTGCTATCCTAAGAACATAAGAAGAGTCCCTCTGGATCTGGCCAAAGGCCCATCTACTCCAGCTTCCTGTATCTTACAGTGGCCCACCAGGTGCCTCAGGGAGCACATGAGACCACAAGTTGCCTGCACCCTCTTGCCACTCCATTGCACCTCTAGGAGATGCTCTGCCTGATGCGCCTGCTCCAGGCAGGGGGTTGGACATGGTTTTCTATCCCACCCCTTTTATCTGGACAGGTGGGTTAGCTGCCTATTCATGGCTGGGCTGAACAGTAGCCCCAGACAGGAAGAAGGGCCCCAATCCACACCCTGCTCATGGCTGGTGAACAATGGGGTTTCCAAACACGGAACAAGGCGCCTTCTGGAGGACTTTCCAGCAGCTCTAAGACTGCTGAACATGCATAGGAGCGTCTAGGGAATTAGAAGTGTCTGAAGATGAGGAGGAATAGTTAAAAAAAAAAACAGGGAGAGAAGCAGGGCATTTGTCACAGGGGTACCTTCACAGTCTGAAGCCAGGTTCTCCGTCATGTGGTTCTGGGTTTGCGGCAACCAGATCTGCGCATGCAAAGTGGCCATGTTCCTTGCACACTTATCCAAACTCTGCAAAAACTCCTGTTCGGACCAGAGCAAGTTGCCAGCAAAGATAAGAACCCCTGCAAGGGTTAAGCAAGCCCCTTATTCCTCCCCCTCCCATTCCTGTGCTCAAACTCGCTGCCTCTTGCCGAGGTGTTTTAGTAGAGAAAGTCGGAAGATTCATCCCTGTGCAGCAGGTCCCACCTCATTGGCCCTCCGCGATTCAGGGTCAGACATCTTCACTCAGATGAATTGCAGGGGCGTGTTTTAAATTCTCTCCGGAGCGCTTTTGATGGCGAGGATTTCTTTGTTGCGCGCGTGAACAAAGCACTGAGAAGCTGCTCATCAGCCTCCTGAAATCCCTCTCGTTTCCAATGCCGCAGCTGGAGCACGCCAGGAATAGAAGGGCTGCAGCAAAGCGAAGCAGCCTCTGGGAAGAAGGAGAGTGCGGATGAAGGGAGTATGCGTTCCGTAGAGGCTGTCATTATGGTACAAGCCTTAAAGAATCATTGGATTCGGGACTCTGCTTCAGGAAAGGAAGGGGGCAGTTGAGCAACCTGTTCAGGGTCTGGCTGGCACCAAAGAGCCTTAGCGGGGTGGGAAGCTTGGGATCAGTGGCATTGTTAGGGGAAGCACCTGTCTAAGGTGCTTTTTTGTGCCCCCTAGTTGATTCTCAGGACAATCCTTTGAGGCCAGGTGGGCCAACACAGACCCCCTGTCCCAGGGTCGCCCGTAGAGCTTGACAACAGAGGCAAGCATGGAGCCCAGATTTCCCTGGTCCAACCCGAACCCTTTGAGACCACACTGGCCCTTGTGCCTTTTAATTGGGTTTGCATGTGTGTGTGCATGGGGGGGGGAGCAACAATGCCAAGAGGGGAGGAGCGGGAGTGAAAGGGGGGTTGTGAGAGCGGTTCCGTGGACACTCCGCAGACAATCCTGCCTGTTTTGCCCGCCAAGGCGCATTACGGCCTCTCTGCGCTGATTTATGGCTAAGTAAATATGGCTAAATAAGGGCAATTTTCTCACTATTAGCCGCAATTGTCACATTTCACTGAGACGATGATCACGTTTCACAGCTCGGCTCTGGCTAACAAGCCTGCCTTCCCTCCGGCACGGGAGGGCTGCCTCTTGGGGGGCTGCGAGGGCAAAGGTGAGGGGGCTTTGCTGCAGCCTCCCTTTCCCTGCTCTCCAGGCCTCCCAGGCCAGGCCAGGCCAGGCAGGTGGTGACTCAGGCTGAGCACCGCGACCGAACGCGCTCCCCGCTCCCCGTGGGCAGCCAGGATGTGCTGGCAGTTTTGCAAAAGGCCAAGTGAGGGGGCTGCAGGTGAAGGGAGCTCCCCTGAAGCTGGGCTGAGCCTAGGTTGGGCTGTTTTGCCTCCTACCAGCTCAGAAGGGCCTGTGAAGCAAAGGGGTGCTTTGTGGACCACCCACGGAGCCTGCACCAGCAATGTGAGACAGAACCTCACGTTGCATCCAGGGGCATAAGAACATAAGAACATAAGAAGAGCCCCGCTGGATCAGGCTAAAGGCCCATCTAGTCCAGCTTCCTGCATCCCGCAGCGGCCCACCAGATGCCTCAGGGAGCACACAGGACAACAAGCTACCTGCATACTGTTGCCACACCCTTGCACCTGGCATTCTGAGGTAAATTCTCCAGGTTAGGATTTCATCCACAGAGTACTGCCCTACTCATAAGAAGAGCCCTGCTGGATCAGGCCAAAGGCCCATCTAGTCCAGCTTCCTGGATCTCATAGTGGCCCACCAGATGCCTCAGGGACCACATGAGACAACAAGATGCTTGCATCCTGTTGCCACTCCCTTGCACCTGGCAATCTGAGGTAGCCTACTTCTAATGCAAGGAGGTTGCGCCATCCATCATGGCCTGTGCCTTCGGGCACAAAAGGCGGGGTAAAAATCTATTAATAAATAAATAAAAATAAATAAATGATGGACCTTTCCTCCAGAAATCTGACCAATCCCCTTTTAAATGCACCTAGGCCAGATGCCATCACCACCTCCTGTGGCAAGGAGTTCCACAGCTTAATTACCCACTGGGCAAAAAAATGTTTCCTTTTATCTGTTTTAACTCTCCCAACACTCAATTTCAGTGGATGTCCCCTGGTTCTGGTCTTGTGAGAGAGGGAAAAGAACATCCCTCTATTGACTCTACCTCTCCCGTGCATAATTTTATATGTCTCAATCATGTCCCCCCTCAGGCGCCTTTTTTCCAGACTGAAGAGCCCCAAACGCTGCAGCCTTTCTTCCTAACGGAGGTGCCCCAGCCCCATAATCATTTCCGTCGCTCTCTTCTGCACCTTTTCCAGTTCCACTATGTCCTTTTTGAGATGTGGTGACCTGAACTGTATGCAATACTCTAGATGTGGCAAAGCTAAAGCATAGCTCAAGAAGTGCAGGGAGGTGCAATTGCGCCGGGCAACAAGCTTTAGGGGGTAGCAAGCTGAGCTTGACAGTAGTGGCCAAAATGGTGAAAACCCTGGTAAGTACGAATAATGCCATCATGTTAGATATCATTGGAAAGGAAATTCTATGCAGAACACAGTGAAACAAGCCAGAGCATCATACCTTCATTCTATCAAACGTTATGGCCAAAAAATCAGAGGAAAGAAAAATGCAACCGTGACATCACTTCCTGTTGTGATGTCACTTCTGGGGCAACATTTTGCCCTCTGCACTGGACTGCACTTTCATTAGCTACACCCCTGGGGTCCAGTTATGGTTCCAATGGCCAGGCAAAGGAGAAGCCCACTCCCAATGGGGGCTTGGAGCAAAGAGGCGGGCATCACGAGGGCCTTATCACCTCTTGCTGAGCAGCAGGCAAAGGCGGGGTCCACAGGCATGTGCAACTCATTAAACGGTGCAGGGGGAAGAAAAACATAGATTTTGTAGCGACTCTGAATTATGTCTGGAGGTGAAAAAGTCAGCTGGCTCAGGGGATAATTAATCACCCAGAGGTGATATGCCCCGGCGAGCCAAGCGCGCAAACGCACTTCCTGTGCATGCCAAGCCCGGCCAAGGCAAGCCCAGCAGCCAAGACCCTCTCGTTTCTCCCCAACGCAGCCAGGAGGGCTGGAGCTTGGCGTGGGGGCTGCCGATTAATCACCACCACCGAATTAAAAAGGGCAAGATAAAAAGAGACCAGGAATAATTGGACCCAGCTTGATATGGCTGGGCTCCGGGGGGGGGGGAAGGCTGGTTATCTTGGGCCACGGTGGAATGTCTCTGGCCAACGACCCCTGTGGCACGACTGGGGGCCCTTTCGGTGGCAGATTCCCACATGGATGCTTGGAAAGAGACATTTGCCCCAAGCCGGTTCCCCTTCCCCACATACTCTGACACCAGGAAGCAGGAGCCAGGGCAGGGAAAACCCCCAGGGACGTGTTTATTCCTGGAGCCTCTGACAGGCCTGACCCTCTATCACGAGGAACAGCAACGATGACAAACATTTCTGCCTTCAGACAACCCAGCAGGAGCACAGAAGAGCCAGGCAAGGAAAGGACTCCGGGGCACAATCCTAAACTGAGTGAGGCCGGCATAAGCTAAGCCAGCAAAGTCTGGCCAGCACAAGGGACACCGTCAAGTATGTCTGGACCACTCTCGGAGTCAGAGAGGCCAGCACACAGACATGCGCCATCCTCCCTGACTCCCTCGCCATATCCTGTGGGAAGGAGTTCCACAGGGCACAATCCTAACCTGGAGTTAGGCCGGCACAGTTAGGCTAGCAAAGTTTGACCAGCACAAGGGACACTATAAAGTATGTCTGGATCACTCTTGGAGTCAGAGAGGCTAGCACACCGACGTGCGCCACCCTCCCTGACTCTGAGAGTAGTCCAAACACACTTTATGGTGGCCCTTGTGCCGGCCAACCTTTGCTGGCTTAGCTGATGCCGGCCTCACTCCAGGTTAGGATTGCACTCCAGGTGTAGTTCAGGGAAAAGGGTCTTCAAACAGAGGTGGCTTTCCTGGCCTCAGAAGACCAACAAGATGGGGACCAAATTGCTTCCCCCACCACCACATTCCAAGTGCCGCAAGAGAGGTGCAGGGTCCCCGAGAGTCCCGTTCCGTGGGGAGCTGTTGGACTGCCCCGTGGGCTTTTCTACAGCCTGGGCTTCTCCTCATTGTTTGTATTGTGCCATTGCTTCAGACCGCAATCCCAACCTGCAGTTTGGCTGGCTCTTCCCTAGAGCAGGGGTGTCGCTCATGAAAGTGTAGCCCAGTGCAGAGGGCAAAATGTTGCCCCAGAAGTGACATCACAACAGGTAGGGCCATCACAGTAGTATTTTCATCGTCTCTGTGGGCTTTGGGCCATAACGTTTGATAGAGTAAAGATATGGCACTCTGGTTCATTTCATTGCGTTCTGCATCAAATTCCCTTTCCACTGATATATAACATGATGGTCTTATTCATACAGACCAAGATTTTCACCATTTTGACCACTAATGTCTAGCTCAGCTTGTTGCCCCCCATAAAGCCTGTTGCCTGGTGCAATTGCACTTCTTTAGCTATGCCCCTGCTCTAGAGTGTAGCGGACCTCCCATCCTCCCAAGTGCTCCTTTCTTTCCACACTTCCGGCCCCACAGCTTTGCTCAGCCGCTGCTGTCCAAGTGGCACTTTCCCCCTCCTTCTTTCACAGCTCGCATTGGCAGGCAGGCAGCGGGCAGGAAGTGCGCGAAGGAATCTGGATTCTCCGCAAGAGCAGAGTACGAATGAATGAGCGAGGGAGCGAGCAAGCGAGCGGTGTCGGTTTCAGAGAAAACAACTCATCTGGAGGGATAAAGTGGAGGCGCCAAGCCCTCGAAGGGCAATGACGGATGCTTTTGACCCCGCTTCTTGGGTGGGAGGCTCCTTTCCTCTGCCTCCAACACCGAGTCCTCCTCTGCCTTCCTCGGCTGCCCGGTGGTCCCAAGCGAGCCGCTCTTCTCCGTGCCCTCATCCATGTTGCCATGGCAACTGCAGGTGAAGGTACCTTGTGAGCATCCGTGAGCCTCGCTCAGGACTTCCCTTTGCATTACAAACAAGGACCCCCTGACCCTTGCCCCATGCGCAGGGGCCCAGAGCGCTGCTCCTCGCACAGGCACGAAGATTTAATTGCTGTGCCTGTCGCAGGAAGTGAGATCAGGAAACCCCCAGCCCAAGAGCAAAGGAAGGAGGCCTGAGCTGTCCCAGGGTGCTGCTGTCCGACTGCCTGGCAGCCCGTTCCAAGAGGGAGGGGGTGATGTCGCTCGTTTTTGTACTGAGAGCCCGAGGAAGACATATGTCTGGTCAGCTGCAATGGAGACGGAAAGTGTGTGTGTGGGGGGAGACCCCTTGCCGCAGTCAAAATGGAGGCACACGTCTGCATAGAAGGGGACTCCAGGCTCCTCTGCAGCAGGAAGCTGAGGACACTTGCTGCATTTTAGGAAGTGTTCATGAGGTTCCTGTGTTAAATGGGGGCCCTGCAGATTTGCAATAAAAAGTCATATTTGACATACCTGAAAAAACAAAAAGACAAACCAAGTCTGCTCTGAAGAATTTCATTTCCCAAAACCAAGCCTAGCAGCTCTGCACTCTTCACCAGGGGGCAAAAATCGATACAGTGGCACACTATGTTTAAGGGTGCAATCCCAGCCTGGAGTTAGGCCGGCACAAGTTACGCAAGCAAAGTTTGGCCGGCCCAAGGGACCACAGTAAAGCACTTTTGGACCACTCTCGGAGTCAGGGAGGGTGGTGCATGTCTGTGTGCTGGCCTCTCTGAGAGTGCAAGAACTCCATCAAAAGTTATGAACGAAAAACAGAAAGGGAAAATATAACCGTCATGTAAAAATTGTGGTTTGTTAAAATCATGATTGGAGGGAATAATATGGTCATGTTATAGACCATTCAATGCAGAATTTCATGCAGAATGCAGTGCAACAGACTGGAGCGTAATAACTTCATTCTATCAAAATTTACAGCCAACCCCCGCCCCCCGGAAAATGAAAATGCAACTGTGATGTCACTTCCTGTTTGACGTCACTTCCAGGACATTGTTTTGCCCTCTGCACTGGGCTGCACTTTCATGAGCTACGCCCAGTGATGTCATTCAGGGGGAACGGACCAGAACGGGTGTTCCGGATCCTAACGGGCTCCGTGGCTGGTTCCGGGTTCCCGACAAGTGCCAATCAAAAGTGAGTTCTTGTTCCTAAATCATTTGAATGACACCGCTGGCTACGCCCCTGTTCTTAACCACACAACATATTGGGGTGATGCACTTGATTTTTAACCACCTTGGTGCCTTAAGATTTCCCACCTTGGGCAGAAGATTTAGCCGAGAGGGTTAATGCCTGTTTGCCCGAAGATAACAGCTGAAGATTTGAAGGTCGTGAGCTCGAGTCTACCGAACGTCTCTGTGAGCGGCATACCTTGCAAACTGCAGCTGATTAAAAGCTGAGTTCCAGCTGCCTCGTGGGAGGAGGAGGTGTGCTGAAGTCAGCTGCGTCTCTGGTGGGAGCAGGGAAGCCTCTTATCAGCCAGCAGAAGACAGACGGGTGGCTAAAGAAAGGAGACTAAATCCAGAAAGATCCATCTGTATGAGTGTTGTTCTTGAAAGATAGAACATTCCTGTAAATTGTAAAAACCTTCGGGTTTGTGAATAAAAGTCTGCCTATGTAAACCGCCTTGAGTTACAATCATTAGAGTAATCTGGTGACCTTAAGAAAGGCAGTATATAAATACATGGATGATGATGATGATGATGATGATGATGATGATGATGATTAACTGCTTCTTGGTTGTCTCACCATCCTTAGGACCCATCTGTCAAGGACCCACCCGCCTCTTCCTAAGCACCTGAGGAACAGTCCTGCCTCCATGCCAAAGAGAACCTTTCTAAAGAATGAGAGCTGGAAGTCCAGGGAAGATGCTCAGATATCCTTGAAGGGAGAAGATTTGTACATCACCCACTTCTTGGGGGGGGGATAATACTGACTTTCTCCTGGGAGTGATGGAATTTCTGCCTCCTCTTGCCTGCCTGGCACACGTGGCTCTGCTAAGGACCTGACATGAGATCAATTATCGGGCACTTGACCTTCTTCCTCCTTATATACATTCAGAGCTTAATGTATACAAAGGGGAGGGATCTGGCAGCTGGTGGCTGCTTCGGATAGAGGAGGCTGTCTCCTGATTCCGGGTGCAAGGGGGTTGGCTAGGGCTACTCGGGGTGCAATCCTAACCCGGAGCTAGGCCCTCAGAATCAGGGAAGCCAGCACAGATGTGCACCATCCTCTCTGACTCTGAGAGTGATCCAAACGTGCTTTACAGTGGCCCTTGTGCCGGCCAAACTTTGCTGGCCTAACTGTGCTGGCCTAGCTCCAGGTTAGGATTGTGCTCTCAATCCTGGAAAAATCTAGAGCAGGGAAATGGAAAGATGACGAAACCCCAAATATGGAACAAATAATAGGGAAAATTTATGAAGTGGCAGAGATGGACATTTTAACAGAAAGATTAAGAGAGGACAAGATCAATAAGATTAAACAATACTGTAAAATGTTTTATGATTGGATAGATATGCAATGTTGAATTGTAAAGGAATAAAAGATTAGTACTGATTACATAGTTCAATGTTGGATATTAAGATATTTCATAATTTATAAGTAAAGAAGATTTTGGATATACTTAGTATGAAATAGATAACCTTAGAAATGATAGTTTTAATTGGATTGATGATATTTTTAAGATATTATGATACATTGCAAGGTACTTACCTAATGTGTTTACCTTTGTTTAACCCTTTCCTTTGTTTTCTGTAACCCTATCCCATCTCTTTTCTTAAAAATTAATAAAAACAATTAAAAAAAAATCTAGAGCAGGGGGGACGGGGGACAGGCAAATTCTCCAAATAAAATGCCTGGAGAAAAATCACAGACATTTGGGTTCTTCCTGATGTTTACATCAGTCCCAGTTATGGATGCGGGTGGTGGAAACAAAGTCTTTTGAAAGGGAGAGGCACAAAATATGGGGGAAGGAATTGAGGGGGAGGGCTGATGTCCCCATTTGCTTACAGGCACGTTAAGTGTCTTGTTCTTTGATGTAACACGGAACTGTCAACGTTGATGTGATTGTTAAGCAACAACAAGAAGCAGAAAAGAAGCACAAGAAAGCCAGAGTGAAGAGATGTCAGACCTTTTCTCAAGTGCCAGGAGAGCAAGAGTGCACTGCTGTTCCAGCCAAAGAATGTAAAGATCTTGGACAGAGGTTAAACAAGCAGAGTGCTGGAAGCTTGGAGCGAGTCGCTGTCATTACTCCTGTGAGAAGTAAAAGAACTGTGCTTATGGGAAAGGAAGTGCCTGGCTCCAATGCTCCATCCGAAAGGTGAATCTGGGGTGCAGAGTCGGTGCTATCATGAGGCCAACTAAGCAACCGCCTAAGGGCACAGTACTTAAGGGCCACCGTTTTAGACCGGTCATTTTAACCCATGTAAAATATGCAGCTATTAGTTTGCCTTGGCTAGGGTGCAAAACAGCCTGCCCCAGCCCTGCTTGTGTGAAGGTTGAACATAAGAACATAAGAAGAGCCCCACTGGATCAGGCCAAAGGTCCATCTAGTCCAGCTTCCTGTATCTCACAGTGGCCCACCAGGTGCCTAAGGGAGTTCAGTAGACAATAAGATGCTTGCATCCTGTTGCCACTCCCTTGCACCTGGCATTCTGAAGTAGCCTACTACTAGTTCCAGCTGCCTCGGAAGTTGCACCACCCGTCCTGGCCTATAGCCCATGATGGACTTTTCCTCCAGAAATCTGTCCAATCCTCCTTTTGAAGGCATCCAGGCCAGATGCCATCACCTCCTCCTGTGGCAAGGAGTTCCATAGCTTAATTACCCGCTGGGTAAAAAAAGTGTTTCCTTTTATCTGTTATTCAGATAAAATTCAGGCTGATTCAGAGCGCAATCCGAACCTGGAGTTAAGGCCGGCACAGTGAGGCCAGCAAAGTTTGGCTGGCACAAGGGCCACCATAAAGCATGCTTGGACCACTCTCAGCATCAGAGAGGACAGCACACAGACGTTTGCCATCCCCACTGAGAGTGGTCCAAATGCACTTTACGGGGGCTCTTGTGCCGGCCAAACGTTGCTGGCCTCACTGTGCCAGCCTAACTCCAGGTTAGGCTTGCGATCTGAGCTGGGTCTCCGTCCCTCGTGGCTCTTGCTCCTGAGCAATCCAAGCGCCCAACCACTGGGCTCTCCCCGCCCGCCTCCTGCAACGTAGCGACAGCCCGAGGCCACCGAGTATTTATTGGGCTTGTAAAACGTCAGGACTGGGCCTAATTGCCTACATCCCTCCCTCCCCCTCCCTCTGCACCTCCCCGAGGGAAGCGTTTGATTTAAGCCTCATTCCGAGCTGCGCCAAAGAGTCCGCGGCTGGCACTTGAAGGCAAATTGGCAATTTTGCCAGGGCCAAAGGATAATTGCAGCCTCCCTTGTTTGGGGGCCTGCATTCCAGGGAGCAATTTGTGCCTTGATGGAGTGGCAGCCGTCGGGCCAGGAGGCCGGTTTCGCCTCTTCTGCCCAGACCCAGCTCCCCTCAATGCAAAATGGACTGTGGCAAGGAGTCGATCTCTCAGCACCCTCCCTGACCTGAGCAAGAAGGTGGGACTTCAGCTTTCTATGGAGAAGACCAGTGGTGTCATTCAAATGATTTAGGAACAGGAACTCACTTTTGATTGGCACGTCAGGAACCCAGAACCAGCCACGGAGCCTGTTAGGATTCCCGTTCTGGTCCGTTCCCCCTGAATGACATCACTGCCTTCGCCCCCCTAGGAATCTGGAGTCACTCCCTTTAACCCTCTGAGTGCCAGCCAACCAAGAAGAAAAGCTCTTTACAAAGGAATTGGGAGGGGGGAGGAGGGACAGTGAAGTAGGTGGAGTCAGCCCTAATTTTAACTAGTGGAACTGAGTTCCCCCGCGTTCCCCCTGCATGACATCACTGGAGAAGACCGAAAAGGAGACATGCTGGCTGGGGCACCCTGTCTGTGCATCACCAGAAAAATTGGGGTGCTTCCCATCCGGCTAGGGGTGCAGCACCAGGGTAGAGTTACGCTCGGGAGATGCAAAATGCCCCGATAGGTTTCCAGAATCTTCTTGGAAGCCTTTGTGTCCTCAGCAGATTTGGCTTGAGGAAGAACTTCCGTGCAGCAAAGTGGTCACTTAAAGCTGCCGAGAGGTTCTTGGAAATGGCAACTTTTAGGCAACACAACTTATAACAAAATCAATTTACTGCAGGCTAATTGATATATGGGGATGTGGTGGCGCTGCAGGTTAAACCGCTGCTGCTGGGCTTTCTGACCGGAAGGTTGAGAGTTCAAGACCGCGCGATGGAGTGAGCTCCGGTCGCTTGTCCCAGCTCCTGCCAACCTAGCAGCTTGAAAGCACCTACATGCAAGTAGATAAATAGGGACCACTTTGGTGGGACGGTAATGGTGTTCTGTGCACCTTGGCGTATAGTCATGCTGGCCACATGACCACGGAAGCTTGTCCTCAGACAAACGCCGGCTCTACAGGCTTAGAAATGGAGATGAGCACCGCCCACTACAGTTGGTCACGACTAGACCATTTGGTCGTGGGGAAACCTTTACCTTTACCTTTACCTTTACCTTTACCTATATATACATACATACATACATACATACATACATACATACATACATACATACATATATAAACACAAGACTTATGTTTCTTAAATAAGTTCCTTAAATTTCTGGTCACCAAAAACACCACCAAACTTCTAAATAAAGGCTCCAAACATTTCTAATGATAAACATCACAATAAACGTGTGCTATCTGATAGAAAACCCACATGACATGGGGATGACTTGCAAACTCCATGCAAACTCTACACAGTCAGTCAAACTGCAGTTATACAGAGGACATCACTCAACAGGCTGGTCCAAAGTGCTCCAGAATGCAAATGTGTAAGAGGAGCTGGCTTAAGCAGAGAGAATCAAGATGCAAATGTACCAGGCAAATGCAAACAGGAGGTCGAATTTCGTACAGTTAGGTAAGGGTGATTTCGGTTATTTCCAAGGTACGTGATGACCGGCAGACTGCGCGATGGAGTCCAGGGCTTGACCTGAGTTCTCGGGTCATTGGCTCAGCTCATCCGTTGGAGGCAGCAGCGTGTCATTGCTGCAGTCCAAGAATGGCAGTTTGCACTCCAGGCGTGTCATCTGGCTACATCACAACGATGGCGCTGCCTGCTTGATGATGTCACTTCTGGCCACGACATCACTTCCAAGTCAATGGCATCACTTCTGGTGGGCCCAGACACAAGGGCCATTTGCAAAAAGTGGGTCCTGGTGCTAAAAGGTTTGAGAACCACTGAACTAAGGAACAGGAAGGGGGCCATGTGATTGGGGTGTATGTGTGAACTGAAGGATCAGTGAACGGGGCTAAACTATGCAGAGCTCCCTCCTTTCTTGCATTTGTTAATGGTTTCTCTCTCTCCATCTCTCTCACCTTGCAGCCTCCCTCTTGGTCCTTTCCCTGAGCCACTCGATCCTGTTTCGTTGCCGACATCCCACTGCACAGATCAGCAAGCTGAGCCGCGCATCCCAGCCTTCTCATCCATTGTGTTCCGGACGCGGCAGCACATTAGTGCTGATGGAGCAGCTTTTGTGTGCGCGGAAGAGTATTTGTCTAATCCATTGACTGGAAAACCCATCTTGAGCTCCCTAAATCCCAGCTGCCTTTTGACAGCTCATGGCTGCTCCAGTCGGACGGTTTCGCCAGTCAGGGGTGGCTTGATGAGAGAGAGATTATCTTACTGATTCTAGCACAGAGATGCAACTCAATGGGCAGCTTAAGCCCTAGCGCCTGAGTGCACAGTCTGCCCCGTCAATAGCTCAGTCAGCTGTGATTGCTGCAGAATTCTTTGCCCGAGGCACCTTCCGCACAGCAAATGATGAACTCCAGTGGATTTTGCTGTTCTGCAGCAGGAAGCAATGTGTTCTCTCTCTCTCTCTCTCTCTCTCTCTCTCTCTCTCTCTCTCTCTCTCCTCAAGCAGACTTCTCCTTAGATCCAAGCCTTGATTCGCTGCACAGTAACCCAAAGACTTTGCTGTGTGGCGGTGATGGAGAGGGTGGAACATAAGAACATAAGAAGAGCCCCACTGGATCAGGCCAAAAGCCATCTCACAGCGGCCCACCAGATACCTCAGGGAGCACATGAGGCAATAAGTTGCCTGCACCTTGTTGCCACTCCCCTGCATGCAGCACTCTGAGGTAGCCTACCTCTAAAATAAGGAGGTTACACTAACCATCGTGGCCTGTAGCCTGCTTACAGGTTGGAATGTGGAATGTTCAAAAGTATTCAAAAATAAAATGTGGAATGTGTGGTTGGCTGGTTGCAGAGAAAGGGCTGAAGGCTGGCTGCTGCCAAAAAGGCTGCTTGAGGCTGCTAGTTCCAAGGTATCAGGAAGGGGTCTGTTGGCCTGCAAAGGCAGGCTTCGGATGAGATCTGGAGTCATCTCAAGTGTGGGGTCGCCCCCACCCCAGCAGTGCCTCTGCAAGGCTGAACCCGAAGGCCTTGCATGGAGGATGCTCTTTGGAGCTCTCAGCACAAGACAGAAGCCATTGGGAGTGCAACCCTCACCTGTAGTTAGGCCAGCACAGCTAAGCCAGCAAAGTTTGGCTGGCAGAAGGGCAACAGTGAAGTGCGTTTGGATCCCTCTCCAAGGGAGTCAGGGAGGATGACACACGTCTGTATTTTGGCCTCTCTGACTCCAAGAGTGGTCCAAACATCCTTTTACAATGTCCCTTGTGCTGGCCAAACCTTGCTGGCCTGACTGTTACTGCTGAACTCTAGGTTAGGGTTGCGCCCTGGGAATAATTGCATGAGGAGTGGGATGCGTGGAGAGGTTCTGTGTCTCCCTGGCATCCGAGGTCGCAGTTGCCCAATTAAATCGCAGCCGTGCAGCATTTTGCTGCTGTGTATTTTCGGCCTGGGTAGAGTAGCGTTTCCATGCTGTCAGCAGACACAGAAAAGTCTGCCCTGGGATTCCAAAATTCCCTGTGTCCTGTCCCCATGAAGAGTGACACTCACATGGGGGGGAAGGCAGTCATTGGCCCACAGCCTGGTGTGGCCCACATCCTCCAAGCCCTGGGAAGATGGCTCCCAGCCTGGCCATGCCAGCCCCCTCCTGAGCCCTTCCAGCCGCTGCTCAAGCTCTGGGGTGACCCATCCGAGTGGGTCATTCAGAGCCTCGCAGTGCAGTTGGGGGCAAGGGCAGGTCTCGGCTGCTGGCTGGCGGCCTCCCAAGCATGGCTGCCAGCAGTAATGGCATCTAAATGATTTAGCAACAGGTACTCACTTTTGATTGGCACTTGTGTCGGGGCCCGCCCACCAGAAGTGAGGTCATAGCCGGAACCCAGGAACCACCCCCAGGAACCGCTGTGCCTCCTCGGGAGGGAGCCCCAGGCAGCCTACCTGCTCACGCTGCTGCTGCCGTCGGTCTCCCTCACTCCGCTTGCTGCCTGCCTGCCTGCCTGGCTCTGAGAACATGCAGGCAACTCAAACATGTAGGCAATTCAAACATTGCAGGGGGCGGAGCGGAGCGCCGACAGAGTCGACGAGTGGGCAGGCGAGTGGGCGGGGCCAGCCCTAATCCTAGGAACGGGTCCTCGTGTAGCCCCGCATCCCTGCTACATGACATGTCTGACTGCCTGCCTTGCTCTGCCATTGCACAGCCGGCTCAGCTGGGGTGGGACACAGAGTCCTATTGAGAGGGTATCACAATACCCGGGGGCCTGGCCCCTCCAGACTGCCCCCCAGGGGTCGTGGGATGATGTCCCCTCCGGGCCACCAGCAACCTCCAGTGGCATTCCTTTAGACCAACCAGTAGTGTAGCACAGCGTCTAGACTGCATTCAGCCAACCCCCGCTCCCAGCACACGAGGCACACCATGGAGTAAAATATAATGATTTATTAAAACTACAGGGTATAGCATAGAGGCTTAATAAGGCTTTCAAAGCAGGCCAAGGCATGGCATAACTACATGACGCTTAATGCAAAATAAGAAAACAACCTATCTCCTGGTCTAATTACATTCTACCTATCACTCACTCAGCAGAGGACAGAACCAGGTGTGATGAGGGCAAGATGGTTTCTCTCCCCAAGACTACAAAGCCTGAGTCCTTGCTCTTACTCCACCCCCCACGCTTTCCCAGCCCCCCTTGTCAGCCAGAGGCAAAACAGCTCCTGGTACAGAGAAGATGTCCTTGGGAGGTTTTCCTGCCAGAGGCCCCTCTATATCACCCTGGCCATTGAGCCAGACACAACAGCCTCCAGGGGAAAACTTTCTCACTGCCAGGTCCCAGAAGGGGGAGAAAAGACAGGCACGGGCCTCGAAATGGAGCCGAGCCGGGCATGTTTCCCTGCTTTCACGACAGAGGGGCATTGACGCCACAGTGCCAATTTAAGCAGAGGAGACGCGAGGCTCTGAAACCAAGCCTGTGATTTTCTGCGTGGCTCCCCTGCTGATTTGAACAGTGACTTGTGCCTGATAAATACAGCAAGCAGCCTCCCTCCCCCCCCCTCACACACACCATTGCCTGACAGATGCTTCTGCCAGATCCAGCTATAAAAGCTGCCAGGTCTCTTTTGGGGCACAGCAGGCAGATGCTTGGCTTTAGCTGGGGCTACAACCTTGTGCGGATTGCCCTGGAAATGCCCATAGCAGCTTCCTCTGGCACCAGGACTTGAACACAGCATGACTCAAGCACGCAGAGCAGGAGGCCAGGCAGAAGCCCCGGGAGTTGCAGCAGTCCTCTTTGGACACAGGCAGCAAACAGGTCGTCGTCTGGGGTAAAGTTCCCTCCCAGTGGTAGCAGAGTCCCCATCGAGGAGAGCCCCATGGGGACTTTGGGACACACCTGCTTCTACCTTCTTACACCATCACACGTGCAGCCACCTTTCCTCTGGGAGGAGGTGAGTTGGCTCTGATGAGCAGTTCGAGGGCGCAATCCTAACCTGGAGTTAGGGCGGCACAGTTAGGCCAGCAAAGTTTGGCTAGTATAAGGACCATTTGTTCATTGGCTGCCGGTTCCTTTCTAGGCCCGATTCAAAGTGCTAGTTTTAACTTTTAAAGCCCTTTACAGCTTGGGTCCGGGGTATTTGAGGGACCGCTTCCATATAATCCTACCCGGACTCTTAGGACATCTGGGGCGGGGGGGGGGGGCTTCTGACTGTGCCGCCACCAGGAGAGGTGAGGGGGATGGTGGCCAGGAATAGGGCCTTCTCGGTCGTGGCCCCACAATTTTGGAATGCCCTCCCCTTAGAACTGAGAACTGCTCCCTCTTTGGCAATATTTCGGCGGGGGCTGAACACTTTTTTATTCAAACAAGCCTTCAATTGTTGGCAGGCTGGCTGGCATTTTACATTCTTCACCTTATATTTTAAAGGATCCACGGGGGCTTGCTTGGTTTAAATTTTTAACTGTTTTAATATTGTTTTTAACATTGTTTTAACTGTTAGACTTGTGGTTTTTAAAGGGATGATTTTAATGTTGTAAGCCGCCTTGGGTGCCCATGGGGCAGAAAGGCAGGATCAAAATTAAACAAACAAACAAACAAACAAACCACGTTTGGACGAGAGGCCAGCACACAGGAGTCGGGGAGGAAACCTAAGCTAACTCTAGGTTAGGATTGCACCCTGACCCTTCACAGAAGGAGAAGTTTGCACTGGGCTTCAAACCTCATTTTCCAGCAGCAACCGGATATTCCCAGCAAGCTCAGCTTCTTACTACAGGCTGATGACTCTGGGTGTGCCCAGTCACTTGTGCTTAATCATGTGATTCGGTGAAAATGAGCAAAGGTGATAAAGCGTCCTGGGAGAGGAGAGGAGGAGTCTTGGATTCCCACCCCTCCTTTCTCTCTCCTGGGTTTTCAGCAAAACAAAGCACGTAACAGGTGAGGTGGAAATTTTACCGGAAAGTGCCTTTGATCCAAAAACCCACGCAGGATCTATCCGCATGGTGCAAAGAGCTCCCCTGTGAAAAGTGGCTGAGATGGCTTCCTGCACGCCCAGACTTTCTTGTGGGCTGGGCCACCCGGAGGAGAAGCTGCACATTCCGTCCTTCGCCAACTGAGGGGCTGGCAATCAAAGACTAATAAGGCGCTCCAGAGCCAAGGTGCCCACAAGAAAGGTGCACACACATGCACAAGCATACATCCTGTGAAATCAAAGGGATTTCAAGTCAAAGAGGAAAAAAGGGATTAAACCAAATTATGAATAGGGGGCTATTAATCCATACCAGAATTAACTACATAAAATGAGCCCTGCTGGATCAGGCCAATCTAGTCCAGCTTCCTGGATCTCATAGTGGCCCACCAGGTGCCTCAGGGAGCACATGAGACAACAAGATGCCTGCATCCTGTTGCCACTCCCCTGCACCTGGCATTCTGAAGTAGCCTACTTCCAATGTAAGGAGGTTGCACCACCCATCATGGCCTAGAGCCCACGATGGACTTTTCCTCCAGAAATTTGTCCAGTCCCCTTTTAAAGACACATAGGCCAGATGCCATCATCCCCTCCTGTGGCAAGGAGTTCCACAGATTACCTGCCGATTAAGTACCTCAGCCACAGGCTAAGTATTCCAGGAGACACAAAAGGTGTGGAGAAGTGGCTGAAGAAGGCCACGTGCTCACTTATTTCATACTCCCAAAGTCCCATCCGGGGTTGACCTGCAAAAGGTCAATCAGGAAACGTCCCCAATTCCAAAGTGGTTCTCGAATTCTGGGGTTTTCCCACATGTTAAAAGTGCCGGTTCACTCTCATCAGTGCCCAGATCTGCAGGAGATGCCTCCCCTGAGCCGAACGAACAGAGGCAGCCGTTGCCCTCTTTCTGTCTCTTCGTCAGCTTAATACCTTAACTCATCCCCGATATGCCATCATGACATGATCCCTCCGTACTTCAAAGCCTCGGCGGGTCTATAGAAATGAAATCCTGACCAGGAGAATTTGATTAATCCCGGTGATTTATGCCGTGGCTACTAATGGATGACCTGCGGTTCCATTAGTCTCTCCTGGAGGTCTTTGAGGATGGAGCCATTACAGGTTTATGACCGCAAACACAGCTTCCCGCCTCGGCTGCAGGAAGGGAGAGAGAAAGTGCAACTTCCCCCAAGCGCGGCTCGGGCAGCCAACTCCGCCTTCGCTGCGCAGACCTTCCCTGCAGGCGGACGCGGTTTGCCGAAGCCCACAGGAGCCATTTGCAAAGGGTGGCTAGGCAGCAGCTCCTGGCTTTTGCAAGCGGCTCAGGAGAGGGCTCATGAGAGTGCCATGGAGATGGTCAGAGATTCTGGAGTCCCCGTCAGAATGCTTGGCCAACTCCTTCACTGTGTGGCTGCCCAATCGGTCGGCAATTCCGGTCCTCTGGGGCATCAATCACGGGCACTGAGCACCCTGGGGCAGAACATCAGGGCTAGCAAGCAGGATCCCAGAGTGCAATTTTATATTCTCTTCTTTATATTGCATTCACGGGGCTTGCTGTTTTTTAAATTTTAAATTTTAACTTTTAAATATTGTTTTTAGCATTGTTTTTAATTGCAAACTTTGTGATTGATTGTATTTTTAAAGTTGTAAGCCGCCTTGGGTGCCTATGGGGCAGAAAGGCAGGATAGAAATTAATTAATTAATTAATAATCCTAACCTGGAGTTGTGCCGGCACAGTTAGGCCAGCAAAATTTGGCCGGCACCAGGGTCGCCGTAAAGTTATCCCTAACTCCAGGTTAGGATTGCATTCTGTGTGTTACAAAATGGCGAACGTGGGAAGAGCACCTTGCAGGCATCTTGTTGTTTCATGGGCTCCCTGAGGCATCTGGGGGACCACTGTGAGATGCAGGAAGATGGACTAGATGGGCCTTTGACCAGATCCAGCAGGGCTCTTCTTATGCTCTTCTTATGAGCATCCCTGTCTGTAAATAAATAGACAAAACCTGGGATGAGCCCCACACCAGTGACTTCCAAACGTTGCTGGCAAATCCACCTTGTTGTCATTTCCTGCAAGAGGGGCCTGGCTTTGCCTTGCCTCTCTCCTTTTAATGAGTAACCACAGCAGCTTTACTTTAATAATTAACTTTCACTGGGCGACTCCCATAATGGCTTCCAGCTTTGCCGAGACCTCTTATCTTTCAATTAATGAGATAGTTAGCAGTTAACATCATCTGAGCTCAGGGCACTTAAAACTTCTCCTGTGAACAGCTCCAGGCCAAGTTATTAATGGTGATGGAGAAACCAGGGCCTCCTCCTCCCCCCCCCCACACACACTGCTTTCGTCTTCCTCAATGAGGCTGGCACCCTGGCAAACATGGGAACTTTCCCTTGCCCCTCCCCTCCTTTCTCACATTTAGAGAGCCTTAATAATTGCCCCTTTTAAGGGATTCTTTCAGAGTGCCCTGATGAGAGGAACTTGCATTAGTCCGATCCAATTAATGCTATTTTTGTACCCACTTGCAAGAAGATCTTTGAAAAGAACAGGAGCCAAAAGGCCTTGATTCACAGCCTCTGGACTGCTTTCCAAGAGCCCTTTTCTGGGGACAATCTATGACACTCTCAGAAACAGTATCTTAGTGCCCTGGATGTTAACTGTTGCATCCTTCTGGAACAGGGGCACGAGTTTCGTGCAGGGCAGCAACAAACGCATCAATTCCAGCTGATGGCCTTGCCAGGAAGACAAACCTGAATGATGGGGCATGATGAATGGCCCCCATGGATGCTCTCCAGGTGTCCGCACATTTCTGGGACACAAAAAGGGCTGTTTCTTTCACATGTGGGGCTTGGTTTAATTTTGGTCTCGAATGCGCCCTTGGCAATTAGCTCTGTAGTTGCTATCTCCCCAGTGGAGCCTTTGTTTTAAAGCAGGGGTCTCCAAACTGCGACACGGGGCCAAATACAGCCCACCACAAGGCTTTATCTGGGCCACAGCAACTGAGGGTGCAATCCGAACCAGGAGTTAGGCCGGCACAGATAGGCCAGCAAAGTTTGGCTGGCACAAGGGCCACTGCAAAGCACGTTTGGACCACTCTTGGAGTCACAGAGGATGGCGCACGTCTGTGTGCTGGCCTCTCTGACTCCGAGAGTGGTCCAAACCTACTTGACTGTGTCCCTTCTGCTGGCCAGACTTTGCTTTATTTACCTCATATTTACCTCAGAAATTTACCTCAGAAATTTACCTCAGAATGCTAGATACAAAGGAGTGGCGTTTGGCCCACTCTTGGAGTAAGGGAGGATGGCATATGTCTGTGTGCTGGCCTCTCTGACTCCAAGAGTGGTCCAAACATACTTTACAGTGTCCCTTGTGCCAACAAACTTTGCTGGCCTAACTGTGCCGGCCTAACTCCAGGTTAGGATTTTGTCCCCAGAATGCCCCAGGCATGGTCTCCTTCTGGAGAGTTCCAGGAGATGCAGAAAACCCAGTGCCAGCTGCCATTCCTCTCCCTCCTTCCAGCCTCCCAGAATGCTGCCCTGAGCCCAGGTAAACCTCAAAACCTACAGGGATACAGAATGAAAATGGATGTGATTCATTATGCTGACTGGTACTTGGCTTGGAATGAATGAAAACCGAGCCCACTGGGCTCTGCTGGGTTCAGGTTTCCATTCTTGTCCAAATGAGTGCAAGCTCTTATCTCAGACACTCACGCAGCTGGGGAGCCTGCCTGTATCTCCAGGCCCGCACGTCCAAGACCTTCAGGAGATGGCAGCGATGTGGGTGAGCTCTGCTCTGCAGCCTCCACTCCTTCCCCTCCTGGCTTGCGAGAGAAAAGGTGATGCAGATACCGCCTCTGTGCACAGAGATGCAAATGCGGGAGGCCCACCCTGCACATGTTGCTTCAGGTGTGCCATGGTGGCTCTGCTCACCACCCAGCTCCTGTGGAGGCGGTGTGCGCCAGGTGGGGCTGCACCCGTCCAGGTCAGGCTCCCAGTTTGCGGGTGCTCCAGGTTGCCTTTCAGAGGGCAATCCTAACCTGGAACTGGGCCGGCACAGTTAGGTCAGCGAAGTTCGGCCAGCACAAGGGACACCGTAAAGCGCATTTGGACCACTCTCAGAATCAGGGGGGATGGCGCACGTCTGTGTGCTGGCCTCTCTGACTCCGAGAGTGGTCCAAACATACTTGACGGTGTCCCTTGTGCTGGCCAAGCTTTGCTTTATTTGCCTCAGAAATTTACCTCAGAAATTTACCTCAGAATGCCAGATACAAGGGAGTGGCTTTTGGACCACTCTCGGAGTCAGGGAGGATGGCACACGTCTGTGTGCTGGCCTCTCTGACTCCAAGAGTGGTCCAGACATACTTTATGGTGTCCCTTGTGCTGGCCAAGCTTTGCTTTATTTACCTCAGAAATTTACCTCAGAATGCCAGATACAAGGGAGTAGTGTTTGGACCACTCTCGGAGCCAGGGAGGATGGCGCATGTCTGTGTGCTGGCCTCTTTGACTCCAAGAGTGGTCCACACATACTTAATGGTGTCCCTTGTGCCGGCCAAGCTTTGCTGGCCTAACTGTGCCGGCCAAATTCCAGGCTACGACTGTGCCCTGAGTGACTTCTGGGACTCCAGCCCTGGGGAGGAAGCATTGCCAAGACGACCCCCCCCCCAGGCTCAGTTCACACAGCCTGCAGGGCCTGCCTTTGAAACATCGTCGGAAGCCTAAACTGCTCGAGAATACAGTGGTTAGTTTGTGACCCAAGAGGGAGGCACCCAGCTTGGGTTCTGACACCCTGAGGACCCTGGGATGGCATCTGCAGGGCTTCCACGAGAGAGCCTGTTTTCTGGCCAACCCACCCCAAGGACATAACTTCTCCTTCTGAACCTCTCTGCCAACAGGAAGGGTTTGGAGGCCTCCATCAAAAAGCTGGTCTGGCGCTCTGAGACCCATGGCTTGAGGCTCAGACCTTTGCAGGCTCTAGGAGTGGTGGGGGGCCAATGGGGGGCATTCCTACGGGGGCCTCCATTCGCCAAGAAGAGTGCTTGTGGCGCTGCATGCAAACCATGGCAGCTGGAAATATTTGGGGATGACACGAGGATGTCACTGCCAGCTGCATCCAGGAGGCCCATTTGGGACTGTTCAGAGGCAGGGGCAGGTGAGAGGGTTCAAAGGGTTCACTGTTCTGCTCACACCACTGACCAACAGCCAGCGGTGTCATCCTGGCGGAACAGGCCAGTACGCCGTTCCACTAGTTCCATGGACGGGCCCGGGCCGCGCTGCCTCTCCCGAGGATGGGCGCTCTGTTTCTGGGCCTGCCCACCCTCTGCATCCGAATCGCTCTGAAATGGAGCGATTCCAGGCGCAGGGAGGCGTGGCTGGCCTCCGCCATAGGGGTAGAGGGCTGCCAATCATCCGGGCGTTCCGGTTCTTGGCGCGCCCGGATGACATCACTGCCAACAGCCCATAGAAATCCCAGCTGCTACAGCACATCGAGTTATAATAAACATGGAGAAGAAATGACGTCATATTCTTGAAACTTCCGGTCTGGTCTAACAATATGGCCGACGCAATGGGTCTGGGTCCCATGGTCCGGTCTAACAATATGGCTGACGCAACTCCATGGGTATAACAATATAGCCGACTAATTATGCGGAATTAAACCTTGGAATTGCATATTAACTCATAATTAGGTTACCAATGATGTTTCTCCACGATCACACATTGTTATTTTGGTAAGTTTTTACTTCAGGAGTAAACGATTCAGTCCTAAACACTACGCGCAAAGCAATCTGAAATGCTTGGAATCAGCATTTTGAGTATAAAAACATGGCCGCTAAGCCCGCCCCCTCTGGTCTCACTTCGTTCCTATCTAACTGCATGGGCAGGGCCACCCCCTGCTACAGCAGGCAATATGCTCCCTGTGCTGGTGTGCCCCCCCCCCGCCAATGTGTGGGGTCCAATGAGATGACATAGGTCACACTGGCTTAATGCCGGTCCTGTTTGCAGGAATGAAAGCCTGGTTGAAGGCAAGGGGGGTGAAAGCCCCCGGGGGGTGATGGCTGCATTTCAGGCCTCGGCAGCCCCTTGCCTGTAGGCCCCCAGGTGCCTTCTGAGCGGGCCAGCCAGGGCTCCCGACTCCTTCCTCTCAGCGCACACCAGCAGCTGCTGGGAAGGAACCCAATTCTCACTTGGGCATGAAGAGCCAGCAAAAATATTTATTCAAAAAAATAAAAATAAAATGCGCACAGGCCTCTCCCCCTTTCGCTGGCCAAAGGAAGGAAGCTAGAGCAGTGACATTTGTTGAACAAACGCCGTCCTTGTTTTAAAACAGGAAGAGGGGTGGTGGTGGGGAACCTGCACCCCCCCATTCGCTCCCTAGAGAGGAGGCCTTCTGCACTGCTGGCTGTGACAAGCTGAGGAAGCACTGCTGGCTTCCTCTGCTGGTTCTGGTGATAGGTGTCTCCTTCAGGAGTTCCACAACACCCACATAGGGCTCAGGCCTAACCTGGAGTTAGGCCGGCACAGTTAGGCCAGCAAAGCGTGGCCAGCACAAGGGACACCATAAAGCGCGTCTGGACCATTCTCGGAGTCAGGGAGGATGGTGCACGTTTGTGTGGTGGCCTCTCTGACTCCGAGAGTGGTCCAAACATACTTTACAGGGTCCCTTGTGCTGACCAGACTTTGCTTTATTTACCTCATATTGACCTCATAAATTAACCTCATAAATTAACCTCAGAATGCCAGATACAAGGGAGTGGACCACTCTCTGAGTCGGGGAGGATGGTGCACGTCTGTGTGGTGGCCTCTCTGACTCCGAGAGTGGTCCAAACCTACTTGACAGTGTCCCTTGGTGTTGGCCTCAGTTCCCCTGCAAGGTGTGGCCGGGCTGGTTCCATGGAACCCTGCAAAGCCCTCCACTTGACCCTGCCGCTCCTTTTGCCTGAACACGCAACATTTTGCCTGTGGAAGGTCATGACCCATCTTGTGTGGGGCAAGCTGTGAGGAGCTGTCCTGTGGCGATGGAAGGAGTCAGAGAAGGAGGAGCAGAATTTCCCTGGAAGAGTCAGAAGCTGGAGGCAGAGGCTGGCGATGGGTGTGTGGGAGCCGGGCTCCGTCCTTCGATTGCCAGCCTCCCGGAGGGGCCTGGAGTCTCCAGGAAGCAGCACCCAACTCCAGGTGATGGTTGAAAGTTGGCTGGGAGGGAGGCACAGAGTCCCCTGGAATTTCCAACATAACGTCAGAGTCGGAAAAAAGTCCCCAGGGACAGCATCAGTCAGAGTTGACAACCCTGCTCAGCACAGCCCCTCCCGGGGAGATGAGGCCTGGGGTGCTTGGGGCGGGGTATTTGCCTGCTGCCTCCCTCTTGGGCAGGTGAGCCTGATGGGCAGGTGAGCAGGTGAGCTTCCTCCCATGCAGCTTCCAAGAGGGCTGCTCCCAGGAGTAACCTTGCGACTCTACCCTCGCCAGGGGCTCTGGGCTTGCAGCAGAAGCTCATGAGCTGAGATGGGGGTCTGGGCTCACAAGCTGTGTGGGCAGCCTGTGCTTTGGGGGTGGTGATGGTGGTGTAACCAGAGGCATGGCTAAAGAAGTGCAGGGGGGGTGCAATTGCACCAGGCAACAGGCTCTCTGGGGGCACCAAGCTGAGCTTGACACTAGTGGCCAAAATGGCAAAAACCTTTGCATATGTGACTAACACCATCATGTGAGATATCATTGGAAAAGGAATTTAATGCAGAATGCAATGGAACAGACCAGAGTGTAGTATCTTCACTCTCTCCAAAGTTATTGCCAACAACAACAACAACAACACCCAAAAATGGGAATACAACGGTGATGTCACTTCCTGTGGTGATGTCACTTCCGGGGCAACATGCAGTGGGCTACACTTTCATGAGCTACGCCCCTGGGTGTAACGGTGGCTGTGGAGTCAGCTTGGCACACGGCATAGGAGGAGCCGAACCTGATGACCCTGCCGTCCATGTCCACGTTGCTTTGCAAGGAAGGAGAAGGTGGGTCCCTCCCACCCCAAGTGGCTTCCAGTTCAAGCACTGAGACTGGGTGGGGTTGTGGTCCATGGTGTGCTGTGGTCCATGGGGTCGCAAAGAGTCAGACACGACTTAGCAACTGAAAAACAACAGGCCAGACACCATCACCACCTCCTGTGGCAAGGAGTTCCACAGATTAACTACCAAAGAATAGATGCTGTCGAACGATGGTGTTGGAGAAGACTCTTGAGAGTCCCCTGGACTGCAAGGAGATCCAATCAGTCAATCCTCCAGGAAGTCAAGCCTGATTGCTCCCTGGAAGGACAAATCCTGAAGCTGAAGCTCAAGTACTTTGGCCACCTCATGAGAAGAGAGGACTCTCTAGAAAAGACCCTCATGCTGGGAAAGATGGAAGGCAAAAGGAGGAGGGGGCGGCAGAGGATGAGATGGTTAGAAAGTGTCACTGAAGCGATGAACATGAAGTTGGGCGAACTCTGGAAGCTGGTGGAGGACAGGGAGTGGGTGGCGAAGAGGAAGGCCGTGGAGCAGCCTCTGCGCCCTCCAGGTGAAACCTCCACTCCTGATCCCAGCTTGGGGGATACAAGCTGCAGACCGACCTGGATTTGGACTGGCCGAGCCAGAGGGCAGGTGAGCCTCCTGGAAGCCGCCGCAGTGAGCAGCACCAGCCGGCCGTGGTGGTGAAACCAGCTGCTCGGGAGGAACCCGCACTTGTCCCGGTGCCAGCACCACTCGCACTCCCCCCCCAGCACCACCCTGCCTCCTGGCCTCCTGGCATTCCACTGCCGAGCAACAGCTGATGAGGAGCCACCCACTCTGGGCCCCACCCGCCCCCCTCAGGCCAGGGCGGCCCCCCCAGGAGAGACCCAGGCATGCCTGGAATGCGCAAGGTGGGAGGCGTGCGAAACTCCCAGTGTGACTGGCTGGCTGTGGCACTCGGAGCACTTTGGGGGTGGGTGGGAAGCCAGGGGTGCCAAGCGCTCCGTGCACCCTTAAGCAGTGCACACCTTTGAAGTGGGGGGGGGGGCTCTTCTGCTTCGTGGAAGGGGAGGAGAGCAACAGGCCTTCTTTACCCAGCATGGCTGGTGGCTGGTGCTGGTGCCTCCTCGGCAGCTTCTTCGGGCTGCGAGCCCTTTGGGGACGGAGAACCGTTGGTTCCTTGGTCGACTGCTGGCAATGGCTTTCTGAGCTGCTTTCTGCTGAAAAATGGTATATGTAGTAAGTACAGGGGCGTAGCCACAGAGGTGCAGGGGGGTGAAATTGCACCGGGCAACACTCTTTGGGGGGGGCAATAAGCTGAGAATGAGCCCAGAGGCCAACATTGTGAGAACCTTGGTCTGTATGAATAATGCCATCATGTTATATATCTGTGGGAAGGGAATTCAGTGCAGAATGCAATGAAACCAACGGGAGTGTCCTATCTTTACTCTATCAAACGTTATGGCCAAAACCCCAGAGAAAATGCAAATACCACGGTGACGTCAGTTCCTGTTGTGATGTCACTTCCAGGGTCACATTTTGCCCTCTGCGCTGGGCTACACTTTCATTAGCGGTGCCCCTGAGTAAGTGTTCCTCAGAATATTCATAATTAGAGTCACAACCCTGCCCACGTAGACAGGGACGAACGGAGCCCTGAGTGCACCCATGGCAGGGCGATGAAGCCGTGCCCCCAGCACGTCACACCACCCCGTGTGTCGCCCAGCCACACCTCCCTGCGCCCGGAATAGTTCCATTTTGGAGCGGAATGGACGCCGGGGAGGGTGAGCAGGCCAAACAGTGTGCGGGTTAGACTGCGGACTCTGCGCAATGGCGCCCTGCCACTGCCGGCACCCATGGCTCGCGCCACCCCGGGCTACACCCTTCCTCTGCACGTAGACATTTCAACCCTGACTTTCCCCCTGACTTCTCTCTCTGCTTGCAGAAGTGGCCGGGCAAATAAGAAAGAGTTCCATGGAAGGATCCTGTTTTCTCCCTCCCTCCGAAAGGGAGCATCCCTGAACACGAGTCCTGCCGCTGCCTCCTGCTGTTCCATCTCCAGCACCACCATGATGGCCTTCCCATCATGCACATGGAGGAAGCAGTGGGCTGCCATGTTCCTCACGCACACTCGCTGACCCACAGAGGAGGATCAGACGGAAGGTGTGGCAGTTGAGTGCACATTGGGCACGGGGCTGCTGTCACTGGTCAGGTGCCTCCTCTGCCCTGCGGTTCCAAGGAGCTGCTTTGCCCCGCCTTGTGGGTGGGCTGATCCTGGCAGTGGCTCACGATCACCGGCAAAGGGGTGTCGCAAAGCTTGGGGCTCCATCAGGGAGATGGGCCTCGCCACACACCCCCAGACCTCCTGCGCCTCGGGGCCAGCGGTGTCATTCAAATGATTTAGGAACAGGAACTCACTCTTGATTGGCACTTGTCAGGAACCCAGAACCAGCCACGGAGCCCGTTAGGATCCGGAACGCCCGTTCTGGTCCATTCCCCCTGAATGACATCACTGCTTGGGGCCGGTTCACGCCTTGGACGGCCTCCCCCCCCCCAGATGTGCTCCCCAGGGCGTTCCTGAAGGGAAGCTGCGGCAACCCAAACTCCCTTCATGTGCCCCCGTTTTGTGGTATGTGCACGTTGGATTTTGAGGATGCCTCAGTCCAGCATCTCAGATCTGCCCAAGATGATTCCTCCTGCAGATCTGAGGTGCAGAAAAAACATGGTGCAGGGAGAGAGTCTCGTTTGGGCTCAGGATTGGCTCAGTACTGTCCAGCCTGCACTGAAGGGCAATCCTGACCTCCAGGTTCCTGGGCAGCTTTCATGACTGGATGGGGGGAGATGTGCCTTGCCTGGCTCCTGGCCTGGTGGCTTCCTTGGGCGGTGTCCATGCAGCCCTCCCTGGGGACCTTGCACGAAAGTGGGTAGCCTTGCGCCTGATGCCAACACACACCACAAGGGGAAGGAATTGGGCATGGGGATGTCCGCAGGCCGAGTGCAATTTGACAGCAAGAAGGGGAACGCAGAGCTGGGAGGGGAAAGATAGCAGGGAAATTGTAATTAGGGCAGGTTTAGCATGCATGAATTTTGCTGGGTCTGCAGCAGGAGGTGCGCCTGGCAGCTGCAGCAATGATTTATTACATGCGCGCTACATTTGCCCTGTAGGAAGGTAAATAAAATGTACACAGTGTCCCATTTACTCAGACAATCGAGGGATATGACCTAATTTCTGTTTAGCTACAGTGTTTTGCTTGCCACAGCAGGGCTCCTCCTCGTTTCCCCCACCAGCAACGCACCTCAGATGCCTTCCTCTCGCCCGGCTCCTCTTGTCAGGGCAGGGCTGCCAGCCTGCCAGGATCAGCCTGGATCTGCAAGGACCGGCCCCCGCCTCCAGAGGCAGATCTAAGGGAGGGCAGAGCTCTAAGTTCTGCAAGAAGCCTTACCTTGCAGTGGAAATCACGCCTCTCCTGCACCGTTTTAGCCAATCCTCACAGGGAACAGCAACATCTTGGCGTTGCTTACTGGCTACAGCAGCAAGGGAGAGGCAGGATTTACATGACAGGGTAAGGCTCCTTGCAACACTTAGAGCTTTGCCCTCCCTGTAATCCGCCTCTGCCCGCCTCCAGCTGACTCTGACCTGCCTGCCTGGAGAGTTTCACAGGGGCCCCCTGACTCCGTGACCGGAGGTCGTGCGAGGAGGAGTAGTCCCTGGGCTTGCTTTCCTCTGAATTGGCTGCCCTGAGTATTGCGTCCTCTGTGGACGAGGTCCCGTTCACGGCCTGATGCTCCTCGGCTGGAGATGCGGCTTCCTGAGCACCAAGGAGTTCTGGGGACCAAGGAATGCGAGACCTTCCCTTCCTCTTCCCCAAAATCAGACTGTTTTCTGGAGAGGTGGGAGACCCGTGGCCCAAGCAGCCAAGCAACATCCCACCCAGTGGTGTCATCTAAATGATTTAAGAACAGGTACTCACTTTTGATTGGCACGTGTCGGGACCCGTCCACCAGAAGTGACATCATAAGCCGGAAGTGAGGTTGTGGCAGGAAGTGACATGAAAAAAGCCCTTTTTGAGGCCTCAGACCATTTTAAACTGACCCAACAGTTGCAACAGTATTCCACAGCACCCCCAGAACATGTTAAGGAGGGCTGGCATCATGTTAAAGTGACCCAACAATCCCAAAACCCCAGAGCAGCTCATTTTTCAGTGGCAAGGCAAGGCAAGGCTCCGCTCGCTGCCTGCCTGCCTGCCTGCCTGCCTGGCTCTGAGAACGTGCAGGCAACTCAAACGTGCAGGAAATTCAAACGTTGCAGGGGGCAGAGTTGACGAGTGGGCGGGCGAATGGGCGGGGCCAGCCATAAACCTAGAAACCGGTACTCGCGTACCCCCGCGTACCCCCTGCATGACATCACTGATCCCACCCCAGCGGCCCAGCCCCGTTCTCCAGCCCAGAGAGCAGCAGCCAAAGGCGCTTGCTGGAGGCAGAGGCTGGCCTGGGGCAGCCCAATCCGGGACGGTGTTAACCCTTTCCGCCCTGGCCTTTTCTGTGTGCCCCTTGCCACAGTGTGGCTGATAGTCTGGCGTGTCCTGAACAGGCTTGAGGTGAGGGCAGGGATGGGTGCAACCGCTGCCGATGCCTCCATCAGGGGGGGGGCGAGACCCCCATCCCCTTGTGCAGATCATGGCTGGGAAAGTCCTGTGGGAGAGGTCTCCCAGGGGAAAGGCTGGGGGCTCCCCCTGCAGACAAGCACCCTTCCCCCAGTGGTGGCATCCAAATGAATTAACAACAGGAACTATGATGTCATAGCCGGAAGTGACGTCCTAGCCGGAAGTGACGTCGTCAAACAGGAAGTGCTGTCATTGTAACATTGTCACATTCATGAGCAGAAGAACGGCTTGAATGGATGCCTGACAGGGCACTTTTAAGTCGGACTAGTAGAAGCAGGATATGGTCCTGGGTACGATTCTGGGCCCTGAGGCTCTATGACATTTAGAATGGGGGTGGGCAGAAGAAATGACGGCATCTATGAGATCTCTGGGTGATTTGTACTGCAGTAAGGGATTCAGATTCCCCCTCAAGAATAGCAATACAGGCATGCCGCCGTGGGTGGGGAGGAGAAGCCATCCCCAGAGGTGGCAGAGAGCAAAGTCCTTCTACACAGCCAGACCCGATGGTCTCCTGATCAAGCACGTTCCTCCTGCTCCAAAGGAGGAGGATCACCTCCCTCTCAGGACCTCCAAGGCGGCAGGGAAGCGGCAGGGCTGCCTGGCGCTCTCCCAGGAAGGGCAGCAGTGCGTCAGCCCTGCAGGGGGACTGCCGGCTGTCCATCTCCAGAGGCGATGGCAGTGATGTCATGCAGGGGGTACGCGGGGGTACGCGAGTACCGGTTTCTAGGATTACAGCTGGCCCCGCCCATTCGTCGACTCCGCCCTCTGCAACGTTTGAATTTCCTGCACGTTTGAGTTGCCTGCATGTTCTCAGAGCCAGGCAGGCAGGCAGGCAGCGAGCGGAGCCTTTCCTTTCCTTGCCACTGAAAAATGAGTTGCTCTGGGGTTTTAACATGATGCCAGGCCTCCTTAACATGTTCTGGGGGTGCTGTGGAATACTGTTGCAACTGTTGGGTCAGTTTAAAATCATCTGAGGCCTCAAAAAGGGCTTTTTTCATGTCCCTTCCTGCCACGACATCACTTCTGGCTTATGACGTCACTTCTGGTGGGCGGGTCATTTAGATGACACCACTGGGCGACGGTCCTTTTGGAGCTTTCCCTACTCCAACGTTCTAGGCAGTGCCTAGCCAGAGCTCCACCCTGCCTTTGGTTTCCACTGAGGATCCCATTCCTGGCTGGCCGTTCTGCCTGCCTCCCTCCCTCCCTCCGGGCTGCTGGATCTGACGGCTCCAGGAAGGGGATGCTCTTAATCACTCAGCTCTCCTCTAGGCTCTCGCTGGTGGTGAGATTTGTTTTAGAAAATCCCCAGGATTCTCCTTGGCTTTGACGGCTGCGTTCCCTCCACCCCAGTCCTCAGGACAGCCAGCCACCTCTTTCTCCCCCCCTCCCCGCAGTCCTGCGCATGTGCGCCCAGGGAATGCCACTGCCTCTGGCTCCCTCCAAGAGCCTTCCCCTTTTGTTTCCGCAGCAGCACTTCTGACCCAGGCCAGGGCCCTGCAGAGAGAGGGATGGGGGTGAGTTCAGATCCTGCCAGCCAGCCCCTCTCTTTTGGGGTTCCTTTGTCCCGGCAGCGGCAGCAGGAGGAGACGCCCCACACCGCTGCCCTTTGAAAGGTCTGCTGCAGAAAGCCGGACAAAGAGCTCGGCTCCACAGGGGCCCAAGGAAGACAAACGCAGCCCAGAGCAGGGCGGGCTGAAGTCACCACTCGCGGCTGCTTTTCAAAGCATCCAGAAAGGGCAGGGCAGGGGGGGGCGGCATGGAGGGTCTGCCAGCCTCGCGCACAAAGGCTCCGGGAGTGGGTAGAGGCTGCTCTGGAGGGCCCAAGGAGGCAGGCAGCTTTTCACACACCCCATCGATTCCACCAGGCTGCAAAGCACCAGAAAGAAAACAGAAAGGCTTCTACCCTGGCCTCTTTTTTCATGCCACTTAGCAGTCATTCCCAACCTCCAGGGCATCCTGGGAGCTGTAGTTCTGTCAAGGAAGAGGCCAACAAGATTCTCACCCAAGTCCAGTGCCCAGGATGGGAGTTGCTCCATGAATTCACCTGCACGTTTTGAGCACATACGTTGATGGATGAGAGAGAGAGGGGGAGGTGTCTTGGCATGTGCAGTCCATGACAGTTAGGGAGGGGAGAGAAGCAAACAAACGAAGGTATTTCTTTACCCAGCATGTAATTAGTCTGCGGAACTCCTTGCCACATGGTGTCTGGCCTAGGTCCCTTTAAATTGGACACCTTTAAATTTGACACCTTTAACCGCCTAGGTGCCTTTAAAGGGGATTGGACAGATTTTTGGAGGAAAACTCCATCACAGGTTACAAGCTATGACGGGTACGTCCAGTCTGAGATGAGCTGGTCACTCATTATGAGGGCCAGGTAGGAATTTTTTCCTGTCATCCGAATTGGTCATGGATGGCAGGTTGTGTCCCCCAGACTGGGGAGGGAGGGATGGACGTTTAGTAGGTTTAAATGTGTTTAATAAAGTAAACCCCAACTTCAGTCTGGTGTCATCCTTGCGGGTGGTGCAAAGGTAATAGGCTACCTCAGAATGCCAGATGCAGGGGAGTGGCAGTGAGATGCAGGCCTCTTGTTGTCTTGTGTGCTCCCTGAGGCATCTGGTGGGCCACTGTGAAATACAGGAAGCTGGACTAGATGGGTCCTTGGCCTGATCAAGTGAGGCTTTTCTTATGTTCTTAAGAGGAGGGTTGCAGTGGCAGAGAGAGCAGCTGGTCTTTTTCACTGGAGTTGGCAAAAAATGTCACCGTAGTGCTTTGGCTCAGCAGCTGTGCAGAAATCCGTTCGCGCCTGCAAAATGCTGCCAGTCTGTTTGTAAATAAACAAGGACACCTTGAATCTCTTTTGCTGCTCTTGTTGAAAAGGAAGCCGATATACTTAAAGCAGTAGTCCTCAAACGTTTTCAACGGGGAGCCATTTTTTACAACGGCACGCGTGTTGGAACCCATCATGTGATGACATTAACCCTGGAAGTGATGTCATAGCAGGAGGTGCCATCATCAAGCAGACAATGCTGTCAGTGTGATGTCATCAAATGGAACTCCTAGAATGCAAACTGGCATTCTTGGACTCAAGCAAATGCCCAACCGTGAAACATCTTTGACAGAAAGCAAAATTAGGACAAAATACGATGTAAAAGCACTGAACAAAAAACAAAATTTGAAAACAACCTGTCACTTGAAAATTCAAACCGTTGACACTGACAAAAGGACTATAGCAAGAGTAAGGTCTGACGTTTCCAAGATGGCTGCTTCCAGCTTTCCGTGACCCACCTGATATCAGGTCGCGACCTACCAAGTGGGTCCTAACCCACAGTTTGAATAACACTGTCCTAAAGCATCACGCTGGTCTGGTTGGCTTCAGCGAAGGAACGGAGAGCGCAATCCTAAACTGGAGTTAGGCCGGCATAAACTAAGCCAGCAAAGTTTGGCCAACAAAAGGGCTACCATAAAGCGTGTTTGGACCACTCGTGAGTCAGGGAGGATGGTGCACATCTGTCTGCTGGCCTCTCTGACTCCGAGAGTGGTCCAAACACACTTTATGGTGGCCCTTGTACGGGCCAAACTTTGCTTTATCTACCTCATATTTACCTCAGAATTTTACCTCAGAATGCCAGATACAAGGGAGTGGTGTTTGGACCACTCTCGGAGTCAGGGAGGATGGCGCACGTCTGTCTGTTGGTCTCTCTGACACCGAGAGTGGTCCAAACATACTTGACGGTGTCCCTTGTGCTGGCCGAACTTTGCTGGCTTCACTTATGCTGGCCTAACTCAGTTTAGGATTGCACCCTCAGGGTGGTCCAGAAGACCCAAACATGCAACCAAAGACTGGGGAAGCAGAGCTGTCTGAGGCCCTCAATGGCGGTTTCTCCAAGCTGCCAACAGAGCAGCTTGACCTTCTCCTCCATCGGATGGACCTTTGGGCTGACCCATGGGCCACACACCCCAAATGTTGGGGCTCCCATTAGTTTGCCCGACCTTCCCCCCTGCCCGGGCTGTGTCTGAAGGCAGCCTGCAACCATCAGTCAAGCAGCCTCCAGCCTCCGCGCTTGCTCCGAGAAAGAGCCACCACAGTCCCCGGGTGGTCTGCCTCTTAATTACAGGGTTAATGGGATGTTACTATCAGAAGAAGTTCCTTAACCTGATAATGAGTAGGAAGCAGCTGCAGCTAGGAAAATGCAATAATTGCAGAGGGGAACGCTCTAATTATAAGGTGCACATCAACTGCTCCTCTGTTTACTTAGCGCCAGCTCTGAGTCTCTTCAAAGCAGTTGGAGCCGCAAGATCTGTTTCCAAGGGAAAAGGAGTGCATCTGGGTTGGGGGGGGGAAGGTGGGGGGGACAGAGGTCGGAAGTCGTGGCTTGCACTCAGCTGGGCCGCACAAGCCTAGCCTGGAAGCGGCCCAACAAGGGGCCCATTGGCCCCACAGGGAGCTAATCGAGGGTAGGATTGGCTCCACCCCCAGATCCATAGTAGCTCCGCCCACCCTACACCCTCCTTCACCAGTTCCCCATTAGTCAAGCTTATAATGCGTTCACATGAGCGATTATAAATGCAAATAAGTACCAGGTGAGCCGAATGCATGAATCCGTGAGTTAAGAATGCTCCATTCGTCTGCGTTTAATAACCTGCATTTCATCTGGGCATGTGCAGAGTCCCTCAGTTTTCTGTCCCTTCAGTTCATTTGTGTTGGTAAAACTCTACAAAGAAGCCACCAGGATGAGATTTGCACTCAGGGTTGTGTCATGTATTGCCCAATTATTTAAACTGCGTGCAGGAGCACCTGTGTGAATCAGAGTAGCGAAACACTACATGAAAAGAATCTGAAAGAGATCAGAACAGCCCGTGCATTCAGGGCGCAATCCTGACCTGGAGTTAGGCCGGCACAGTTAGGCCAGCAAAGTTTGGCCGGCACAAGGGACACCGTCAAGTATGTTTGGACCACTCTCGGAGTCAGAGAGGCCGGCACACAGACGTGCCCCATCCTCCCTGACTCTGAGAGTGGCCCAAATGTGCTTTATGGTGGCCCTTGTGCTGGCAAAACTTTGCTGCCTTAACTTGTGCCAGCCTAACTCCAGGTGAGGATTGCATTCTGTGTTACAAAATGGCAACCGTGGGAAGAGGGTCTTCTTGCAGGCATCTTGTTGTTTCATGGGCTGCCTGAGGCATCTGGGGGACCGCTGTGAGATGCAAGATGCTTAACCCTCGGTTCGGCTTGCATCCTCAAACTGCGGCAAAGTGTCAGTGTGGAGGGGGAAGCGTTGGAAATTTGTAAGTGTCCAAGAGTGGTCAAAATGTTCGAAACAAGGGAGAGGAATGAGGGCTGGCTTTGAAACCATGCAGGAGGGAAATGGGCACATGGTTCAGAAAAGAGGGGAAGAGGGATCTGCGGATGGGCTGGCCTCAAGGAGGCAGCAGTGGGGCGGGCAGATTAAGGGGCCAGTGGCTGAGTGCGAGGAATCGGACCACTGATGTCAGGACAAAGACGCCGGGTGCCGGGATGCAATCGGAGCAGGCCCAGATGGGAGCCATTTCCCCCAGAAGGTCAGTGACACCGTTATTAAAACATTCCAAGGCAACTGACATGAAAATGGGCCTGGCTTTGAATGCCCTGTCAGTGTTGGAGAGGCCCAAATTGCTGGTCATTTACTTTGAAAGAGCAGGGAGCAAATGAGTCCCAGTGAGCCTCTGGGGGAGGGGCGGGAGTGGGCAAAGCAACAAAGGCAACAGGGGAAGAGCAGGGAAGGTCCATGTGGGGAGAGTCTGGACCGGGACAAGGAAAGACAGGGCTTCAAGGCAGTGGTGTCATTCAAATGATTTAGGAACAGGAACTCACTTTTGATTGGCACTTGTCGGGAACCCGGAACCAGCCACGGAGCCCGTTAGGCTCCGGAACGCCCGTTCTGGTCCGTTCCCACTGAATGACATCACTGCCTTCACCCCCCTAGGAATCCGGAGTCGCTCCCTTTAACCCTCTGAGTGCTGGCCAACCAAGAAGAAAAGCTCTTTGCAGAGGAATGGGGAGCGGGGAGGAGGGAGAGTGAAGTGGGTGGAGTCAGCCCTAATTTTAACTAGTGGAACTGAGTTCTCCCGCGTTCCCTCTGCATGACATCACTGCTTCAAGGGCTGGCTCGTAGGAGAGGAGCTCACCAGACCCCCAAAGTACGAGGAGGGGCAAGTGCACATGTCTCCCAGCTGCCTCCCACTCCCCTGGAATCCAGACCATCCAAGCAACCCCCAAACCTGGAAAGGGACACGACTGGATGCACCCCTGTGGCCCTGTGGCAGGGGGGTGTTGCGTGCCCACACTCCTTGTGCCCAGATTTTCTGGGGCAAGCTCGGCTTTTTTTTTGCATGACTTCCATAGGAATGAATGCTCAGCACCCAGGACAGTGCCTGTAAAAAAAACAAGGCATGTATTCCACCATAGGTTACCAAACGCACCAATAGCTTTCAGGTATGCGGCAGTGCAGAGCTCTGGGCAGCGGCTGGCTGCACGGTGACAATGCGTGCCCCCCGTCGCCTCTTCCTGCCTCCCGGCTGGGCTTCCTCTCATTGAAGCCAGTTTATGGGAGCGCATTTGCATGGTAAGTGGAACAACAGTCTTTAATAATTAATTCCGCCCCGCCCGGAGCTGGCTTTCGCCTGGCGTTTATTTATTAAAGCCATTAACCTCGCATACGCAGAGGCTCCTGTGGCTGTCTTTCCAGGAAGGAGGAGGTGCCTTGCGGTTCTGTTCGGGGGGGGGGGGAGGCGGCTTTCTGCTGAGTCATGCTCCAGGTCTGTGCGGCTCCGACTGGCAGACGTTCTCTGGGGTCCGCATTTTGCTTTGGCCTACCTGGGGATGCTACCAGAGGCTGCAGCTTCCATTGCCCTGCCGGCAGCCTCCCGGGTGCAGCCGGGAAGGAATTTGCTCGAGGTCCTCCGCAAAACCCTCCGAGATTGGACAAGGATGTTGCTTTCATCTTCCCAACAGTCGGGATCACCATCCAGCCTGGCTTCTCGACAGTCTCCCCGGCAGTGATGTCATGCAGGGGGTACGCAGGGGTACGCAAGTACCGGTTTCTAGGATTATGGCTGGCCCCACCCATTCGCCCGCCCACTCGTTGACTCCGCCCCCTGCAACGTTTGAATTTCCTGCACGTTTGAGTTGCCTGCACATTCTCAGAGCCAGGCAGGCAGGCAGGCAGGCAGCGAGTGGAGCCTTGCCTTGCCTTGCCACTGAAAAATGAGCTGCTCTGGGGTTTTGGAACTGTTGAGTCACTTTAACATGATGCCAGGCCTCCTTAACGTGTTCTGGGAGTGCTGTGGAATACTGTTGCAACTGTTGGGTCAGTTTAAAATGGTCTGAGGCCTCCAAAAGGGCTTTTTTCATGTCCCTTCCTGCCACGACCTCACTTCCGGCTTATGACGTCACTTCCGGTGGGCGGGTCCCGACATGTGCCAATCAAAAGTGAGTACCTGTTGTTAAATCATTTAGATGACACCACTGCTCCCCGGGTTGGCTTTCAAGATCAGCCTCACGCTGTGAAAAATGCCAGGACCCTTGCAACGCCCCCAGCAGCTCCTGTGCGAGCCAAGAAGTGGCTGAGAACTCAGCCTCCTGTGGCAGTCATTCTCCTTTGTGTGAAGGCACCCACACTAGCTAGCCAGGTGTGTCTGTAGACTCAGGGCACAATCCTGACCTGGAGTGAGGCCGGCACACCTAGGCCAACAAAGTTTGGCTTGTACAAGGGCCACCTTAAAGTGCGTTTGGACCTCTCTCAGAGTCAGGGAGGATGGCGCACGTCTGTGTGCTGGCCTCTCTGACCCCGAGAGTAGTCCAAACAGACTTTACGGTGGCCCTTGTGCTGGCCAGACTTTGCTTTATTTACCTCATATTTACCTCAGAATTTTACCTCAGAAATTTACCTCAGAATGCCAGATACAAGGGAGTGGC
>JAJKFI010000023.1:3973482-4005900 GCA_029204185.1 Lerista edwardsae | reverse complement strand
CTCTCTCTCTCTCTCTCTCTCTCTCTCTCTCTCTCTCTCTCTCTCTCAGCTGTTTTGTGAGAAATGAAACTAAAAGCTTTTCAGACACTGCAGAGTCTGATTTGAGTGTGGCGTTTGCAGGGCACAATAGACAACACTGGAGGAGGAACTGGGAAGAGGAGAAAATGGGGCCAGCAGAACAGAGCTGGGTGGGAGTGAGCAGGCGTGACTCTGAACAAAGCAGTGAATACCGGTTGCAATGTGGGGAGGGCAGTCTTTCTCCAGGTGACGACTGGCCCCTGCCCCCTCTGCTCTGACAGCCACTTTAAGGGGGTGTTGAAGTTATCTGGCACAACCTGCAGTCAAGCCAAGCTGGAGAAGGGGTACTTCAGCCAGCCTGGCTGATTCGTCTTTCCTCGTTCATCGGGAGACTTATCAATGGGCTCTGACATTTACAAGCAAGTCCTGCATGGCCAATGAGATTTCCCATCCCAAAGGAGGCATCTCTTCCATAGGTTGTAGATGAACAAGTGCAGGGCAGCGGAGCTAATTGCTAGCGGAGATTTCAAAGGTGGAGGGAGGCAGGTGGCTCAACATCAAGAGTCTGATTCTGCCGTTCGGTACAGAACATCCTTCTGCCCTGCAGGGCCCACGGGGATGAGGGCGCCATCCAGAGGTGGATCTAAGGGGGGGCAAATCTGTAAGTTTTGCGAGAAGCCTTACCTTGCAGTGGAAAACACTCCTCTCCTGCACTGTTCTAGCCAATCCTCACAGGGAACAGCAACATCTTGGCATTGCTTACTGGCTACAGCAGCAAGAGAGAGGAGGGATTTACATGACAGGGTAAGGCTTCTTGCAAAACTTACAGGTTTCCCCCCCCTTAGATCTGCCTCTGGCGCCATCCTAAACAGAGGTAGGCCGGCATAAGATAAGCCGCAAAGTTTGGCTGGCATAAGGGACACCGTTATGTTTGGACCACTCTCGCATTCAGAGAGGCCAGCACACAGATGTGCACCATCCTCCCTGACTCCTAGAGTAGTACAAAAAATGCTTTATGGTGGCCCTTGTGCTGGCCGAACTTTGCTGGCTCAGCTTATGCCGGCCTGACGCCAGTTTAGGATTGCGCTCTGCATCTGTTCAGAAAAGCTCCTGTGAGATGCCTGGGTTCGCAAGGTGTTTTCACATACCTGAAAACTATTGATGCGTTCGGTAACCTACGGTGGAACACATGCATCTTTTTTTACGGGCACTGTCCTGGGTGCTGAGCATTCATTCCTATGGACGTCATGCAAAAAAAGCTGAGCTTGCCCCAGAAAATCTCAAAAACAAACATGGTTTTACTGATCATGCAGCTTAGTTATTTTAGGATCTTGCATAAGATGGTCCCAAGGTGGACATTCTGGAGGAAGAAGTTCCTGGTTGAAAAACCTTTTTTTTTTTTTTTACATTGATCTGGCTGCTGCAACAGCAAGATTAGGCAATTGCAGGCTTGTAATATGAAATATGCAATATGTAAAATGAAAATAGACATGGGAATGGCCATTAGTGCATCAATTCCTTCGAACAGTAATTACAGGTGATTAATTTTATCTGAAAGCTTTAATTTGACTCAGGGCGCAATCCTAACCAGGAGTTAGGCCAGCACAGTTAGGCCGGCAAAGTTTGGCCGGCACAAGGGACACCGTAAACTATGTTTGGACCACTCTCAGAATCAGAGAGGCCAGCTCACAGATGTTCACCATTCTCCCTTTCTCCAAGAGTGGTCTAAACATACTTCACGGTATCTCTTGTGCTGGCCAAACTGTGCTGGCCTAACTGTGCCAGCCTCAGGTTAGGACTGCATAAGAACATAAGAAGCCCCCCACTGGATCAGGCCAAAGGCCCATCTAGTCCAGCTTCCTGCATCTCACAGCGGCCCACCAGATGCCTCAGGGAAGACACATGCATCTTGTTGCCGCTCGCCTGCATCCGGCACTCCGAGGTAGCCTACCTCTAAAGTAAGGTGGTTGCACTAACCATCATGGCCTGTAGCCTGCGATGGACCTTTCCTCCAGAAATCTGTCCAGTCCCCTTTTAAAGGCATCTAGGCCAGACACCACCACCACCTCCTGTGGCAAGGAGTTCCACAGCTTAATAACTACCCACTGGGTAAAAAAGTATTTCCTTTGATCTGTTCTCACTCTCCCAACACTCCATTTGAGTGGATGTCCCCCGGTTCTGGTGTTGTGAGAGAGGGAAAAGAAAAGAACCTCCCTCTTTGTCCATCCCATGGTACTCTCAGGGTTGGTGGATTCCAGCCAAACCACCAAGTCACAAGCCTTCCTCCAAGAAATAACTTTTAAAAGTTCTGCTGCTTTTCGGTGAGCATTTTTCCCCTTGAAAATGAGCTGATTTCACGCCGTCCATTTCCACCAGCGCTTGGCACCACGCTGGAGATCAAAAGAGTCCTCCGGAGCTCCCCAGACCCTTCCGCTCCCTGCCTTGTCACCGCATCCCCGATGGCTGGGCTCGATAAGGCCAGCGAGTGCCGAACTGTCAGCGAACGGACGGAGCTTTAAACTCCCCAGCAGCCGCAGTGATTTGAATATATATTGAAAATTTCCCAACTCGTTAAATACTCTGGAGAGGAATAGGGGGAGATGGTTGTTTGCTTATCTCAGTTGCTACTTCTTATTAAATAAAATGTAATTGTCCAAAGTATTACATGTTGCCCAGGGCTTTGGAGAGCTCTGCGAGGAGACCAGGGTGTCAAAATAATGGAAAGCTCCGGCACATTCTGCTGCGTGCCCTGAACGGGACAGCCGTGCCCAGACGGAGGCATTTATCTCTCCAAGGTGTTGCAAACTTGCTGTGGCTAGAGATCGTTCACATAGGCTAAGTTTAAAAAAAAGAAAACTGCCAGGGATATATCTGCAACAAGCTGATCACTTGGAAAGCAACAAACGAATTGCATTATTCTGAAATAATGTAAGATGGGGTTGTTTAAAAAAAAAAAAAAAAGGAAAACGGTTATCATCACTACGTTTCGGTATAGTTTGCTAGTAAAATGAACAGCAAGACACTGGGATGCGTCGGGGGGGGGAGGTCGGGAAGGTCTGGGGAGGGCAGAGGGAGGTGGAAGGAAGTGGCGGTGTTGGGATTCAGTGGTGTCTGGGCCTGATGTCATGCAGCCAGGACGCTCCGGAACGCCGTTCCGGTTGTTCCGTGTAGGGCTGGCTCCGCCCACTGCAGTCGTTGCTGCCACGCGACCCTGCAATACGCAAATGGGGCTGGCCGTGCCTGCGCCCTGCATGCCCGCAGCCGGAGGTTTCAGCCAGGCAGGCAGGCAGGCAGCGGACCGCGGGGGAAGCGAGGACGTTCAGGGGAACTGCCAATCAACCGTGCGTCCCTGTAGCTACTTCCTGCGTTCCGGTTGTTAGCGCAGGTAGCTTCCACCACTGTCAAGGAGGACAGCCGGAGCCTGCCATGACATCCGGAATGGATGTCTTTAATGTCTTTAATATGGAGGCCTTTAATGTCATTTGACTCAAACAACAAGTCCCTTTCGACAACCCTCACGTCAGCCGCCCAGTGAGTGGCCACCCTGTGTCGGCGCGGCAACTTCCGGACTGGTGCTAGCTCTAGCGCCCGCCTGAGAATGCAGGCGGCGAGCCGGCCGTGCACCAGCCAAACTCGGCTGGCCCAGCAGGGCCGGCTTGAAGCCAATGTGACCAATGTCGTCACATCAGGGGGCCCCGCACTTCAGGGGGCCCCGCACTAGCAGGGTGAGCATATTGCCTGTGGCTGTAGCCGGGATCTCTGTGGGCCGTACGTCAGTGGGGCGAGCAGAGCAGCTTCACCTTGGTCTCTCCCACCTGCCTCTGCCTCTGAACAGCCCCAAATGGGCCCCCTGGAAGCAGTTGGCGGTGACGATATGATATCCCCACCAACTACTTCCACGTGCCATGCTTTGCACGTGGCACGAACACAGCTCTTCTTGGTGAGTGGGGGGCCCTGCAGGGAGGGTTGGGGCCCCCGCAGGAATGCCTTGGGCCCCGTTGCTGCTAGAGCCTGCCCTGTGGCACAGTGGTGGCTCTGGTTGGGAGGGAGGGTGGAACTGGGCGTGTTGGCCCAAAGAGGGGGTGGGTCTGGGACACAGCCGTTAGGCTGCCCCGATTTGGGCCACACTTTCTCCTTGGTTCTGCTCCTATGATTTTGTGGGCGCAGATCTGAGGAGCACATTGGGGAGGCTGGCAAGGGTGCCGCACAGGCCCGCCAACCTCCCTATTCCAGCACAGCATAGGATTGCACCCTTACACGTGCTACTCCATGCTTGCTTTGCACATTCCGAATTTAGTTTTTGTTTGTTTAGCTTTAGTTTTTGTTTATAAATAGTTGTGAGTTTGTTTTAGGTGTTTTAATAATAATAATAAAAAGAAGTCACCCAGTTTTCCTAAGAGGGCTGACAGAGGAAAACTCAGTTGTGGTGCTATTTGGATGGGGGGGGGAGAGAGAGAGAGAGAGAGAGAGAGAGAGAGAGAGAGAGAGAGAGAGAGAGAGTCTCCCCATAAAATTGGAGAAGCATTTTACTGGCCCCACCGGAGTGACTTTAAGTAAACTGTTAGTGATATTTTTATGATATTTCAGGTTTTCAGACCAAGCTGTCGGGGCAGCGCTTTGCGGAAATGCTCCCCTTTGTGGAATTTACTGGGCTTCGATACATAAAACCTCCAGACAAGCCGAGGAGTGATGGCATTTTCTGCTGACACTAAAACTTTGGGATTCATTTCTACCCACAGAGGTGACTAGCACAAGACGTTCTTCCTTCCAGGAGAGATGACAGCGAAACCTCTGAGTGGGAGGGAACAGGAGGAGCGGAAGGGCCGTTTGCTCAGGGATGATGTCTGGGCAAATTACCCCCGTCTCATTTCACCTCCTTTCCTTTCTCCTCCCACAGAAGGTCAGCCTGTCCACCTGTCCAGGGAAGTGAACTCCAGAGGCGGTGGCTGATCTTCTCAACCCCTTCACCATCATATTTGGCTTTCCACGGCGAGTTGCTGGACTGCAGAGCAGGGGCGTAGCTAAAGAAGTGCGGGGGGGGGGTTGCGATTGCACCGGGCAACAAGCTGAGCTTGACACTAGTGGCCAAAATGGTGAAAACCTTGGTCTGTATGAATAATAAAAAGGTAAAGGTTTCCCCATGACCAGTGGTGGGATTCAGGGGGTTCGCCCAGGTTCTGTAGAACTGGTTGTTAAATGGCCAGGCCCCGCCCACTTGCTTACCTCGGCTGGCTTCGGGGTTTGTTTGTTTGTTTTTTTGCTCTGGCTATGATGTCATAGAACTAGTTAATTTATTTGAATCCCACCACTGCCCATGACTGAATGGTCTAATCGTGACCGACTGTAGGGGGCGGTGCTCATCTTCGTTTCTAAGCCTGTAGAGCCAGCGTTTGTCCAAGGACAAGCTTCCGTGGTTACGTGGCCAGCATGACTATATACCATAGCGCATGGAACACTGATTCCTTCCCACTGAAGTGGTCCCTATTTATCTACTTGCATTTTTAGGTGCTTTCGAACTGCTAGGTTGGCAGGAGCTGGGACAAGCAACGGGAGCTCACTCCGTCGCAGTCTTGAACTCCTAACCTTCCAGTCTGAAAGCCCAGCAGCAGCGGATTAACCCGCTGCGCCACCATGTCCCACTGTATGAATAATACCATCATGCTGTATATCATTGGAAAGGTTGTTTAATGCTGAATGCAGTTAAGCAAACTGCATAGTAATATCTGTATTAGATCAGACGTTATAGCCAACAAACAAACAAAATCAAGAAAATGAAAATACAACTGTGATGTCACTTCCGGTTGTGATGTCACTTCCAGGGCATCATTTTGCCCTCTTCACGAGGCTACGCTTTAATTAGCTTGGCCAGTGGTGCCGAGTTGAAGCTGCAGAGTGCTGGGTCACACACACACACACACACACACACACACACACACACACACCCATTGCCACCTGTTTCATTTCAGTATAAGTGAAAATCAAGGTGGATGGTTTTTTTTGGTTTCTCTGAAGGAGAACTTCAAAGGGGGTCCCAAGAAAAAAACAAAAAAAAAAACAGAAAATTTTCCAGACAATTTCATCTCGAGATCAATGCACTGATTACTAGAAGTCAGCATGGATTTGTCAAAAATAAGCCTTGCCAGAAATAAATCTTGCCAAACAAATCTCATCAGGCTAGTAGCATAGTGGATGGTCAGAATGCTGCAGATATCATTTGTCTTTATTTCAGAGCATTTGACAATGCAATCCAAGGGCCTTTCCAGGGGTGGCACCCCAGTTGTGGAACAGACTGCCAGGGATGCTCATCTGGTACCCTCCCTGCTGGCAGGTGAAATTGGTTTAAAAATAAATAAATTGTTGAGCTTGTAAATCTTGCTTTTGTTATTTATTTTTGTGATATTCGAATCTGTGAATCTGTGATATTCGAATCTTGAATCTGTGGTTTGCATTAATTCAGGGTGCAATCCTGAACTGGAGTTAGGCCAGCACCGTTAGGCCAGCAGAGCTTTTCTGGCACGAGGGCCATTGGAAAGTGCGTTTGGACCAATCTTGGAGTCAGAGTGGCTAGCACATAGTCGGGCGCCATCCTCCCTGACTCAGAGAGTGGTCCAAACCTCCTGTGGCAAGGAGTTCCACAGATGAATTACCCGCTGGATTAAAAAAAAAAAAGGATTTCCTTTGATCTGTTCTCACTCTCCAAACATTCAATTTCAGTGGATGTCCCCTGGTTCTGGTGCCGTGAGAGAGGGATCTGAGTTGTTCTCCAAGAGTTGGCCTCATCCAGCATTCCCACCCCCTCTCCTCCAAGCAACTCTCCCTTCAGGCTTGCATCCTACATCGCTCCCCCCTCCAAAAAAACCCCCTCCAAACTTGCATATCTGGTTCCCTGACAGCTGTGATATATTAGCAACAAACTCCCGTCGTGTTCCGCCATCACACAACAATAGATACTCCTGTCTGTTTATACGAGTCTGAATTTGTCCATATAAATACAGCGAGGAAGAAACAGTAGACTGCGCATCGCCCACTGACAGCTGAAAGATGAAGGGGATCCATTAACTCAGCCAACTGCCTGGAAACCGTATGCAGAGCAGAGCACCTGAAAGGCATTACAGCACTCCTGTCGGGAAGCCTCATCTCTTTATTTAGGACTGGGCCTTTTTGCTTTCGCAAGGCAAACTTCTGCTTGGGTAACAGAGGAGCCCTTGATCAACTCTCCAAGTGTCCCTGGAAAAGAATTTATGGACTCCAGGCCAGGGCTGCTTCTGCCAGATCCTAAGGAGCGGAAGGACAGGGGTGGGAGAGCTGGCTACAGCCCCTTCCTCCCAGCGCTGTGTGATGGACAAAGGTTATTTTGCTTGGAGGTACATCTTGTGCTTGCAGGTGGACCCATCATGCTGAAGTATCTGAAGAAGGGGGCAATCCTAACCTGAATCCTAACCCGGCACAGTTAGGCCAGCAAAGTTGAGCTGACACAACGGAGACCGTCAAGTATGTTTGGACCACTCCCAGAGTCAGAGAGGCCAGCATACAGATGTGCCCCATCCTCCCTGACTCCGAGAGTGGTCCAAACGCATTTTACGGTGGCCCTTGTGCCAGCCAAACTTTGCTGGCCTAACTCCAGGTGAGGACTGTGCTCTCAGTCTCCCCCCCTTTAAAACAGTGTGTGGGGGTGGGAGGTGCAATCAGGAGCCAAACCACAGTGGAGGCAAATTCCTAAATGTCCCCAATTTCCCCATCATATTTACACTCTGTTCTGCACCCTCTCAAGCCACTATTTAAACATACACAGTGTGCAATCCTCACCTGGAATTGGACCGGCACAGTTGGGACAACAATGTTTGGCCGGCACAAGGGACACCGTAAAGTGTGTTTGGGCCACTCCCGGAGTCAGAGGGACCAGCACACAGATGTGCCCCACGCCTGGTTGCCAAATGACCTTGGTACGCCACTGCTCACAATATCACCCCCGGCTGGGCTGTGTGGCCAGCACAGAAGCAAGGAGATGAGTTGGTTGATTGACAGTCCATTAGGGATGTTTGGAGCCCACCTTCCCAGTTGCCTCCCCCCTGGCCTGAATTAGAATCCAAGTAAGAAATCAGACAAGCAAACCAACCAGTCCGATTCTGCTGGAGGATGTGGGGCCAAGCCCAGGTCCCACAGCCCAGCAGCCACAGAACATCAGACTGTGTGGAACATCAGCCAACCTGCCTTCTTGCTTGGGGGTCCTTCCACTGAGCCCCTTCCGAGCCTCTTGGCAATCCAAACAGCAGCGCTTTTAAAGTGCTGAAGCACTTGCAGCCGAAAGAGTTCTCTTGTTAACATGCAGCCCCGCATGAATCTCATCTTCCTGGAAATCAGATTTCAGCATCGCAGAGGTTTTACTGCCCTGCTTAGAGAAAGGAGGCTGATGTCGAAGGTTTTTTTCCTCCCTCGCTCTCCAAGTCTCTGCGATCCCCCATCAATAGGGGCTAATAAATGCAACGTGAGGCTTTAAATGCAATGTGAGGCCAATTAGATCTGCGCCAAACGGAGGATACAGTTTCAGTGTAGCAACCCAGACTCCTTGGCTAGCTGTGTGTCCTGGATGGAGTAGCCACTGTGCCTGCTTTCCCAATTTGTCTCGAGCCAGAGGGACTCGCCATCAATAACACGCTTTAGAATGCAGGGCATCGATTTGAGAGCTTCTGGCCTGGGATAGACATTCAGGGCGCAACCCAAGGAGCACTCGAGGGTCGATGCCAGCTGTTGGCGTCAGCCCTGCACATGCAGCACTGGCGCAAGGTCACCATGTGGGACCCCTGTGCCAGCATTGTGTCCACATGGCCAACGGTAGCAGAAGCTAGCGCCATGAGGCTCGCACACCAGCCGCATTGGGCTGGCACAGGGGTGGATCTGGGTGGCATGAGGGAGGGCAGGAGGACGTTTAGGGGCAGGGGTGGGCGTTCCAGGAGGAGGGCTGGCCTGCAGAGGGAGTGGAGCTGAGATGCGGCTATTGTATTGCATCCAAGCTCCCGTCTCCAGGCCACGCGGCCCCGATTCAAGCCACGCAACATCCTCGGCTCTGCCCTTGCTGCGTGAGGTGCAGATCAGAGAAGCCCATTGGGGTGGCTGGCACCCACCCTGGGGTAACGGCATGAATAAAAGGAAAATAGTTTTTTTTTCAATCTGTGGAACTCCTTGCCACAGGAGGTGGCGATGGCATCTGGCCTACGTGCCTTTCAAAGGGGATTGGACAGACGAGGAAAAGTCCATTGCGGGCTATAGGCCATGATGGGTGGTGCCACCTCCTTAGGTTTGTAGTAGGCTACTTCAGAATGCCAGGTGCCAGGGCGTGGCAACAGGATGCAGGCATCTTGTTGTCTCGTGTGCTCCCTGAGGCATCTGGTGGGCCACTGTGAGATAAAGGAAGCAGTGGCGTTTCTACAGGGATGGCAAAGCTCTAAGTGTTGCAAGAAGCCTTACCTTGCAGTGGAAATCACTCCTCTCCTGCACCGTTTTAGCCAATCCTCACAGGGAAAAGCAGCATCTTGGCGTTGCTGACTGGCTACAGCAGCAAGGGAGAGGAGGGATTTACATGACAGGGTAAGGCTCCTTGCAGCACTTAGAGATTTGCCATCCCTGTAGAAACGCCTCTGACAGGAAGCTGGACTAGATGGGCCCCTGGCCTGATCCAGTGGAGCTCTTCGTATGTTCTTATGAATGTGCCCTTGCCCCAGAGAGGCTCTTGCCTGCTCCCAACTTGGCCTGGATATGGCACAGGCCAGCCCGTTTCAGCGCAAATTAGATTGCACTCTCAGAGCCACATGGGTTCTGGAGTCACCACACTGTCAGTGGGGAGAGGGAATGACTGGCAAAGATGTTCTGAAGATCAGCAGAGATGTTCTTGCATCAGCAGAGGAAACGTCTCAGGGTTCATCAAATCCAGGATTTCTTCTCATCTTTCTCATTTCTTCTTTGTGAAGAAAAAAAAAATCCAATGCAAATAATGTAACTGTAAATAAACGCCACCAGGATATTCCATCTTCTGAGCAAATTGTTCTGCTTGCAAATTGCTGTAGCCAGAGAAACAAGAACAAGAGATTTGTGAATGGCGAGAATGCTACCACTGCTGGATTAGATGGACTACTACAGGGATAAGAACTGGTGGCAATCTCGGACACAGCCCAACTGGCAGTTTTGCACCTGCTGGTTCTGCCCCAAAACCCGTGGCCCAGCGCTTCCACTCAGAGGCAACACATGTTCAGTGGCATACCTAGAGGGGGGTCACAGCACTAGGTTTTGCAAGCAACCGCTTCCTCTCCTCTTCGTAGCCATTCATAGCCAATGTCGCCTCTGTTTTGCTCTAGCCGCTGGGAATGGCTCCGAAGAGGAGGGAGAGTGGCTGATTGCAAAATGCAGTGCTGTGACCCCCTCTAGGTATGCCACTGAACACGTGTTGCCTCTGAGTGGAAGCGCCTCTGCACATGTGCCCACTTTTAATGTGCAGACTCTGCATGAGATACAGCCCCCTCCCCATGGACACAGGCTACCGTGCAGAAGAGACAGGTTGATGTGTGGAGCTCAGTGTGGGGCCAATTGGCAAGACCCCACCCTCTTCCCCAGTGGTGTCATTCAAATGATTTAGGAACAGGAACTCACTTTTGATTGGCGCTTGTCGGGAACCCGGAACCAGCCACAGAGCCCGTTAGGATCCGGAACGCCCGTTCTGGTCCGTTCCCCCTGAATGACATCATTGCCTTCGCCCCCCTAGGAATCCGGAGTCGTTCCCTTTAACCCTCTGAGTGCCGGCCAACCAAGAAGAAAAGCTCTTTGCAGAGGAATTGGGAGGGGGGAGGAGGGAGAGTGAAGTGGGCGGAGTCAGCCCTAATTTTAACTAGTGGAACTGAGTTCCCCCGCGTTCCCCCTGCATGACATCACTGGGCATCCCCCTCCGTCGCACATTTTCAGCTTTGTGTTTTGGTCAACGGCACTGTCGCAGAACTACCCGGCTGCAAGGCCATCTAGAAGCATTTGGGAGGTCTTTGAAGGACTTTCTGTCTGGAAGATCAAAAGAGGGGGGAGGAAGGAGTGGGGTGGGCCGGGGCCGTGCCTGCATGAGGGCACAATCCTCACCTGGAGTTAGGCTGGCGTAGTTAGGTTAGCAAAGTTTGGCTGGCACAAGAGCCACCGTGTTTGGCCCACTCTCTGAGTCAGGAAGGATGGCGCACGTCTGTGTGTTGACCTCTCTGACTCCAAGAGTGGTCCAATCATACTTTGCCGTGTCCCTTGTGCCAGCCAAACTTTGCAGGCCTAACTGTGCCAGCCTAACTCCAGGCTAGGATTGCGCCTGCAATCTATGCAAACTCTAGGCCACCACACTTAGGTCAGCAAAGTTTGGCTGGCACAAGGGCCACCATAAAGTGTGTTTGGACCACTCTCAGAGTCAGGGAGGATGGCGCACATTTGTGTACTGGCCTCTCTGACTCCGAGAGTGGTCCAAAGGCACTTTATGGTAGCCCCTGTGCCAGCCAAACTTTGCTGGCCTAACTTCAAGTTAGGATTGCCCACTCAAGAGTCAGAGAGCACATTTGAACCATTTTCAGAGTCAGGGAGGATGGTGCATGTCTGTGTGCTGGCCTCTCTGACTCTGAGAGTGGTCCAAAGATGCTTTACAGTGGCCCTTCTGCCAGCCAGTCTTTGCTGGCCTAACTGTGCTGGCCTAACTCCAGGTTAGGATGGTGCCCTGAAAGGCTAATGGAGCCTGTGGGAAGAAACCCTTGCATGACAGTCGGCCCAGAGAGCGAACTTTTGTTTGGGCGATGCTGGGGGGAATTGATGGAGGGACTGTTGGGTAAGACTTTGTTGCTAAGCAACGGGGCCTGCAATATTACTGAGATAAATCCTGCCATAATGGAAGGAACTGATACTTTCTGTCTGTCTTGTTTATTTCCTTTTCTCTCCCACTAGTTCAGCTCGCTTGAATCCCAGCTGCTGCTTTCTGGCCGCACAAAACAATCCTCCTGTGTTCTGAAGTGCCGGCAGGAGTCCGGCTCAAAGAAGAAAACCATGTGATCCGGTCAGGTTGTCGTCCTTTCCAATTGGCTCTCGATGGCTGAAGATTTGGTCAAGGGCAGGAGGTGAAGCAGGCTTGAGAGAAGGCAGTCAAGGGGAGCTGAGACGGGGAGTGTTTGTACCACTCTCGGAGTCATGGAAGATGGCACACGTCTGTGTGCTGGCCTCTCTGACTCTGAGAGTGGTCCAAACATACTTGATGGTGTCCCTTGTGTGGGCCAAACTTTGCTGGCCTAACTGTGCCGGCCTAACTCCAGGTCAGGATTGTGCCATGTGGAACTCCTTTCCACAGGATATGGCCAGGGAGCCAGGGAAGATGGCGTACGTCTGTGCACTGGCCTCTCTGACTCCAAGAGTGGTCCAAACATACTTTACGCTGGCCCTTGTGCGGGCCAAACTTTGCTGGCCTAACTGCGCCAGCCTAACTCCAGGTTAGGATTGTGCCCTTAATTACCGCTGTCATAAACACTTGCACCTGGTGGCCATTTATTCCGCCCACATCTGCTGCTCGCACATAGACCATCATCTTTGCCCGATATGCTCATTAGGAAGCTAAATCAGCAGGACTCTGCCGGCAGAGGCAGCCTCCGTCCCATCTGTGGCCTGCAGTTGCGAAGATTTGCGCGGAGCAAATTCCCGCTCAGACGCGCCACCCCAAAAAGAGAGATCAGCACCGTAAAACATTCATGAGGGGATTTAAAATGATGAAAAATTAAACAGGCTTTGGCTATAAAGTATAAATTTTTTACTGAGCTGCTGTTAGCTAATTGCATATGGAAGCTACAAAGTGCTTTTGTGTTGTTGGCTAAGTGGCCGGCTCCAGAGCTGGTGGCTGGGGTCCAGCATCAGGCCCCCGATACAGAGGCAGATCTAAGGGAGGGCAGAGCTCTAAGTGTTGCAAGGAGCCTGACCTTGCAGTGGAAATCACTCCTCTCCTGCACCGTTTTAGCCAATCCTCACAGGGAAAAGCAACATCTTGGCGTTGCTTACTGGCTACAGCACAGTGGTGCCATTCAAATGATTTAGGAACAGGAACTCACTTTTGATTGGCACTTGTCGGTAACCCGGAACCAGCCACGGAGCCCGTTAGGATCCGGAACGCCCGTTCTGGTCCGTTCCCCCTGAATGACATCACTGCTACAGCAGCAAGGGAGGGGAGGGATTTACATGGCAGGGTAAGGCTCCTTGCAACACTTAGAGCTTTGCCCTCCCTGTAGATCCGCCTCTGCCCCAATACGTGCCGAATGGGCGGGGAGGAGGGCTGGGGCAGTTTGAAATCGAGATGGGCCACATTCTCGTCCAGGTCACATTCCATATTCCGACCATGCCAGATGCTGCTTCTTTCCTTGCCCTTCCGTCAAGATTGTAGGAAGCCAACCTGGCTGCTTCCGCCCATCCAGGGGTACCATCCGCTCAGATTTCTTGCAAGCAGTGGCTCTCCAAAGACCCCTCCCAGCTCCGCTCATGGGAGATGCGGCAGGGATCCAGTGGTTCGGGTCTTCTTCACGCAAAGTTCAAGCTGCAGCCTCTTTCTTGGCAGGCTCCCAGGCCCTTCTGCAGGGGTTTGCCGAAGCTAGGCCAGTGGTGACTGGAGAGGGGGCCTTCTCTGTGGACAGAGGCATAGCTTGGGGGTGGGCAGAGGGGTGGTTGCCCCGGGCGCAAAATTCTTAGGGGTGCAAAATTTGCGCCATAATGGAAAATGACACCTCCCTTGCGTGCCCTTCTGTCTTCCCAGCTTGGGACCATTCCTGGTCTGCACAGAGAGAATGTGGAAGGCAGTGGCTGCCCGAGTCCTGCTTTGTGTCCTCCTGCTCTTTCATCCTCCTGCTTTTCACGGGAGACCTGGGGAGTCCTCTTTGAGAGAGCTGCTGGCCCGTCCTTCGGCAAGGATTACTGAGGGCAGTGCCAGTCGCCTGCGCCCAAATTAAGCCTCTGAGAAAAGGCTCTGGACTTTAATCTGTGCTGGAAACTCAACCGTGCAGTGGATAGACTGACCCTGCAGTGTCTCTTAAATCTGGGCTCCTTTTCTCAGCTCTGCCCCCTCCTCCCACAAAAAAAACCCCTTTGACCGTTTCAGGGGCAGAGATTCCCTGCACAGTCTTCGATGGCGGCGGCCAGAGAGAGCAGCTCCTGCTTGGGTTTATTGTCCTGGTGTTGCTGCACAACCAGCCAGAGAATGGAACTGCTCCTCTGGGGACAGGCCCAAGAGCAGCTCCCTCATAAGAACATATGAAGAGCCCTGCTGGATCAGGCCAAAGGGCCATCTAGTCCAGCTTCCTGCAACTCACAGTGACCCACCAAGTGCCTCAGAGAGCACCCAAGACCACAAGATGCCTGCCTCCTGTGGCCACTCCCTTGCACCTGGCATTCTGAGGTAAATTTCTGAGGCAAATAAAACAGAATTTGCTACCCTGTTTGTGAGGAGGGAGCTATCATAACTTGCAACCCAATCTGGGTCTTAAGAACATAAGTAGAGCCCCACTGGATCAGGCCAAAGGCCCACCTAGTCCAGCTTCCTGCATCTCACAGCGGCCCACCAAGTGCCTCAGAGAGCACCCGAGATGACAAGATGCCTGCATCCTGTGGCCGCTCCCCTGCACCTGGCATTCTGAAGTAGGCTACTATTAACGTAAGGAGGTTGCACCACCCATCATGATCTATTGCCCACGATGGACTTTTTCCTCCAGAAATCTGTCCAATCCCCTTTTAAAGGCATCTAGGCCAGTGCCGTCACCACCTCCTGTGGCAAGGAGTTCCACAGATTAACCACCCGCTGAGTAAAAAAGTACTTCCTTTTATCTGTTCTCACTCTCCCTACCCTCAGTTTTAGCGAATGCCCCCTGGTTCTGGTGTTTTGAGAGAGGGAAAAGAACATCCCTCTATCGACTCTGTCCCTTCCATGCATTATTTTGTATGTCTCAATCATGTCGCCCCTCAGGCGCCTTTTTTCTAGGCTGAAGAGCCCCAAACGCTGCAGCCTTTCCTCATAAAGGAGGTGCCCCAGCCCTGTCATCCTTTCCGGCACTCTCTTCGGCACCTTTTCCAGCTCCAGGTTCCCTCACTGTCCCACAAGGACAGGACCTGGGCAGCTTGTTCTCCTCAGGGCCAGGCTTCACCACTGCTGTCCACAGCAGGCCTGTGTGCTCATTCGTGAGGCCTGGGGGCGGAGGAAACCAGCTCTCCGCTCCGAAGCACTGAACAAAACGCGGCTCCCGCCTTTGTCCCCGGAGAAGACGGTGTCGCCCTGCACTTTTCACCTGGAACCATTGCAGGCCCCTGGCTGGGTTTCACACACACACCACCCGAGGAAAGGCCCCTCCCGCCTCCTGGCGGTTTCAAAGGAGCCCGCGGAAACCAGATCCCTTCCACGCCTGAGACACGTCCGCTGGCAACTCGCCACCTGCCAGGGGATGAGCCCCCTCCCTGCCCCTGCGCAAGGCGACCCCTTTGCTCGCGGCTCTGTGTCAGATTTTTATCATAACTTAGCATGTCTCTGAAGCGGGGAAGGACTTTCCACTGCAGGAGGAGGAGGAGGAGGAGGAGGAGGACACTTTGAAATGCGAACCTTGCCCGGGCATTCCAGCGCAGACCGCCGCTGAGAGGGCTCGCTGCATTCCCACAGTCGAATGTGGCTGCCTTTTGCCACAGTGCCCCGTGGAGTCAGCCTTTTGTGTGCGGGGCCGTCCTGGGCTGCTAGGCGCTCTCGAGTGCAGAAAGGAGGGCTCATTCATTCCGTCCCGTCCCCTCTGGAGCCGCGATGCTTTGGGCGGACGGGGGAAGAGTCTGCCGGGCTTTCTTTCTTCTTCCTTTCAGGCCAGGCCTGTCTTGTGTGCTTTGTGCTCGTTGCCTGGCACCCGGCAATCCTTCACAGGCTCCCTCCCAAGCAAGCGCCTCATTCAAAGGCGGGGGGGGGGGCAAGCAGCAAAGCCGTTCGGCCCGTCCCAAGCTTGGCCGAGTCCAAAATCAAGGCAGTTCAGAGAGATGCCAGAACCTCACCAATACCACCGACAGAGGCAGGGAAGGGCGCGAGGCCAAGCATGTTAACACGGCCCCACCCTTGATCCGGCACATACCCAAGCCGTCCACACCAGCTGCCTGCAGAGAATACCAGCGCCGTGCAGGTTGGGCAGCACACTGTGGATCGAGACCCACTTGGTGGGTCACAACCTGAAGTCAGGTGGGTCGCAGAAAGCTGGGAGCAGCCATCTTGGAAACTGCAGACCTGACTCTTGTTATATTCCTTTAAACAGTGTTATTCAAACTGTAGGTTGGGACCCACTTGGTGGGTCGCGACCAGCGGTGTTATGCTGCCGGAATGCTGGGTGGGACATCCGGGTGATCGACAGCCCAGCCGTCGCGTTCCGGAGCGTTACGCCGTTTGCATAACGTATGCAAGCGGCGTAATTGGTTACGTAAACAGCATAACGCTCCAGAACGCGACGGGGGGGGGGCTGCCGATCACCCGGATGTCCTGCCCAGCGTTCCGGCAGCATAACAGCGCTGGTCGCGACCTCATGTCAGTTGGATTGCAGAAAGCTGGAAACAGCCATCTTGGAAACTGCAGACCTTACCCTTGTTATATTCCTTTTGTGAGTGTCAACAGTGAATTTTCAAATGAGGATTTTTAGCATTTTTGTTTTTAATTCAGTGCTTTTCCATCATCTTTTGTCCTCCTCTTGCTTTCTGTCAGGGATGTTTCCTGGTTGTGCAATTGCTGCAGTCCAAGGATGCCAGTTTGCCTTCCAGGTGTGTCATGCAATCACGTTACAACGGCGTCACTTCCTGCTTGATGATGTCACTTCTGGTGATGACATCACTTCTAGGTTAATGACATCACTTCTGGTGGGTCCTGGCACACAAAAGGAATATAACAAGAGTAAGGTCTGCAGTTTCCAAGTTGGCTGTTCCCAGCTTTCTGCGACCCACCTGACATCAGGTCCCGACTCACAGTTTGAATAATACTGATCTAGAGCCCTTGGTGGTTGCCATCTGACTTCTCTGAAGGGCCAAGGAACTGAAAATAAGTGCAAAGAATTTCAACAGAAAACAGCTTTTCCCTGGCAGCCTCTGACTCTCAGAAGCACACGCCTGTTTGTCTAAATATCTCTGCCGTTGCCAGTGGTCTGCCTCCAACTGATTTCTTTTCCAACAAGCACTTAAATTCCTTGCTGCTCAATAATATATATTTTCAAGGGAGGGGAAAGATTTCCATTGTGGTTTTTTTTTTTTTACCTGTTACATTTTGTATATTTTTTAACAGTTTGATTAGGGTATTTTATTGCTTTTTAAACTGTGTTAGCACTCTTGGACATTCCCCCTGGGAACCGGAATGGTGGGATGTAAATCTTCCAATCAAGCAACACTCAGAATGGCAGGAGCCTCTTTCTATGTCATCTTCATTTCATTTGCTCATGTTTTCCCCCCTCCCCTCCATTTTTCAGCCTTCTCCCCTATCTTCCCTTCAATCCTTTGCTTGGCACCAGAGAGCAGTGGGAGGGAGGGAAGAGGAAGACGGACAGTCCCCCAAAACCCATCAGAATGCAGCGGGCTGAGAGGTGAGAGGGTTGTTTGTGGGCAAGAGCAGGAAGCCAAGGCAAGATCTGAGCTTTCCAAATTTGGGGGGTATTTGCTCCTGAGTCTCCCCATTTCTGGAATTCTTCTCCATTGGTATCTTCCTACAGCATTTTCCTAGGGTTGCAACGGAGACATGGAACGGATTCCATGCAGGGAATGGGCTTCCCCAAACTTCCCTCCCCAGTGCAAAATGTCACTCTGCTGGGTTGCTGCAGAAAGCAGTGCAACCACTTGGTTAGCCCCTTTCTCAGCGCTCCAAGAGGGAGATCCGACCTTGTGCTGTCAGCCCCCAACTGACATTTCTTTGGGTTAAAAAGTGCCGGACAACAGAATATCTGAGCCTCCTAACTCTGGAGGAGTGTGACTGTGGAGTCATCTCAGGAATACCACAAACCTTTTTAAGTGCATACAAATCATTGCACCGGTTGTGGTAACTTGGAAGGATGTGATGTCTGATGTTCTGCCTTCCACTGGGAGATGTCAGCCTGCTTCGGTTTTCACACGCGTAGGTGAGATCGGCGAACCCTTGATTTCCCTTTCCAAATGTCTGTCTGGAGCGCTGCAAATTCTTGAATGGGAACCTTGCTCTGGCTGGGGAATGTACAAGCCAGGCAGACGGCCTCGAGAACCAGCCCTTTTCTCCAGGCTGGAAGGTGCCCAGGGAGATAGCGGGACATGGTACTTCCTACAGGGGACCAGGCAGCTCTGCTGTCTTGCAGGCACATACCAAATGTTGTCTTTGCAGGTACCAAACATTGCCCCAAGTGTGCTTTGGCCTATTATATGGAGGCATCAGGGGGCCCATTTCAGGCGAAGCCAGGAGATGTGGGGCCCAACCAATGATATTTTTGTGGGGGCCCCACCTTCATGGGCCCTCCTATCCCCAAGGATGAGCCGCAGGGGTGAGGCACCCAGCAGAGGTGTCGCCGCCAACTCCCTCCATGGGCCAATTTCCATTGGCCCATTTCCTGCCAATCAGCCTGGGAGGGGAGGGACAGCCCTCCAGCAGCCATGCTCCCCTCTCGGCGCAATCATCCCAATGCTTTGGCGTGGACGGTCCCCTGCCGTAGCGTCCTCCAGAGAGCAAGGTACCAGCTGCAGCTGTGTGGGCACTCTGCTGCCCCAGCGTGTGGCCCTTCCAGGCGGGGGGCTCAATTGGGTCCAATTGCCCCACGGCCAGCTCTGGTCTCAGGCTGGCTGGCAGCCTGCCAGGGTTCAGAAGGGAGTGGGGACTATTTTCCCACTTTCTACCAATGAAGCACCGGAGATGGCATGTTGCGTGAATGCACCATTGGTAGATAAGGGTCTCAGTTGCCTGTTTAATGATCTGAGCTACCGCCCAGATCATGCCCGCCCAGCTGCCGTTGATCATCCTGCGGTCTTCTTGCCCCAGCGACTTGGCCGCCCTCTTCCTGGCTCTGAAGCGTCTGGGTCTGGCCCCCCTCCTCCCTCCTCACCTGATCTTTCGCTCCCTGGTCTGAGGCGCGACACCCACTTTGCAACCTGCTTGACAGACGACTTCCATCTGTGCTCCGCGGCTGTGGAGTGTCACATTCCCTCCCTGTGTGCAGATTTGCTGGAGGGGATAATTGCAGAAGACGGGATCCGCTAATGGGCAATATCAGTTTCTCCTGACTGGGGAAGATAACAGTCAGGAGTAGGACATGTGCGGGAGGGGGAGGGGCATGGAATGCAATGCTGGGAGGGGGAGGAAAGAGGGCAGGAAACCCCCTCCCCTGCCTTCTTGGTGCTCTGACCTGGCAGGAATTCTTTACTGAACACCTTCAGCACACCTTCCGATTGCAACGGAAATGGAAAGGGTGGGGCAAGCAGAATTTGCTCACTAACCCTTGGATTTAAATTATAACTCAGAGCACAATCCTAACCTGGAGTGAGGCCGGCACAGTTAGGCCAGCAAAATTCGGCCAGCACAAGGGCCACCGTGAAGCACATTTGGACCACTCTTGGAGTCATGGAGGATGGCGCATGTCTGCGTGCTGGCCTCTCTGACTCTTGAGAGTGGTCCAAACGTGCTTTACGGTGGCCCTTGTACCAGCCAAACTTTGCTGGCCTAACTGTGCCAGCCTAGCTTCAGGTGAGGATTGTACCCTGTGGAACTCCTTCCCACAGGATGTGGCAAGGGAGTCAGGGAGGATGGCGCACGTCTGCGTGCTGGCCTCTCTGACTCTGAGAGTGGTCCAAACGCGCTTTACGGTGGCCCTTGTACCAGCCAAACTTTGCTGGCCTAACTGTGCCGGCCTAACTCCAGGTTAGGTTTGCACCCTCAGTTCCCCCCCCCCCATGTTCCCATTGAGAGATGCTGTTGAATTTAGACAAAAGCCCGGCCTCGAATGAACAGCCACAACTGGATTTGGCAAGCTGACCCTTGACACTGTGGCCTTCCAAATGCATCCACATGCTCTCCGCTGCAGGCTTTTCCTCCCCAGAAATCCTCCAATTATGAATTTTGCAAGCAAGCGTTGCATCGCAGCAGAGAGGCGATTTGTGCCCAGTGTGTCCTCGCTGTGTTTCGAATGCGTTTGTTCTCTCACCAATTCTGCAGTGGTCGCAGAGGTGGGGGAGAAACCTGGTGGGGCAGCTGTGACATCACTTCCAGGGCAACGTTTTACCCTCTGCACTGGGCGACGCTGTCATTCGCTATGCCCCTGGTGGGGAGAGTCCAGGCCATGGAGGACCAGGCAGGCAGGCAGGCCTGGCTTGGCTTATGTGCACAAGAGGTGAAGAGGTCCAGCCAGGGCTGGAGCAGTGATGTCATGCAGGGGGTATGCGGGGGTAAGTGAGTACCGGTTTCTAGGATTACAGCTGGCCCCGCCCATTCACCCGCCCACTCGTCGACTCCACCCTCTGCAACGTTTGAATTTCCTGCACGTTTGAGTTGCCTGCATGTTCTCAGAGCCAGGCAGGCAGGCAGGCAGGCAGCGAGCGGAGCCTTGCCTTGCCTTGCCACTGAAAAATGAGTTGCTCTGGGGTTTTAACACAATGCCAGGTCTCCTTAACATGTTCTGGGGGTGCTGTGGAATACTGTTGCAACTGTTGGGTCAGTTTAAAATCATCTGAGGCCTCCAAAAGGGCTTTTTTCATGTCACTTCCTGCCACGACCTCACTTCCGGCTTATGACGTCACTTCCGGTGGGCGGGTCCCGACGCGTGCCAATCAAAAGTGAGTACCTGTTCTTAAATCATTTAGATGACACCACTGGGCTGGAGGCTTTGCAGGGGGAGTGGAGCCCCCCCCCCCGTTGTCCCTTGGAGTCACCTGGCAGCTGCTGCAGCCTCAGCTTCTGGCAAAGCTCTTCCTGGTGGCCAGGTCAGCGCAGCCGGGGCTGCTCACATGTGCTGCTCGTTCGGCAAGTCCACAGAGGCCGCAGCCAGTGGTGTCATCCAAATGATTTAGGAACAGGTACTCACTTTTGATTGGCACTTGTCGGGGACCGCCCACCGGAAGTGACATCATAAGCCGGAAGTGATGTCATGATTGTTGCCATGGATGTGATCATGTTTGTAATAACTTCAGCTGGTGGTTAGTGTTGGTTTAACTTCTGTTGCTTTGCTTTCTAGAGATGTGTATATACATATTTTGCTTCAACTGTTCCCTGGTTAAATAGCAGGGGCCAGCTTCGAGTGGGCGGGGCCAGCTCAACTTCTAGGAACCGGTACTCGCGTAGTGGTGCGTAGTTGGGTGCATGACACCACTGGCTGCAGCCAAAGTGCCGCCGCTGAGCTGCAGGTGGAGGCGGAGGGCCGCGGGCTGCCTGGCTCCTCAGGGCACCAGACGGCAGCTCCTCACCTTGATGCGATGCGACACTGCGGCACCCGCCTGTGGCCATCAGCCTCCCCGGCTGCTCTTCTGCAGCGATTTGCTTCCGTGGAACAGCCAATTGCAGCTCGCATGCCGCAGGTGAGCTCGGATGACACACACACACACACCTCCCACACAGCAGATTTCCCAGGGAAGCTGTGCCCGATTCAGGGGCAGGTGGCTGAATGACAAGAGAGTCAAGGAAGGACGTCTGGGCCGGGGGGAGGCAGCCCTGAGCTCATCCCATCTCAGGACGCTGTGGGTATCTTGAGGAGATGGGGCTGCTGCCTTGGGCCAGGCATATTCCTGTCCTCAGTGCACTTGGGCTTGCTTGGCAGTGGCCAAGAGGCTAGGAGGGGTGACCGCAGAGTCCCCTTGTGACACCCCAGGAATAGAAGAACGCATGCCTGTAAGGTCAGTACAAGAAGTCAGGAATCAGCCCTGAGTAGTGGTGTTCCCAGAGGTGGGAGAAATGCAAAGAGTGCAATCCTGACCTGGGGTTAGGCCAGCACAGTTAGGCCAGCACAGTATGGCCGGCACAAGGGACACCGTAAAGTGTTTTTGGACCACTCTCAGAGTCAAAGAGGCCAGCACACAGATGGGCGCCATCCTCCCTGACTCCGAGAGTGGTCCAAACATGCTTCACTGTGTCCCTTGTGCCAGCCAAGCTTTGCTGGCCTAACTGTGCCAGCCTAACTCCAGGTTAGGATTGCGCTCTAGGTTTTGCAGGGGCTTGAGCTCCTGTGTAAAGCCACCCCCCTCCCTCAGCTTCCTCGGCTTCCCCTCCCTCAGCCATTCACAACGTGGAGAGCTAGCACGGAGTCTTTGAGCCTGAAAGCGAGGGGGAGGGGATGCTTTACACAGGAGCTCAGGCTCCTGCAGAACTAACTCCCCCCCCCCACAGGAATGCTACTGGCAATGAGGTAGGAGCCAAAAATTTGGGGCTCTGTGACCCCAAAGCACCAGAGTTGTTTGCAGGGCAACAAAATGCTCATGTTGCAAGGTGCACTTCAGTAGTTTCCATAGAGGTTATGGGTTGAAAAGGAATCCTGTGCACTGCATTCATTGTGTGAAATCAACAGAAAGAAGTAGTTCACCTGACCAATTCGGCTGCTATCCCAAAGTCCTGCGTTTAGCATCCTTGAATTTTACTAAACCATGTTTGTAATCACACAAATTCTCTCTCTCTCTCTCTCTCTCTCTCTCTCTCTCTCTCTCTCTCTCTCTAACAGCTGGAAAAATTAGTCCATTAAACACAACTACACGCCTCAGAGTACAAAGATTACAAGACACATTAAAAAACTAAAAAGGGCCTTTTGTTCAGCCACTTCTCCTGCTGGTGCATTTGAATAAAATCATCAGAGGCGAGAGAGGAGGAATAAACCTGACAAAAGGAAAAGAGGTTCCCATGGAAAATGAAATAAAAGCGATTTAAAATTCTACAGTATCTTGGCTTGCCGGAGCCAGAAGTTGCAGAATACGCCATAGATTAGAGCTGACTGAGGGGGAGGGAAGGATTTGCCATAAAATATGTGAGAAAAGACTCAAATCGCCTCGTGCTTTTCTTCCCTTTTTCTTGCCTCCGGAGAATTATTTTCTTGTTCACACACAGCTTGTGTGTTTGTATGTGCAATTGTGTGTGTTTGGGTCAGTCTAGCCTTCAGTCCGCTTTTGATTTTTGCCCCCAAAGAGCAGGAGCTTGTCTTGGTGTGAGAAGCAAAATGAGAATGCCAATGCCTTTCATTTCAAATGCAAAGAGCACAATGGATTTTAGGAAGGGAACTCAGATGCAGGAATGGGGCTGGAATCTCAGAAGGTCTGGACACTGTGAGGACAAGGGGGTTGTATTCTCCTCTAAGTTCCCTTCAGAAAGTGATGAGGGGCAAGGAAACCACAACGGAGAACACAATCCTAACCTGGAGATAGGCCGGCACAGTTAGGCCAGCAAAGTTTGGCCAGCACAAGAGCCACTGTAAAATGTGTTTGGATCACTCTCAGAGACAGGAGGATGGCACCAGTGGCGTCTCTACAGGGAGGACAGAGCTCTAAGTTTTGCTTAGAAGAAGCCTTACCTTGCAGCGGAAATCACTCCTCTCCTGCACCGTTTTAGCCAATCCTTACAGGGAACAGCAACATCTTGGCGTTGCTTACTGGCTACAGCAGCAAGGGAGGGGAGGGATTTACATGGCAGGGTAAGGCTCCTTGCAAAACTTAGAGCTCTTCCCTCCCTGTAGAAACGCCTCTGGATGGCACATGTCTTTGTGCTGGCTTCTCTGACTCCAAAAGTGGTCCAAACAAGAAACAAGTGGTCCAAACAAGGGACAAGTGTCCCTTGTGCCAGCCAAACTTGGGTGGCCTAACTGTGCCGGCCTAACTCCAGGTTAGGATTGCACCCTCACCGTGGTCCCCCAGATGCCTCAGGGAGCACAGAAGATATCAAGATACGTGCATCCTGTCACCACTCCCCTGCATCTGGCATTCTGAGCTAGCCTGTTTACCCTTGCACCATCCCTAAAAAAGACAACTTTGAGCGACTGCTTCCCGGGATGCCATCATTGATCTCGTTCTGAAGCTTTTCTTTTATTGTGGAGGCCGAGCGCAGAGGCTTTGGGGCCAGGGCGCATGTTGAGAAGTCCTGCCTTCTCTTTGCATCTGACATGCTTGGAAGAACCCCAGGTACGCAGGCTGGCTGGCTCCAAGATGCTGGGGCAGGACTCCCTCCTGGAATGACCTGGGAGGCAGACATTTGACACCAATTGAGCCTGTTGGGTCGCCTTAAGAGGAGCACATCCTCCGCTCACCTGAGAGCAATGTGGTCTCTGAGCCTCAGCCCCCCTCCCTGGTTTCCAGGACTCTGATTGCTCAGTGGCACCACTCCCAGCCTGCCCGCCCGCCTGGGTCCATCTCCGCCACGTCCTGGGGGCCCCTCTTGTCAAACCCAAATCCGCCCATCCACATTCCGAAAGTGTTTCCTAACCCTGATCCTGTTTTGACAGCATCTGTAACACACTCGCTGGGTCTGCGGTCTCCTCTGAATTGTGTGGCTGTGACTCAGCACCACAGCAATTGGCCAGAGAGCCCTGGGAAAGGTCACACACCGCTCTGGGATTGCAAGTCAGGAGCTCTTGGTGCCCAAAAAGCAGGCGGGTTTTCATGGGGCTGTTGAACTCCAGCATGAGTTCAACATTTCTGAGGATTTCTGAGGATTTCTGGAGGAAAGGTCCATCGTGGGCTATAGGCCATGATGGATTGTGCAACCTCCTCACATTGGTGGTGGGCTACTTCAGAGTACCGGGTGCAAGGGAGTGGCCACAGGATGCAGAAATCTTGTTGTCTCGTGCCTCCCTGGGGCACCTGGTGGGCCGCTGTGAGATACAGGAAGCTGGACTAGAGGGGCCTTTGGCCTGATCCAGCAGGGCTCTTCTTATGTTCTTATGAGGGTCTGGAAAACTGAGACACTTGGTCAATGCCAGAAGCCGCTCTTCACTTACCTGGGCCTTTTGTCCAAGCAAGGACCTTTCAAAAGCTAGGACAAGTAGATTTAAATATAGTTTTTACCCAAGTGCGGTGATCAGGCTAAATGCAGAGTTTTGAATCTGGTGGTCTTAACAAATGTATACCTCATGGTTGTATGGTACCTATATCCATATTTTTTTTAGTGTTGTTTTAATTGTTATTTGTATATGTTATTTGGTGTTGTCCAGTTGTATGATGTGAAGAGCACCTCATTTCGTTGTTCTCATACCTTGAGTACAATGACAAATAAATTTCTATCTATCTGTCTGTCTGTCTGTCTGTCTGTCGGTCGGTCGGTCGGTCGGTCGGTCGGTCGGTCGGTCAAAAGGGTCTCAACATTTTGTGGTAGACCAACTTCTTGCCAGCTGCCCGATTGCCCACAATTTCCCTTTCAGCCATGACCTGTGGGGTCAGGGTTGCCCACTGCTGGCCTGCCGACTGGCCATCAGGGGCCAATGCATGGCGCTCAGGAGTGGTCCATGATGGGTACTGGCCTGTGACTCAGTGGCCACTCCGGGGCATTCAACACATCGCTCCCCATGCTGGGGTGGGCTAAGGTGTTGGGATTGCCCCCAATAATGGTACATACATACAGGATCAGAAGGTGCCAAGACTCAGGGCGCAATCCTCACCTGGAGTTAGGCTGGCATAGTTAGGCCAGCAAAAGTTTGGCTGACACAAGGGACATGGTAAAATTTTTCTGGACCACTCTCAGAGCCCAATCCTATGCATGTCTACTCAGAAGCAAGTCCCATTATAGTCAATGGAACTTGCTCCCACATAAGTGTGGATAGGATTGCAGACTCCGAGGGTGATCCAAACATCCTTTACGGCCTTCAGGATCATTAGATACAAGGCACAATCCTGACCTGGAGTTAGGCCAGCACAGTTAGGCCAGCACAGTTTGGCCGGCACAAGGGCCACCGTAAAGTGCATCTCTAAATCAGAGAGGCCAGCGCACAGATGTGCGCCATCCTCCCTGACTCCAAAAGTGGTCCAAACACATTTTACGGTGGCCCTCGTGCAGGCCAAACTTTGCTGGCCTAACTGTGCTGGCCTAACTTCAGGTTAGGGTTGCACCCAGTGATGTCATGCAGGGGGTACCCCCGTATGCGAGTACCGGTTTCTAGGATTACAGCTGGCCCTGCCCATTCGCCCACCCACTCGTCGACTCCGCCCTCTGCAGCGTTTGAATTTCCTGCATGTTTGATTTGCCTGCATGTTCTCAGAGCCAGGCAGGCAGGCAGGCAGCGAGCAAAGCCTTTCCTTTCCTTTCCACTGAAAAATGAGTTGCTCTGGGGTTTTAACATGATGCCAGGCCTCCTTCACATGTTCTGGGGGTGCTGTGGAATACTGTTGCAACTGTTGGGTCAGTTTAAAATCATCTGAGGCCTCAAAAAGGGCTTTTTCATGTCACTTCCTGCCACGACATCACTTCTGGCTTATGACGTCACTTCCGGTGGGCGGGTCCCGACACGTGCCAATCAAAAGTGAGTACCTGTTCTTAAATCATTTAGATGACACCACTGGTTGCACCCACAGTGTCAGTACTTCTCATGCACTTTGAGATGAGTCCTCCTGACGTGGCAGGCCAAAGAGGATGGTGCGCTTGTCGTTCCCCGCCACTTCCCTCCCCAACCTGCACAGCGCAACTCCCGACTCTGCTTCCCAGCTCTTTCTGCGCAGAAATATGTTTTTAATACTTCCATGATGGTATCTAATATACAATAATTATTGTAGCTCCATTTTTAAGATGCACTTTAGATTTCCCAGAGCAGTTATTGGATGTGAGTGAGATGCAAATGAAACATTAAAAACATATTTATGGCCGGGCAAGCGGCAGCTCCAGAACATAATGTAGAGAGCAGACCACAAGAATCGCCCCGCCGTCTGGGAGCTCTCCTCTGCCTGGAATCGTTGCAAAAGAAATTGGCACATCATTAGCCCCGAATGCAGGTCCTGCTCGATGTGAAGACAGGACGGAGCCCCAGCAGCCTCCGGATGCTCCAGCCAGTGGCGTTTCTAGAGGGAGGCAAGTTGCTAAATTTTGCAGGAGCCTGAGCTCCTGGATAAAGCAGCCCTTCTGCATCATCTTCACATACATTCATGACTCAGCAAAACAAGGACATTCATGGCTCAGCGAAGTTTGGCCGGCACATGGTCACCATAAAGGGCCTTTGGACCGCTCTCAGAGTCAGGGAGGATGGTGCATGTCTGCGTGCTGGCCTCTCTGACTCGGAGTGGTCCAAACATACACAGAGGCAGATCTAAGGGAGGGCAAAGCTCTAAGTTTTGCAAGGAGCCTTACCTTGCAGTGGACATCACTGCTCTCCTGCACCGTTCTAGCCAATCCTCACAGGGAAAGGCAACATCTTGGCGTTGCTTACTGGCTACAGCAGCAAGGGAGAGGAGGGATTTACATGACAGGGTAAGGCTCCTTGCAACACTTAGAGCTTTGCCCTCCCTGTAGATCCGCCTCTGAACATACGAAGATATTTTATGGTCCCAAGAGACTATATGGTGTCTCTTGTGCTGGCCAAACTTGCTGGCCTAACTGTGCCAGTCTAACTCCAGGTTAGGATTGTGCCCTCACGCTGTTCACTGGCAAGGGACTCTGTGCCAAGGAGATGCGGGGAATGAGGGTGCCCTTGCTGGAGCCAAAAGGGATTTGGTCCTGGGAGATTCTGAGCTATTGAGTTTCTCAGACTCACAATTACTTGCCAGAAAGCCTGGTGTACATTTGCCTAAATCTGAACAGCTGGTGACTGTCCCAATCCTGGGTGATTCTGGATCTGCAGGTTCGGCAGCTGGATTCGAAGCGTGTTTACTCGTGAGTAGAGCAGCAGAGCGTCAGACGTTGAATTTGGCAAGATAAGCTTGGACCGTGCTGCTGTCTAGATAGAACGTTGTAATGTTTACTTTCAAAGATGTGTATCCTGCTTTACAGTCGTAGTTGTGTGTTCGCTGGTTTTTTGGGCCATAACTTTCGATAGAGTAAAGAGAATATACTTTGTTTCTTTGCTGCATTAATAAATTACCTTTCCAATGAGATATGACATGGTGGTATTATTCATACATATCAAGGGTTTCACAACTTTGACCACTAATGTGAAGCTCAGCTTGTTGCCCCCCTGCAGCTCGTTGCAATTGCACCCCTGCACTTTTTTAGCTACACCCCTGGGCATGCCTCTAACCATGTGACTCTTTCCACATCTGGAGGAAGAAGTTTCACCCCTTTGCTTCCATGCTCATGCTTGAAATGGCTGGACATCCTTTTTCGAGGGGGTGGCTCTTCGTTTGTGCCCCTTTTGCAGTGGCGTCGGAGGGAATTTGCCCTTTTCAGAGGCTATGGCAGCCCCATCCTGCACCTCAAGAGACGCCCCCGTGGCCTGCACAGAAGTCTGCAGCTGGGTCCGAGGCCTCACCGACAGAGGTGACCCTACCTTGGAGAGGCCTTCAAGAATGGACCCGAGAGGTGCCAGCCAACCCCCTTCAGACCCAACTAGATGGTGTTCAGGAGGTCCATAACAAGTGCACTTCTGAAGACCAGCTCCCCATAGTGGGGCTGTTTCCACTGGGCCGGGCCTGGGAGTTGCAGAAAACCACTGGGAGACATTCTTGGGGAAGTGCTGGGCGACATCTGTGCCAGTATTTGGCTGACATTGTCCTGTGTCTTGTGCAAGGATTTGTGATGAGGCAGGGCCGTATTATCCATTAGGCTGAGCAGACTGAAGCCTAGGGACTAGGCTAGGGACTAGGGACTAGGGCGCATCAAGGTGTCAGTCTAATGTAGGGGTCTCCAGATTCGGCCCCTGGGGACTCCCATCCTGCCCACCAACCCTTCAACTGGCAAGAGACTAGCCTTGGCCTTGCAAAGGCAAGAGCTCTCCCACATGGGGCAAGACCCACCTCTAGACAGTTGCGGATCAGGGTAATACGGCCCTGTGTTGTGGTCCTTTCCCCCTTTGTTGCGGTTGCACAATGGGGCTGATGCCTCCCCCCCCCATGCCCTGCAATGACATGCGCACTCTCCCACTGGTAGGCAATGTGAAGTTACACAAGGTGACCCTGTTAACAGTGAAGCAGGAGGAAGAAAGGCAGGCGGGTGGTGACTGAGTGGCAGACGGTGAATATTTATAAGGCTCTGTGCCTCAGGTAAAGGCACTGAGCTGTCCTCGCCTCTCAGAGAACAGGGAGCCCCATCGCCAAAGCAAAAAAAAAAAAAAAGACACCTGCAAAAGGCAAGCGGCCATACCTTTCTCCAGATTTATCAGAAAAAAACAACAGAAAGAATATCACATCTGCATTCCTTCACTAATGGTGCAATTAATTTTCTGGGTAGCACTCATTAGGGATCCCTCCTGGCTGCCACTGTCTGGAAAACCTGCAGCAGGGCTCTGTTGGAGAGACAGGCTTGCTTTTGTTTCAGCTCATCTCAGCCTTTTTTCTTGATCACAAGGGACATTTGCATGAGAAAAGAAATTGGAAGGACAATGAAGGGTATTTGTTTCACCTGCTGTGGCTTCCATGGCTGCTCAACCTCCACTTGTGTGAATGACAGCCGTACCAGGGCCATAGCAACCAATCTGAGGCTGTCCCTCCCCCTCTCTACCCCCCCCAGGTGCTACCTGCCAATTGCTAAGAGGTTAATAAGGAGAGCAAGGCTTGCTAATTGCACTAGTCGCAGAGGAGAAGAGATGGCAGCCCGCTTGCTGCTCATAGGGTACTAACAGTGGTGTCATTCAAGAACTCACTTTTGATTGGCACTTGTCGGGAACCCGGAAGCAGCCACAGAGCCCGTTAGGATCCGGAACGCCCGTTCTGGTCCGTTCCCCCTGAATGACATCACTGGGTACAAATGCACAGCCATGTCCTGTTGAGCTGTGTTTGGAGTCCCAAGGGGGGCAGTAGCAGCCTCTCATTTTGCCCTGTGCAGGAACTCATTCAGGGTCCCACCACGACAGTGGGGGGAAAGGCCTGAAGCTCCGAGATGACGCTGACCTGTATCCAAGCAAGCGCTTGGGATATATCCTCCTGGGGTATGCAGAATGGCGCCTTCTTTAAGGCGTTGCTAATTGAGGAAGCTTCACCCCACCCCACCCCACACACCCCGAGAGTGACTCATTATGGCTGCTGCTGGGCACATCTCATCATGCGCTCAGACGCAACCTGGAGAGGAACCCCTTGGGTAGTCCCAAATGCAGCTGCCGAAGGAATGGAGCCAGAGTTTGTGCTGATGGTTGATGTGCCAGAGCCTTCTGCATTAGCAAGGGAGGCAGAGGTGTCGTTGCCAGGAAACTGGGGCTGCTTGGAAGCCAAGCTCTGTCTGCCTCGGTGCCTCCTGGTCGCTTCCAGACAGTGGCATCTCTACAGGGAGGGCAGAGCTCTAAGTTTTGCAAGAATCCTTACCTTGCAGTGGAAATCACTCCTCTCCTGCACTGTTCTAGCCAATCCTCACAGGGAACAGCCACATCTTGGGGTTGCTGACTGGCTACAGCAGCATGGAGAGGAGGGATTGACATGACAGGGTAAGGCTCCTTGCAACACTTAGAGCTCTGCCCTCCCTGTAGAGACGTCACTGCTTCCAGACCCTCAGCTGGGGTGTTGGGCTTTCCAACAGCCAGTGAACAAGGCCCTCCTTCCTTTCTAAGGCTGATTGTGTAATCCGTCGGTTCCCAAACTGTGGGTTGGGACCCACCAGTGGGTCGTGAGCCAATTTCAGGTGGGCTGTGAGGCACCTAGAGCAGCCATTCTGCCAATAGGGGAGGATAGGATGCTGGAAAGATAACATGCTGGGAAGACGGGAGGCTGGCTGTGTGGTTATTTTGCTTGTGTCGATGTGGTAAAAAGGCTTTTTTTTTCCCCTTTCTGATGCACTTTGCTATTGGGAAATGGCTGAGAAATCACCCAGTGGATAAACCCAATTTACGGCTGCATTCTCAGGAAAGCAGCAGGGTCTGGCGTCACAATGAGGACACTTCTGGCCATGGCATCGCTTCCCGTGGGTCGGAGCCCTGCACTCAGTGTGCCCTCTCTCTGAGCTTGGGATGGAGTCAGGGGCGTTTCTAGGGTGTGGCACGGGGTGGCACGAGCCATGGGCGCCATCTTGCAGGGGGCGCCGTTCACATGGCGCCCGCCCCCCCAAAATGGCGCCCACGGCCCACCCGCTCCTGCCCAGGCCCTGCGCAGCATTCTCCTCGCTCCGGCTGGCCTTAAAGAGCTAGCCGAAGCAAGGAGAATGTGCTGCCACCCGGCGCCCCCTCTCGTGCCGGCTCTTTAAGGCAAGAGCCAGCACAAGCAAACAGAAAGAACGGGTCGGGGCGCCGCATTCTGTTCGCTCGTGCCGGCTCTTGCCTTAAAGAGCCGGCACGAGCAAACAGAACGCGGCCAGGTCACGCGTTCTGTTCGCTCCACAGCCATGGGTGCCCCGGCCACATTCTGTTTGCTGCCGCTGGCCTTAAAGGGCCCGCGGCAGCGAACAGAACGTGCCTCTTAGAAGGGGCGGGGCGCTATGTCATGACGTCACATGTGACGTCATGATGCTGCGTGCCCCTAGGGGCGCATTTTCATTGGGCGCCATGGGCGCCCTTTCAAACAGATTCGCCTCTGGCATGGAGTGCAAACTCCCATAGCTGTTTGTCAGAGTCTCAGCTCCAATGAACTGGACTCCAAGTCCCAGGAGGCAAAGCGGCTGGGCATGCACACCACCGCTGAGCCCTGAGGGAGAGCGGTGAGCTCTGAACAGAGCTCATGTCCCTCCCTCCGAGCTTGGGGTGGCGGCGTGCGAGCTCCCCTCGCTCCCGCTGAGAAGCATTGCTGGTGCCGCTTTGCCTCCCGAAATTCGGAGGTTGTTTGTCGGAGTTGCAGCTCTGAAAAACTGGACTCCGAATCCCAGGAGGCGAAGTGGCTGGGCATGGGCACTACAACTGAGCTCATAGGGGGCCCCTCAAAAATGAACTGAGGGGCCCCCGCAAAAAAGTTTAGGAGGTCTAGTTGAGAGGGTAAAAGCTGCCGTTTGCCCGAAGATAAGATCCAAAGGTCGCCAGTTTGAGAACACTGGAAGTTTCCGTGAGCGGCAGACCTCGAGAATGCGGCTGATAAGATCTGAGCTGAGCTGTCTCCGGCTGCCTGTGAGAGAGGAGTTGTGCTGGGCCAGCTGTTCCTTGGGTGAGAGCAAAGAAGCCGTTTATCAGCCGGCAGGAAGGCAAGCGTGCGGCCAGAAAGAAAGACTGTACTATGAAAGTTTCATTGAGTGTAGTAGTTCTTGAAAGATAGAACCTCTCTGTGATTTGTAAAACCCCTCGGGGTTAGAAAAAACCTGCCTGTGTAAACCGCCTTGAATTAAAGTCAAAGGAGCAATCTAATGACAAAGAAAGGTGGTATATAAATACCGGTATTATTATTATTATTATTATTATTATTATTATTATTATTATT
>JAJKFI010000023.1:3960968-3973472 GCA_029204185.1 Lerista edwardsae | reverse complement strand
TATTATTATTATTATTATTATTATTATTATTATTATTATTATTGGGCCCCGCAACTCCGAAGGCCGGCCCTGCCTGCTCTCTCCCCCCCTCCTCAGCCTGCTCTCCGCACCCACTCACAGCTGTCGGGTGCCCTGCTGTATCCCTGACCTGCCTTGCCGTTGTCTCATTGTGGCTTATGGGTCCTCACCTGTGCAGCTGCCACAAGCAGACACCGAAGGCCTGCCAGTGTGGACAGGTGCATTCAGCCAACGAGTGCAGTTGTGACTGGCTGGGTTCCATGGCAAACGGTTAATCACCCGTAAATCCCATTGATTCCAGTTGGGCTTTGGCATGCTTAATTACGCTCCAATTTGCGGCCAGGTGATAGATGGAGACTGTGCTCTTGGAAGAACGAGAACTCTCCTAGGAAGGCTCTTTCCGGTGGGAAGTCATCAGGCCTTGGCTTCTGGTTGCCGGTGGCAGCATTCGTTGTACATGCCCCACCTCTTCCGACCTGTCACCCCAAGGTGGCTTTCCCAGGCCGGCTGTCTCGAAAGCGCAATCAACATGCGGCAGCGTGCACCTCCCCTGGGAACCTGGAGCCTGGTACGACCTGGAGATCCCAGAGGCGTTGGCTGCAAAGGTTTAATTAATTCTGCACAGGGATAATGCTCTGCTTAATTGTGGTTCAACTGAAGTCTTTATTAAGTCTGGGAAGACGTTCCACCGATTGTCAGCGAAGAGACATTCCTGCTGGAGTGGCAAGTGCCGGGTTCCGCCCACCGGCCCGTCAGGATTGCCAAAGGATCTTCCCCTCTTGCATTTACACAGAGGAAAGTGCCTGCCAAATTGACAGGGGTGGGTAGAATCTACACCACTGGATCCTGGAAGGCGAGCAATAGTTATTGTTTTTTTTCTTTCCAGGTCACCTCAACAATTCCGAGACAGGCTTTGCTCACAGAAATGCATCTGTGAGAGCTGACATGGGGTACGGGGGTGCTTGTTGTTTTTCTAAGGCAGCCCCCATGACAAAGTGAAATCCAGCCTGGGAACAGGCAGGAGGTGTGGACTGATGTTTGAGCTGCTGGTACTGCCTGAAGCTAAGCAGGAAAATCTGTGGTTTGTTTTTGGATGGGAGACAGATGCCAGGCTGTGATAAGCTGCAGTACCGGTGGTGGCAGGACGGAGTCGCTGTGGGACTGATGACTCACCGCAAGTGAGAGTTGCGGTGGAGTGTGTGAGGAGGCCAGCCGGCAAAAGAACAAAACAGGACCTTGAGGACCTGTCCAGGCTTGACGGCAGGCAGCCAAAGGAGAGAACCACACTGGGAAGGCGACATCTGGGACTGAGGGTTTGGCGGATCACAAGAATACTGTAGATTTGTAAAAAAAATGCAATGAGAAAAAATAGTGGTTTAGACTAGCCTGCTCATGGAAGCCGCCTTGGGCATTTGCTTTGGCATGGGAAAGGTGGGGTATAAATTCTTCAAATAAATAAATAAATTATTTGAGGAAGGAATTGGGGCCGTGAGCAGGACCACCTTTTGGACACTTCTGGAGACACTCCCCCCCCCCGTTTTGGACACCTTGTTGCTAGGGATGTACCAGAGTCACATTACTGCCAAGCAGGACCAATGGCTTTTTTCCCAGCCGGCGGGGCACACATTTTGGCTCCATGCCAAAGCTAGTGAATGGCAGGGATTTGTCGTGCAGAACAGGCTTCCACCCCTCACTCCAGGTCAGGGCCTACCAAAGACAGTGAGCAGTCGGCTAATGAGTTTTAACTGGGGCCCACTCAGTCAGTCACACATGCCAAGCAAAATGCACCAAGCAGGGAGCGGGACTCGAGTCGCGAGACTTGGACTCGAGTCACGAAAATGCCGGTTGTTTGTGACTCGTGTTGGACTTGAGTTATGGAGTCACTGACTCGGGCGCGACGTGAGACCTGTGGCAGGGGCTCGGAAAAGAGTCATGACTTGAATTTGACTCGGGTTCTGGTGTGTGTGTGTGTGTGTGTGTGTGTGTGTGTGTGTGTGTGAGAGAGAGAGAGAGAGAGAGAGAGAGAGAGAGAGAGAGAGAGAGAGAGAAATTGCCTAGGTGTGGCTGTCTGGCCTGCTCTGGAAAAAAAAAAACTTCCATTTTTTTTAAATAGCTCCAAAATATTCCCATTAATATGTCATGCAAGGAGATAAATGGAGCAGGTTTTCTTTGCAGAGCGCAGGTTTTCTTTTTATTTGGGGGGAGACGCAACCATCACATACAAGAGGAGCTTTTAAAGGGGAATTTGACTTGAGTCCTGACGTGCGTGCGTGTGTGCGTATGTGTGTGTTTGTGCGTGCACACACAAAGGTGCCCTTGTGCCAGGGAGGCTCCAGCCTCCCAGCAAGCAGCGTTGGATGCAGCGCAGGCCCGTTGGCCTGCCTGCTCCAGCACAGTTTAGGATTGGGTGGCCCATTGGTCTTCTCCTCCCAGGGAGGACTTTGAAGACCACTGTTCTAGGAGCATCCGGGGGGGGGGCAGATCTTAGGGGCATGCAGCAGGCAGGCAGGAATGGGCACCATTGCTGCTCTGTTTCCCATGGGGACTGCAGGGATTGAAACGGAAACGTGCAATTCATTCCTTGGCTGACATTTTAAAGGAGCTCCCTTGTAAAGTGGAGGCAGCCTATCTCCTTGCTGCACCCTTGCCAGGCGCTTGCTTTCTCCATGGTTATTTGTGGGGTGGATGCAAAAGGCGGCCGGGCCTTTTGTTCTCTTCTTTTCCTCCCCCTCTGCTGCTTTCCCAGATTGAATTATGGAGCGGCCTTGTTTGGCAGTCTTAAATCTGAGTGGCCGTCTCCCTCTTTCCCCTCGGTGGCCATTATTTGGCCCCTCTTTTGCTCATGTATTTTCAGGATCATTTACCGCACCATTCCACGGGCGTTTATGGAAATGTGCACAAAAGAGGGCGCTTTCCTCCGTGACACTAATTCAGTGCTTGCGCAAGATTTATGGGCGCCCAAAGACAGCCGTGGCAAGAGATGCTTCTGCGGTGGGAGGAACAGGCGGAGGGGAGGAAATGTGATAAATAAGGAAAAACCCTCGGGAGGAATCATGGGAAGCCGCTAACTGGTGCAAAATGAATGAGGGTGGTGATGAAACGGCCCCCAAATGGCCCCCTGGAGCTTGGAGGGACGTCAGAGGCGGGATGTTTGTGCATGCACCTGTGCGCACAGACACCCCCTGCTAACCGCATGCACTCACGAACGAACGTACAATCACACAAGTTGGTACGTGCTTCAGATTCCTAACTAAGGCTGCAATCCTATCCCATGTTTACTTGGGAGTCAGCCCCGTTGACTACAATGGGACTTATGTCTGAGTAAACATTTGTAGAATTGGGTTTTAAGTGCGCAATCCTCACCTGGAGTTAGGCTGGCACAATTAGGCCAGCAAAGTTAGGCCGGCACTGGGGCCATTGTGAAGCACGTTTGAACCACCCTTGGAATCAGGGAAGATGGCACATGTCTGTGTGCTGGCCTCCCTGGCTCCAAGAGCGGTCCAAACATACTTTACGGTGGCCCTTGTGCTGCCCAAACCTTGCTGGTCTAACTGTGCCAACCTAACTCCAGGTGAGGATTGCACTTAAAGTGTTATAATTGGGCTCATGTCTTGAAATTATGGGCAAGATTTGCACATTTTCTGTCATTTGCAGCTAATGAGTTTCTGCACAGGAAATAGCACAAGAATGGCAGGTGAAGGGTTAGGGATAACCATAGCTTGCTGGTTTACCCCTCATGTCCTGTAGAGAGGTGGTGTGTGTGTGTGTGTGTGTGTGTGTGTGTGTGTGTGTGTGTGTGTGTGTGTAGGCTTTGTCATTGTGATGGCCAGAAAAAGCCTTTTTCTCCTTGACTGCTAATAGCAGCAAGAGTAGTCGGGCCCCAGATGTTAGCAGTCCAGTGAAGTCTTGTTGATGTGCACCTTTGAACACCAGGTGCAAGGGACATCCCCCCACACACACACTCTAGTTAAACGGTGATAGACACATTTACCAAAATGAAATCAACAGAAGACACATGGAGCAGCAGAGGCCGTGAGATGGGCACTTGCAGGCTGCAAACCAGGTGATCCCCTACTGAACAATGCCCGGGCCCACACACAGGCAGTCAACAGCAGAAGAGGGATACAGAGGCCCCCAGCCAAGCAGCCACCCCCCCACCCCACTTCCCCAAGAGCCCGAGACGGCAGAGTCTCAGAGCAGTGTCACCGTCTCTCCTGCTGTGCGCATGAATTAGGCCACAGGCGCACACAGGCACATTCCATCGTGGGACCACACCTGTTCCGACCAATTTCAGAATCCTTTCTTTCCCTGCCAAAGCATGAGTCACCCCGTGGGTTGCGACCGGCTCCGAGACGCAGAATGCGCGGCTCCCCTGTGGACCAAGACGGCGTCTCCGCTGCACAGATCAGCTTTCCAAAGTGGATGCCAATTTTCTGTCCTGAAAATTGAAACAGAGAGCCCGGGGCGAAGAGGCCAGGTACTGGCAAATCCTTTTTTATTATTATTATTATTTATGGGAGGATCTGATGGCCCAGTGTTCCTTCTGACTTTTGAGCAGCGTGCTGTAAGGTGGCTGCAAAGGGGACCACTCCGGAGCACCAAGAGGGAAACTGTGCAGGGTTTGATTTCTGGCTGGGCATCTCACTAGCAGCATCTTGTCGCAACAGCCCGCCCTGGCCGGCTGAATTGCAGTTGTGCCACAAAAGCACGGAAGTGGCAACGGTGACATCAGTGGGTTAACTGCTGGTGTTGGAGAGGTGGTACAATGCTGCATGCAGGACACGGGGGACAGTGTATTCCCCCGGAGGCAGATGTCAGACCGTCACTCCTGTCCTCTGTGACCTGTCCCTCAACATTTTCCGTCAGCAAGAGAGAGGGTGAGAGGCGACAGGGCCTCTTCTGCAGTGGCTCCGCTTTTTGTCCACATAAATGTGCTTTGCTTCTGCAAAGACTCAGGACGCAATCCTAACCTGGAGTGAGGCCAGCGCAGTTAGCCCAGCCAATTTTGGCTGGCCCAAGGGCCACCGTAAATTATGTTTGGAGCACTCTCGGAGGCAGTGAGGCCAGCACACAGACATGCACCATCCTCCCTGACTCCGAGAGGGGTCCAAACATGCTTTATAGTGTTCCTTGTGCCAGCCAGACTTTGCTAGCCTAACTGTGCCGGCATCACTCCAGGTTAGGATTGCGCCCTCAATGGACAAAGCCATGACCCATTTTCGGTTCCACCCCTAAAGGGACACAGAGACAAGAGGTCTGGTTAGTTTATGCCCACACATGGGGTTCCAGAGGTAGGGATGGCCCATGCAGGTCTGCTGCCTGATACCACCACCACTGGTGCCACAGCCCCCCCCCACACACACACACAAAACCCCAAATCCCCAGAAGCAAGTAAGCAACCAGGACTTGAGTGTGGCAGATTGGGGGCACAATCCTAAACTGAGTTAGGCCGGCATAAACTAAACCAGCGAAGTTTGGCCGGCACAAGGGCCACTGTAAAGTATGTCTGGACCACTCTCGGAGTCCGAGAGGCCAGCACACAGGTGTACGCCCTCCTCCCTGACTCTGAGAGTGGTCCAAACGCCACTCCCTTGTATCTGGCATTCTGAGGTAAATTTCTGAGGTAAATATGAGGTAAATAAAGCAAGGTCTGGCCAGTACAAAGGACACTGTAAAGTATGTGTGGACCACTCTCGGAGTCAGAGAGGCCAGCACACAGATGTGCGCCATCCCCCCTGACTCCGAGAACAGTCTAAACACGCTTTATGGTGGTCCTTGAGCCCACCAAACTTTGCTGGCTTAGTTTATGCTGGCCTAACTCCAGTTGATTGTGCTCGACATCACTGCCTGCTTTATGACATCACTTCCCCTCTCAGAAGGCCTCATGAATGCTGTTCTTCCTGCTGCCTGAAACAGGTTTGATACCCCTGCTGTAGAAGCCTGAATTATTGCTGGTTTTTCTCCTCCAGAGGGATGAGGCAAATTGGTTCAAGTTAGGAGGCAGCCATAGCTCACCACAGTGCTTTATGGTGGCCCTTGCGCCCGCCCACCAAACTTTGCTGGCTTAGCTTCTGCCGGATTGCGCTCTCAGCTCTCCCAGGAAAGGTCGGTGGTCTTTGCTCCTCCACCTCCATCCAAGTGGCAGTGGCAGCCCGGAATGTTCCGTTCTCCCCCCCCCCGCCACCCCATGATCTACTGATAGGGATGTCCCATCAGGCTGTGGCTGAAAACCGCCTTGTGTTTCGCGGACCCGACTCTGGCATTTGCTTGCAAACCGTCCTTAAGTGGGCACTAAACAAGATCTGAACGAGACAAGAACGGGCCCGCCAAACACGAGGCATATTGATCAGGGAAGGTTTCTTCCCCGAGGTTTCACGGCTCGGAACAGGCACGGGTCTCGTTGCGTGCAGCGTTAACTCCCCCCACGCACAAAATCCACTTTTAATCATTGATGAGCCCATGTATAATGCATTCGTATTTAACAGACACTCTGTGGCACAACAGCCTCGCAAGGCAATGATGGGGAGGGGCCCACGATGAGGGTGGCTTTCCAAGCTGTTTTAGCGGTATCGATCCTGTACGATTTGGTAAATTATCTTAAGTGCTTCTTCCTCCCCTTGCTGCTCCATCATCGCGCGCTTGCTTGGATGCCGAGGCTGGCCGCTGCCCAGGAAGCTCCCGGGTGCAGAAGGGAATGGCTAAGTGGCCTAGAGGGTCGGCGGGAGAGCCAGGCAAAACCACACTCAGGCTCTTGCATGGCCCATGTGGAATTCACCAACAGTGCCATCAGTGGTGTCATCTAAATGATTTAAGAACAGGTACTCACTTTTGATTGGCACGTGTCGGGACCCGCCCACCGGAAGTGACATTATAAGCCGGAAGTGAGGTCATGGCAGGAAGTGACATGAAAAAAGCCCTTTCTGAGGCCTCAGACAATTTTAAAATGACCCAACAGTTGCAACAGTATTCCACAGCACCCCCAGAACATGTTAAGGAGGCCTGGCATCATGTTAAAGTGACCCAACAGTTCCAAAACCCCAGAGCAACTCATTTTTCAGTGGCAAGGCAAGACAAGGCAAGGCTCCGCTCGCTGCCTGCCTGCCTGGCTCTGAGAATGTGCAGGCAACTCAAACGTGCAGGAAATTCAAACGTTGCAGGGGGCTGAGTCGACGAGTGGGCGGGCGAATGGGCGGGGCCAGCCGTAATCCTAGAAATCTCCAGAGCTGGGCCAGTGGGGCATGTGCTGCATCCTGCAGTGGAGCCGGAGTCAGGGAGGCCTCCAAGGCTGATCACTGGTGATAATTGTCAGCAAGGATAGACCCACCTGAGGCCGGCTCTAGCAGCGGTGGGGCCCAATGTGGGGCATTCCTGTGGGGCCCTCCCTGTGGGCGCCCCCGCTCACCAAGAAGAACTCTGTTTGTGCCACGTGCAAAGCATGGCACGTGGAAGTTGTTGTTGGTGATATCATCACATCACCACCAACTGCTTCCAGGTGGCCCTTCTTGGGCTGTTCAGAGGCAGAGGCAGGTGGGAGAGACCAAGGTGAAGCTCAGGGGTGTCATCTACTCTGGCGGAGATGGAACGCTGGGCGGGACGTATGTTTGATTGGCAGCCCGGCCTTCCCCCTGCCACATGGGCTGCCCTTGGTCGCCGCGCCCCACCGCTGCTCGCCCAGCTCCGTGATGGATGCGGGGGGGGACGGGGGGGGCGCGCTGGGTGCCTGGGCGAGCAAGAAGGACGGCGGAAGTGAACGGGCAGGCAGCCAATCAAACGTAAGTCCCGCCCAGCGTTCCGTCTCCATGAGAGTAGATTACAGCACTGGTAAAGCTGCTCTGCTCGCCCCACTGACTTACAGCCCATTGAGATCCCAGCTGCAGCCACAGGCAATCTGCTCACCCTGCCAGTGCAGGGCCCGATGTGATGACACTGGTCACCTTGGCTTAAAGCTGGCCCTGGACCCACCTACTCAAAGGCATTATAGGACTCAATTTCCAAAAGCCTGGATGGCTGGGGAATGAGCTCAGACCCGCCAGGATGGAGAGGGCAGTGGAGAGGACAGTGGAGAGGGCAGCTCATGGCTGACACAACAAACTAAGAAGCACCCGGAGTCTGCAGATCCAAATCTGGCAGAGCAATGGATCTCCCATCCATCATGTCCAGACAGTGGCGTCTCTACAGGGAGGGCAGAGCTCTAGGTTTTGCAAGAAGCCTCACCTTGCAGTGGAAATCACTCCTCTCCTGCACCTTTTTAGCCAATCCTCACAGGGAACAGCAACATCTTGGCATTGCTTACTGGCTACAGCAGCAAGGGAGAGGAGGGATTTACATGACAGGGCAAGGCTCCTTGCACAACCTAGAGCTCTGCCCTCCCTGTAGAGACGCCACTGTGTCCAGATCTGCTCACTCCCGAGAGCTGGCTGACCTACCAGCATCTCTTCCACTGTGCCTCCATCCAGTTCCAGCTCTCCGCTTGGCCCTCCGTCGGGGTGGCTCGCAGTCTTCCCCACCCCTGGATTCGATTAACCTTCATCCGCCCCAGAACGTTCTCTTCTTCCCATTGTAAGGAGAAGCTTCTGAGAGCATCTGGGCACCAGTGTGAGCCGGGGGGAGGGGGGCTGGGGCTGTCAGATTATCCTTGCGCAGTTCTGCACATGGTGCAGCTACTTCTAATTTTGCTCAGTGTTAACTAAGACCACCGATGGCTCCCTGGGTTGCAGTCATCTGTTTGCACTGATCTTCCCTTTGGACCAGTGCAGGCTGGGGGAAGGGCTGGGGCAAGGCCCACCACCAGGCCCTGTGCCCCACCCGTGTCTTCTCCCTGTGGCAGGAACGTGGCACCGCAATGCCAGCTGGGCTGAGCAAGGATCCACCCTGCCACTGCCCGGAGAGCTTTTCTAGCAGCAGGGTGGGGTGGGGTGGCGGGGTGGCAAGGAGTTCCACAGATTAATTACCTGCTGGGTTAAAAATTATTTCCTTGTCTCCGTTCTCCCTCTCCCAGCACTCGGTTTGAGTGGCTGTCCTCTCACTCTGGTATTGCGAGAGAGGGAAAAGAACATCCCTTTATCGACTCCGTCCCTCCCAGGCGTAATTTTGTATGTCTCAATTATGTCCTTTTTTCGTCTTGTGTTTTTTTAAAAATAAAAATAAAAAAGCAGGTGGGGGGAGCAAAAAAATGTGGTCAGAGCAGCTCACAACCCTGCCAAGTGCTCACAAGTGTGTGTATCCACGCATGCATGCAAGCATGTATATCGTCACATCGCCGCAGTTACATCCAGGTCAGTCACTATGAGATTTCAGTGAGGGAAGAGTCATGTTCAACTTCGGAAGGAGGCCCACCCGTATTCTCTCGCGTGTGTGCCGTCGCAAGCGGCTTGCCAAAGGAAGCCCAACCTCCTCCTCCTCTCCCATCCAGAATGTGGGACCCCAGCCAGGCCCCTCCCCTGGAAAGCTGGGAAACGTTGGGGGGGGGGTTGGAGGGTGAAAGTGGAGGGCAGGAGAAGCTCACAATGGCCAGGACCACGAGGGCCCTGCAAGGAGGTGTGCACCAAAACAACTGGCTGCTGTAGCCAGTAAGCAACGCCAAGATGTTGCTGTTCCCTGTGAGGATTGGCTAGAACAGTGCAGGAGAGGAGTGATTTCCACTGCAAGGTCAGGCTTCTTGCAACACTTACTGAAAACCCTGTAAACCGCTTTGTGAACTTTATGTTGAAAAGCGGTATATAAATACTTTTTGATTGATTGATTGATTGATTGATTGATTGATTGATTCCCCCCCCCCTTAGATCCGCCTCTGCTCCTGGGCTGGAGCCAGGGCATAGAGTGGTTCTTGCGGAGCCCTCCTCGAGACACGGCTTGGAGGGATGAAAGAAGCCACTCTGGCAGGGAAGCAAAAACAGGCACTGCGGAGCATCTGCCCGTCAAGTGGGGCTCTGGGCAACAAAAAGGCATCTGTCTGCCGGCCGCACATCGGAGCAGCTGGCCTCGCTCCATGCCTGTTTGCAAGATGGGTAGAAGCTGTGTCACCGAAAGGCACCATCCTCCCTTACTCAGACAGTGGTCCCAAAGTGCTTTACGGTGGTTCTGGTGCCGGCCAAACTTTGCCGGCCCAACTCTGCCGGCCTCAATCCAGGTTAGGATGGCGCCCTCAGTCTCCCCCTGCCTGACCCCTTGGAAGGGCAAGGACTGAAAGGTGCTCCCTGAGACTCTCTCAAGAGCACATCAGCGGAAGCCACATGTGCAGCACGCCAGATCTCTCCCCGGGCCCTGGCCAAGCAAGCTCCGAGGCACGAGGGCCCTGCAAGGAGGTGTGCACCAAAACGACAGACTGTGGCAAAACCACCCAAAGCTGGTCAGGGGTCACATGCAGGGGCATAGCTAAAGAAGTGCAGGGGGGTGCAATTGGACCAGGCCACAAGCTTTCATGGGGCAACAAGCTGAGCTTGACGCTTGTGGCCAAAATGGTAAAAACCTTGTTCTGTATGAATAACACCATTACATCACTTTCTGTATCTTTGGGAAAGGACATTAACGGAGAATGGAATGAAACAAACCAGAGTGTGAGATCTTCACTCTAGCCAAAGTTATTGCCAAAAAGAAAATGGGAGTGCAACTGTGATGTCACTTCCTGTGGTGATGTCACTTCCGGGGCAACATTTTGCCTGCTGCACTGGGCTGCACTTTCATGCGTGACGCCCCTGGTCGCATGTGAGTGCACCAGAGGGACGGGAGCACCTGTGTTCCATTACGTCCTCCTCTGGGGGGGGAAAAAGAAGGGGAGCCCCCCCCCCACGTTCCGCACAGGAACCTGTGCACGACAGGAACCTGCCCTGGTGCAGGCGGAGTGAAAGTGTGTCATTTCACGCAGCGTTTGCTGGCAGCCTTTTCAAATTAGGCACCTCCTGCCCTCCCTGGCCTCCCCCCTCCCCGCGACGTGTTCCAGGGAAGAAAGGAAACGGCCGGCCGAGGTGGTAATGGAGCAGCCCCTTCTCGTTTCCAGACCCAGGGAAGGGCAGCGGGGAGTGGAGGCCAGCGATTGGAAGCAGGTGTGCTGCCCTGCCATGCGATGAGCACTGGGGGGGGGAAGGGACCCCCCACCTCCTTCAAGGAAATGCGGTTCCACCCAGTGGTGTCATCTAAATGATTTAAGAACAGGTACTCACTTTTGATTGGCACGTGTCGGGACCCGCCCACCGGAAGTGACGTCATAAGCCAGAAGTGATGTCGTGGCAGGAAGAGACATGAAAAAAGCCCTTTTGGAGGCCTCAGATGATTTTAAACTGACCCAACAGTTGCAACAGTATTCCACAGCACCCCCAGAACACGTTAAGGAGGCCTGGCATCATGTTAAAACCCCAGAGCAGCTCATCTTTTCAGTGGCAAGGAAAGGAAAGGCTTTGCTCGCTGCCTGCCTGCCTGCCTGCCTGGCTCTGAGAACATGCAGGCAACTCAAACATGCAGGAAATTCAAACGTTGCAATGGGCGGAGTCGACGAGTGGGCGGGCGAATGGGCGGGACCAGCCATAATCCTAGAAACCGGTACTCGCATACCCCCGCGTACCCCCTGCATGACATCACTGGTTCCACCCCTCCCTTCCCAGGCAAGGCACAGAGCTCTGGTCCTGCCCTGTTCAAGGCACCCTCCTCCTGCCCCGACTCTCCTGGCCCGGCTCAAGACCATCCCTCCCCCATCTCTGTTTGGTCCCTGGGGAGCGGGGCAAACCTCTGGGAAACAGCTGCATGACTTTATTTCCCTACTGGCCCAGTACAGAAAGGTCCTTTGGAAGGAGGGACTTTGCACACCTGGGACACTGATCCTTTTGCTCACCTCCCCTTCTGCCTTCCCCCCCCCGCCCGCCAAACCCTCCAGCCTGGTCCTTTAGCAGCAGAAGCCTGACTGGAGGCAGGGGGCAAAGCAGCCCCCACCCCCACCCCAGTCCACCCCGCTGGTTTATTATTTCACAAATGGGAATCCCAGAGCAGGCATCTGGGGTGCAGCTGCTGGGGGGTTAACCCTTTGGGGCTCCTTCTGCATAACGAGGGGAGGGAAAGGGGTCTTAGGAGAACGCCGGAGGGAGGGCCTGGACTTACCCCCCGCTTTCCAAGGGATGCAGTGCAGCATGTGGCAGCAGGTGCAACGGACATTTGTTCCACCCGGCAGGGCTTCAGTTGTGCTTTCCGCCATGCACAAGCTCAGATGCAGATTCCGTTTCCTGCGTGTGTGTGTATGTGTGTGTTTCGTGGATGCGCACTTCAGCCCCATGGAGAGGCTCTGCTGTGGCGCTGCCGGTCTGCATCTCCATGAGACGCCAGCCCCCCCCCCTCCCGCCCACCAGACCAACCCTTCAGGCAAGCGGCTGCACAACAGATGTGGGCCACAGCCAGTCGCGGATCTTTACCTCTTCTAATTGAAGCTTTCCCAGGACCCCACTGGGCCAGCCTGGTTGGGGAGATGTGCCGGATCCCTGCCAAGCGCATGCCTGTGGTCAG
>JAJKFI010000023.1:3933193-3952590 GCA_029204185.1 Lerista edwardsae | reverse complement strand
GAGAGAGAGAGAGAGAGAGAGAGAGAGAGAGAGAGAGAGAGAGAGAGTGAGAGAGTAGGACATCCATTTTTCCTAAAGTGAAATTGACAAACGTGGATGGGGTGTGCCTTTTTTCTTCTATAGAACACCAGCAAATTAATTATGTAAAGGACCATCAAAATTGTTCAGTTAAAGCTAACAATGTTTATTGGGGCGGGGGATTGGACAGATTTCTGGAAGAAAAGTCCATCATGGGCTATAGGCAATGATGGCTTGTGCAACCTCCTTACATTAGTGGTAGACTATTTCAGAGTGCCGGGTGCAAGGGAGTGGTAACAGGATGCAAGCATCTTGTTGTCTCATGCCTCCCTGGGGCACCTGGTGGGCCGGTGTGAGATACAGGAAGCTGGACTAGATGGGCCTTTGGCCTGAACCAGCGGGGCTCTTCTTATGTTCTTATGGGGTTGCATACAGCCAGTAATTCTGGAGCCCCCCCCCCCACATTAACAGCAGCTGCAGGCATGATTTATAGAATGCAGGCATTCATGGGGTGACCCCCCACCTTGCAACATCCAAAGGGGAGCTCGTGCCTTTTTCTCCCTCTTGCAGCAAGTCTGTACCTGAGTTCTCAGGGCACCATTTCTGAATGAGATGAGTATTTTGAATACCTACAGTATTGGGTACTGTTTTGGTCTCCACATCTCAAAAAGGACATCGAGGAAAGGTTACAGTGTTTGGGGCTCTTCAGTCTAGAAAGAAGGCACCTGAGGGGGGACATGATTGAGACATATAAAATTCCTTGCCACAGGAGGTGGTGATGGCATCTGGCCTAGGCGCCTTTAAAAGGGGATTGGACAGATTTCTGGAGGAAAAGTCCATCGTGGGCTACAGGCCGCGCAACCTCCTTACATTAGTAGCAGGCTACCTCAGAATTCCAGGTGCAGGGGAGTGGCAACAGGATGCAGGCATCTTGTTGCCTCGTGTGCACCCTGAGGCACCTGGTGGGCCGCTGTGAGATACAGGAAGCCGGGCTAGATGGGCCTTGGCCTGATCCAGCAGGGCTGCTCCTATGTTCCAACCATAATATTCCAGGGCCTGGTAGCAGCAGATTTGACAGCCCTTGGCCCACTTGTGCTCCACATTCCCCCACCAAGGCACGGCAGCCTCTCCTTCTCCAGCCAGTTTGCTCTGAAATAGTCACACACTGAGTTCCAGGAAGGCAGATCCATTCCAACCAAGGCAGCCAACCCAGGTTCTTGTGCTCGCAACACCTTTGCCTTCCCCTCTTCCCTTTCCAGCCCCACCTGCTGGTTCCTCGGGTCATTGCGGCTTTCCCAGGAAGGGAGAGAGGGGCGGGCTTAATGGGGGTATCATTTCCCACTTGTCCCAAGGGGACACTCAGCCTGTTGGAGATGTAATGTGCTGTCGAGGTGCCAGTTAGTTATTTGTGCATTGGTTGCAGGGGGAGGAAGAGAGAAAGAGAGGGGGGGAGATGGAACCAGATGGGAAGAGCAGCAAGGCCTGTTGCCAAGACAGCCAGGGAATGTCTCTACTTGCATCGGCAACCAGGGAGTTAGCTGCTGCCTGCGCCTCGTGCAGATCTGATGGCCCGCGGAACTTGAACTGTGTGACACGCAGGAAATGCGGCTGCAGGGAGCTCAGCGAAGAGAAGGCAACGGTGCCCTCTTGCCCAGCCAGAGCTGCCCAGGCAATCTGCAACATCAAGAACCGCAGCCTGAGCAAGCCCCTTTAAAAGCTCCTCTTGTGTGTGACGGTGGCGTCTCCCCAAAAAGAAAAAAAGAAAACCTGCACTCTGCAAAGAAAACCTGCTCCATTTATCTCCTCGCATGACATATTAATGGGAATATTTTGGAGTTATTTTTTTAAAAAATGGAAGTTTTTTTCTAGAGCAGGCCAGACAGCCACACCTAGTCTCTCTCGCCTTCTCCTTCTCTCCCTCTCCCTCCCTCCCTAAACTGAGTTACGCCGGCATAAGCTAAGCCACTAAAGTCTAGTCAGCACAAGGGCTACTGTAAAGTATGTTTGGACCACTCTCAGAGTCAGAGAGGCCAGAACACAGACGTGAACCGTCCTCCCTGACTCAGAGAGTGATTCAAATGCACTTTACGGTGGCCCTTGTGCTGGCCAAACTTTAGTGGTTTAGCTTATGCCGGCCTAACTCCAGTTCAGGATTGCACTCACACACCCCTAACTTGCAGCCTTTCCTTTGGAGGGCCGAGAAAATAGGGGGAATGCATCTCCCTAGATACACCCACGAGAAAACAGCAAAAAAACTCTAAACCTCAGTGACCTTAAGGGTGAAGGGGGGAAATGCTTTGGGACACTACCCGGCAGGGGACAGTGCCATGCTTTGCACCCCTCCAAGCGGTCTGGTGGGCTACACATAAGATCAGGATCAGGGCTGTGGCACCCCAAAGTTTCATGGATTCACCTTTTTGAAAATCCAGCCTAGGTAGACAGAACTGCAAGAGAGGAGATTCCGGCTGGACATCAGGTAGAATTTCTTGACGAAAAGGGCGGTTCAACAGTGGAATAGATTGCCAAGGGAGGTGGTGGATTCTCCCTCACTGGAGACCTTCAAGCAGAGGTTGGATAGACACCTGCTGGAGATGCTCTATGAGGATTTCCTGCTAAAGGCAGGGGGTTGGACTAGATGACCCTGCAGTTCCCTTCCAACTCTATAATGCAATGATTCTATATTTCTGCACAGTCAGATTGAACATCGCCTGGTTTGTTTTATTTAGACATTGAGGGTGCAATCCTGAATTAATCCACTAAGAAAGCAGCATAAGCTTTACAAGAGTTCAACTGCAAACAAATCTGTTCTCACCTGCCTTTGACAGCAGAACTCAGTCCAATGGGTACAAACTGCAAGAGAGTCCAGCTGGACATCAGGAAGAATTTCTTGACGATAAGGGCGGTTCGACAGTGGAGCAGATTGCCGAGGGAGGTGGTGGATTCTCCCCACTGGAGACCTTCAAGCAGAGGCTCGACAGGCACCTGCTGGAGATGCTCTAGGAGGATTTCCTGCTACAGGCAGGGGGTTGGACTAGATGACCTTTTAGGTCCCTTCCAACTCTGTGATTCTATGAACCTTCTCTGCCTGAACTATGAGATACTTCCAGACATGCACGACCCAATCTTACCCAACTTTCCAGCACTGATGCAGCCATACCAACAGGGTGTGTGCCTCATCGTGCAGTAGGGAGGCAGTCATGGAGGCCTCCTCAAGGCAAGGGAATGTTTATTCCCTTATCTTGGGGCTTCGTTGCAGCTGCATCAGTGCTGGAAAGTTGGACAGGATTGGGCCCACAACCTCCCCCAAATTTTGAAGGCTGAGAATTTTTTTCTCACAAAACAAAATTAATGGAAATTTGAAGAGAAAAATAGAAATATTCTTCATTTTTTAACCCAATCCCCCCCCCACTTTTTTGGTAGGAAAAATGTTGTAGGAAGGCCTTATTAGGCCTTTGAAATGTTGTGGAAATTGGACCCCTCTAGGGATGGAGTCTGCTGCCTTGGTTTATGCTGCTAAGTAAAGTAGAGTAATTTGTTTTCAAAGCAACCAGCAAATAAATATATTTGGCGGGGCTTGTTTCAAAAACAATTTATTCTGCTTTCCTTAGCAGCACAAACCAAAGCAGCTAACTGTAATCACCATGAACAAATTGAAACAAGGTAAAAATGCAGAGCCCAAACATCAGCCAGTGTCACAATAAGGATCGTACCAGATTCATAGATTTCCTGAGAGCAGTGGATCCCAAACCCCTCCTTTGAACAGCTTCTAAAAATATGTCTCTTTGGTCAGACTCTCTGAGATCAAGAGCACAATCCTAAACTGGATTTAGGCTGGCATAAACTGAGCCAGCAAAGTTTGGCCAGCACAAGGGCCACCATAAAGCATGTTTGGACCACTCTTGGAGTCAGGGAGGATGGTACACGTCTGTGTGCTGGCCTCTCTGACTCCGAGAGTGGTCCAACCATACTTTATGGTGTCCCTTGTGCTGGCCAAACTTTGCTGGTTTAGCTTATGCTGGCCTAACTCAGTTTAGGATTGCGCCCCCAGAGACTTATTTTTAAGACCTTTTTAGCATTGGGACCCACCTAAAAAATGTTTCACTTTACAGTGAGCTCAAGCTTCTGTGGCTATAATGGTGATTGGACAACAGTGCTTCCCCCCCCCTCCTGCTGAAAGTAGCAGGTTGTTTAACCCTTGATGCACATAGGCTAATCTGCCTTGTCAATTTTGTGAGCCACCGGCACACAGACGTGCGCCACCCTCCCTGACTCCAAGAGTGATCCAAACATGCTTTATGGTGTCCTTTGTGCTGGCCAAACTTTGCTGGCCTAACTGTGCCGGCCTCGCTCCAGGTGAGGATTGCGCCCACAGTGTCTCCTGATGTTCCTGCTTCTCTCTCCCCCGCATTGGTGCATCACCTTCTGCTTCTCCCAGCTCCCCACCCTTCATTATTTTTTTTTTTAAGGGCTGCAATTTCGCCTCGGTTTTATTTCTCATTAAAAAATAAATACCATTGCGATAATTTACTGCAAGTTTAATTAGAAATGAGTTACGTGATCTAAGTGTTAGGCTTTAATTGCTCGTTCCTAAAACAATTTTCTCATCCGAAATGTCCCTGGTTAATGATCATTCATTAAATTGCCTGCGAGCCTGTTAAGTGGAGCTATAAGGGCTGCAGCTTCTTGGTGAATAGCTGGCGGGTGGGCGAGGGGGAGAGGGGCGATGCTGGGAGAGGACTGGGGGGGGGCTTTTCCACCCTGAAAGGGGTTTCAGCAACAAGAGGGGTCAAGATTTTGCTGGGGAAGCAAACACAGGAGTGTGAAATCACCTGCCTAGGGTGAGGTTCCTTTCCTGCACCTCAATGCATCTTTGCTGCTTCCTCCCTTTTCTGCATTTTGACATCATCAGTGGCAACTCAGTGCCCAGCACCCAGTTGTTTCTGAAGAGCTCTGCAAGGCTTCTTGGGGCCATCCAGTGATGTCATCTAAAAACAAGGAGAGAGAACGCTGGGCGGGACTTACGCTCTGATTGGCTGCCCGTCCGTTGCGTTCCACAGCCTGCCCGCGCTGCCCTGGCCTCGGAAGGGGTGCTGGCTTGCCGGGGGGGGCTGGGGTGTGTGCGCCGGGTGCCTGGGCGAGCAGCGGTGGGGGCGCCAACCGCGGGCACCCCGCACGGCGGGCCGGCAGGTGGCAGAACGCCACGGACAGGCTGCCAATCAAAGCGTAAGTCCCGCCCAGCGTTCCCTCTCCTTGTTTTTAGATGACATCACTGGCGCCATCCTAACCTGGAGTTAGGCCGGCACAAGTAGGCCAGCAAAGTTTGGTCTTAATCTGAGGGCAGGGCTGGCTCTAGGAGCGGTGTGGCCCAATGCGGAGCATTCTTGAGGGGCCCCCAACCCTCCTTGTGGGGCCCCCCACTCACCAACAAAAGCACTTGTGGTGCCACACGCGGCACTCGGGAACAGGGGGTGGTGACCTGATGACATCACTGCCAACTGCTTCCAGGAGCTCTTTTTGGGCCATTCAGAGGCAGGTGCAGGTGGGAGGGCCCAAGGGGAAGCTGCTCTGCTCACCCCATTGATCCACAGCCCATAGAGATCTTGGCTGCACCATCAGGCGATCTGCTTGCTCTGCTGGTGCGGGGCCCCCCAAAGTGCGGGGCCCAATGTGACGACATTGGTCACATCGGCTTCAAGCCGGCCCTGTCTGAGGTAAGGGTGCAATCCTAAACTGAGTTAGGCCGGCGTAAACTAAACCAGCAAAGTTTGGCCAGCAGAAGGGACACCGTAAAGTACGTTTGGACCCCTCTCGGAATCAGAGAGGCCAACACACAGACGTGCTCCATCCTCCCTGACTCTAAGAGTAGTCTAAACATGCTTTATGGTGGCCCTTGTGCCAGCCAAACTTTGCTGGCTTAGCTTATGCTGGCCTAACTCCAGTTTAGGATTGCGCTCATAATCTTGTCCCACCTTACCCAAGAGAGGTTTTCAATTCCACGCGGAGAGTGCAATCCTAACCTGGAGTTGAGCTGGCACAGTTCGGCCAGCAAAGTGGCACAAGGGCCACCATCAAGTATGTTTGGACCACACTCAGAGTCAGAGAGGCCAGCACACAGATGTGCGCCACCCTCCCTGACTCCGAGCGTGGTCCAAACATGCGTTATGGGGGCCCTTGTGCCGGCCAAACTGTGCTGGCCTCACTCCAGGTGAGGATTGCGCCCTGCTGTTGTTGACATTTGGGGGTGGCCTTGGGATGGAGGACATCTGCCAATGGCTATGACCAGTGGTGTCATTCAAATGATTTAGGAACAGGAACTCACTTTTGATTGGCACTTGTCAGGAACCCGGAACCAGCCACGGAGCCCGTTAGGATCTGGAACGCCCGTTCTGGTTTGTTCCCCCTGAATGACATCACTGCCTTCGCCCCCCTAGGAATCCGGAGTCGCTCCCTTTAACCCTCTGAGTGCCGGCCAACCAAGAAGAAAAGCTCTTTGCAGAGGAATTGGGAGGGGGGAGGAGGGAGAGTGAAGTGGGTGGAGTCAGCCCAAATTTTAACTAGTGGAACTGAGTTCCCCCGTGTTCCCCCTGCATGACATCACTGGCTACGACTCGTAGAGGGAGCCTCCAGGGCTAGAGGCAGTCTAGCTGAGACGCGGCAGTGGGGGAGAGGCTAAATGGCTCCACTGTGACTGATCCAGCAGCCGGGCCCCTCTAGGTTCATACAGGTGTGCAGAGGTGGATCTACAGGGAGGGCAAAGCTCTAAGTGTTGAAAGAAGCCTGACCCTGTCACGTAAATCCCTCCTCTCTCTTGCTGCCGTAGCCAGTAAGCAATGCCAAGATGTTGCTGTTCCCTGTGAGGATTGGCTAAAACGGTGCAGGAGAGGAGTGATTTCCACTGCAAGGTAAGGCTTCTTGCAACACTCAGAGCTTTGCCCTCCCTTAGATCTGCCTCTGCAGGTGTGCAAACTTGTTGGCTTACTTGGACATTCCTCAGCTGTGTTGCTTGCAGAGGATCCCCCCCCCAAAAAAATCTGCATTTGCTTCAGGTGGGCTTTTGGTCCAGGTCCTAATCAGTCCCAGCAGTGCCACGCCCCCGACGGGGCCATTAGCGTCACCACACGGACGGGCGCGCAAGGCAGGCCAGCAGCTGTGTCGAATTCCCGTGGCCCCCACAGCCACTCGAGTCGTCTCGCCTCCCCCCCCCTCCGCCCCAAGGTACAAACGGTGTTTATGTAAGACGCAGACATTAGCATTTAAGGGAGCCTGCGAGGAAATGGAGCTTGTGTATTTTGAGAGGAAATGAGTCCCGTAAGGTGATCGCGCTGCCACACGCAGGTGATTGATGTCGGTTTACTTATCTGCTACTGCTCAGTGCGGGAACAGGGAGAGAGGAGGAACCGGGGTGCATTCCAATATGGAGCCGGGAAGCCTTGGCACTTCAGGAGAGCTCAGAGGCCAGTGCAGCCTGAAAGTGGATTGAGAGCACACAGGATTGAGCCACGGCATACATTTGAGCTTGAATGTGCTATAGGTGCGCTACATGGTCACTTGATGGATCATGTCATTTCGAGGAGCATGAGAACATTGGAAGAGTCTGCCTGCTGCATCAGGCCAAAGGCCCACTAGTCCAGCTTCCTGTATCTCACAGTGGCCCACCAAATGCCTCAGAGAGCACACAAGAGAACAGGCTGCCTGCAGCCTGTTGCCACTCCCCTGCATCTGGCATTCTGAGGTAAAATTCTGAGGTAAATATGAGGTAAATAAAACAGAATTTGTTATCCTGTCTGTGGGGAGGGAACTGTAATAACTTGCAACCCAACCTGGGCCTTAAGAACAGAAGAAGAGCCCCACTGGATCAGGCCAAAGGTCCACCTAGTCCAGCTTCCTGCACCCCACAGCACTTAGGGTGTCCCTTGGGCCGGCCAAACTTTGCTGGCCTAACTGTGCCAGCCTAATTCAAGGTTTGGATTGTGCTCTGGGTCTCCTTCTTTTGGGTTTTCTCCCCCTGAAATTTGTTTTGCTGCAGCAGGAAACTGCAGAATCCCCCCCCCGTGTGTGTGTTTGTGTGTTTGTGTGTGTGTGTGTGTGTGTGTGTTGGGGTGAGATTCCTGGGTGTGAGGCATTTGGCAAGCCTTCTTGCATTCTTTGCCTCAAAAATGGCATTATTGTAGCAAAACAAAGACATGAATTAACAACCCCACAGTGCACACAGTGTGACCCCCCCCCCACCTCCAAACATGAGTTCTGAATCACATGCAGATGCCTTCCCTGGGGCATTATGGGAGTTGGGTGCATTTGCTCCAGAAATTCAGGGGGTGTTGGTCAGATGATTTCGATGCATCAGAGAGAGTTTGTTTCTTCTCCGGAATTTCCTTTCTCTGAGTGAAGCAAGACCAAAGACGACGAGAGTTTCCAAGGCTGTTGGCCCTCCTGGTATGTCCCACGAGTTCCTCTACATTTGCAGCTCAGTGCTAAAGCCCATATTTTGTGTGCAGAAGGTCAAGATTTAAGTCCCCAGTCCATAAGCCATTACATCCTGGGTATGCCTGTGCTACAAAAAACCACCCCCAACCCCAAACCGTATCAAAGAAGAAGGACCTTCTCGGTTGTGGCACCAGGTCTCTGGAACAAGGTTCTGCAAGATCTGAGGGTCACATCCACGATATATGGTTTCCAGCAGGGTTTAAAGATGTCTTTGTTTTGACTGGCTTTTGGGGAGGGAGGGACTAGGGACCCCTTTTAAAACCTGTTAACCTATCAACTTCTATTCTGTTTTTATATTCGGGCTGCTCTGCTATTTAGGGTGGTTCTTGTCTATCATTTTAATTTGTTTTCCATTTGTTTATTTGTTTTTAATTGTAATAGGTTATTGTAAACGGTTTTGATTTTTGTACATGGCTTTGAATTTTAGAAAAGTGGTATATAAATCCAACTAGTCAGTCAGTCACTCAACAGTATTTATATACTGCTTTTCAACACAAAGTGGTTTACAGGCTAATAATAATAATAATAATAATAATAATAATAATAATAATAATAATAAATAGATAAATAGATAAATAGATAAATAGATATAGGGACTTGACAATTGAAATTTGAAGATTATGGCAAAAACGATCCAAAGTAGTGCCAATTGTCGTCGGGGCACTTGGATCTATTTTGAAAAATTTACAAAAACATCTAGAAACTTTGAAGATCAATGATATAAGAATGTCTGATCTACAAAAATCTACGCTGTTGGGAACATCATACATCTTACGCAGATATTTGGACAATTCTTAGGCTCTTGGTTAGAGTTTGAATTGCCAATGAAAAGACCAGTCTGTGATATTATGATCTTCTTATCATTTTGATTGTGTATATATAATAATAATAATAATAATAATAATAATAATAATAATAATAATAGTAGTAGTAGTAGTAGTAGTAGTAGCAGCAGCAGCAGCAGCAGCAGCAGCAGCAGCAGCAGCTCCAAGTTAAATGGCTCCTTGTCCCAAAAGGGCTCACAATCTAAAAATGCAGACCACCACCAGCAACAGCCACTAGAAAAGACACTGTGCTGGGGTGAAGAGGGGCAATTTCCCCCGGCTAAATACAAGAGGAACACCACTTGAAAAGGTGCCTCTTGCCCAGTTAGCAAAGGCCAATCAATCAATCAATCAATCAATCAAACAAACAATCAATCAATCAATCAATCAATCAATCAATCAGTTTTAGATTGTGAGCCCTTTTGGGACAGGGAGCCATTTAACTTTATTATTTGCCTGTAAACCGCTTTGGGAACTTCATGTTGAAAAGTGGTATATACATACTTCTTGATTGATTGATTGATTGATTGATTGATTGATTGATTGATTGATTGATTGATTGATTGATTGATTGATTGAATCTTGATGGTGTGTGACTTTGAACCCAGAAATTCAGGACTCTTCATTTCATTTCACATAGCCAGAAATCTCACACTTCTGGGTTTAGTGGAAGCTTTCACGGAATTTGGTGAGGAAGGGGATGATCTCCTTCTCACTCGCTCCCCCCCCCCACCGGCCACTTCCTCCTTGATCCACCTCTGGATGGAACAAAGCAGGTGCAACACCCAGTTGTGGGAGCGGATTCCCCATTGATTTTCATTGCCAGGTGCCTTCAGCCAAACCGTGGGGATTACCGAGGGAAAGGAAACAGCACTCTGAGATCAGAAGCCCCATCCTCATTTCTTGAAATGCAGGCAGCCACCCTTCCTTATGCCAGCAGCAAACCACAAAAGGGGGGGTAGGAACAGCCCCACCTGGCCCTTTAATCACTACTGGTTCCCCACTCCTCCACCCTGCCAGCCCCTCAGCCTGATTGCCAGGCTGTTCCTCCCGGGGAAACATATTCCCTCCTTGGGACGTCCAGATCTTGCCAGACTTTCTGAGCTTTACTGAAGCTGATCAGAAGCAGGAAAGAAATGCTGCACGCAACCAGGCTGTGCAGAGAAAGGACTTGTACAGCACAGCAGACTCTGGGACTCAGCTTGTCCTTGGAGAGAAGGGTACTCAGGAGGTACTCAGGAGGTTTAGTCGAGAGGGTTAAAGCCTCCGTTTGCCCGAAGATAAGATCCGAAGGTTGCCAGTTCGACAACACCAGAAGTCTCAGTGAGCGGCAGACCTTGAGAACTGCGACTGATAAGAGCTGCCTCCAGCTGCCTGTGAGAGAGGAGTTGTGCTGGGCCAGCTGTTGCTTTGGTGGGAGCAGAGAAGCCATTTATCAGCCAGCAGGAAGGCAAGTGTGCGGCCAGAAAGAAGGACTAAACCACGGAAGTTCCATCTGTATGTTGTTGCAGTTCTTGAAAGACAGAACTTCTTTGTAATTTGTAAAAACCCCTTTGTGGGTTTAGAGAAATAAAAGCCTGCCTATGTAAACCACCTTGAATTAAAGCCAGAGGAGCAATCTAATGGCCAAAGAAAGGCAGTATATAAATGCTATCATCATCATCATCATCATCATCACCATCATCTAGGGGAGACTCCTCCCAAGAACTGCCAGTCCCAGAGTCTCTTGGCTCCTGCCAGCATTGCAGGAGGGGCCATTGACTGGGGTCTGGCAGCCCACCTAGATCACAGCCTTTCCCTGTCATTGCCCATTCCAGCCACTGGCATTTAGTCAGAGGTACAGTGCTGCTGAACGTGGAGGTTCCGCATAGCTGGCCCCGCTGCCAATAGACCGCTCCTCCTCCTCTCCTTTGCTATCCAGGTCTCTTTTCCTGCAACTCACAGTACCGTGGGACAAATGGCCTCTTCCAGACCCTCCAGCCAGCCCAGCTTCAGTGGCTCGATGGCAAATTGTGATTGATGGGGGAGGAGTTTCTGCCCGGCACAAAGTGGGAAGGGAAGATGCAGCCAAGCCAGGGCAGGGCAGGGCAGGACGAAGGAATTTCTGCCTGCAGGGCCAGTGCTGGAGGCTGTTGGTTTATTTTCTGCCTCCTTTGTGTCCTTGTTCAAACAGCAGCAGATCCAGGCGAAAGCCCAACAATCCCTGTGCCGGAATGCTGGTGCCAAGGCTCGTAAATAAGCCGGGCTGGGAGCTGTCCCCTTGCCCAGCTCTGTGCAAACATCGACTGCCCTCCTGACCTGTCGTAACGGCACAGAGTGGAGCAGCAGCTGCTGCCACCCTATGAGGGAGACCAACCAAAGGGGTTCTGCTGGGGGGGGGAGGGGCTGGGGGAGGCTCTGGGGCTGGTGCCACCTAGGGGCCAGTTTGGATTTCACAGCTGGATGGCCAAGTGTACCGGCAGGGGTGGGGGCTGTATTCACAGCAGAGTGTGAAATTGTTGACACGAGCCCACCCCCTTTTCAAGCCCAGGTCAGCAAAACTGAGGGCACACTCCTAACCTGGAGTTAGGCCAGCAAAGTCTGACCAGCACAAGGGACACTGTAAAGCGTGTCTGGACCACTCTCGGAGTCAAGAGAGGCCGGCGCACAGACGTGCGCCATCCTCCCTGGCTCCCTCGCCACATCCTGTGGCAAGGAGTTCCACAGGGCACATTCCTAACCTGGAGTTAGGCCAGCACAAGGGACACCGTAAAGCATGTCTGGACCACTCTCGGAGTCAGGGAGGCCAGTGCACAGACGTGCCCCATCCTCCTGCCGGCCCCCGCCCCCTTGCACTCCATAAAGCATCATTCCCCACCACTTCAAATGTTTACAGTAAATGCAGTCATTATCCACAAGGGTTAGTTCCTGGAAATCCTCGTGGATAGCAAATTAGAAAATGAACCATTGATCTATGAGATCAATGGGGTTAGGTGCAAGTAAAGGGGGATCTTACCTGCCATCAGAAGGATTCAGCAGAGATCCTCGGGAAGCCAGCAAAGTGCATCAGGAAGTGCCACAATATCTCAGAATGCTCCAGAGACCTTCCAGAGGCTGCAGGGACCTTCAGAACAGCACCTGCGACCAGCATGGCCCCCCTTAAACATGATTGGCGGATGCTTCTGCCAACCATTTTAAAGGGGTCAGTGCTGGTTGCAGGTGTCATTCTGAAGGTCCCCGCAGCCTCTGGAAGGTCTCTGCATGGTGGATAAGGAGGACAGGGGCACAGACAATGAGGTAGGTAGCAATTCTGTTCCTTGCAGCTGAGCTAGATGGACCAGGCATCTGCCTAATTATCAGGCAGTGTCAGGTGGTCATCCACATACAGGTGGAGGAAGGAAGACAGACAGGTGTTGCCACCTGTTCCTCCAGGTGGCTTTTTGCTGGTGAGAAGCCCTGAAGTTGGCAGGCCCCTGAAATTCACTTCCAAAACCGCCTTTGTCAAAGTTTCCATGCCAACCCTATGCTAAACGTTTGCAAGGCCCCTGCTAAACGTTTAAACATCACCCCAAGGTACAGATTTCAAGCCCACTGTTCAGAAGCTTCAGAAGGCCGTATGCTTGATTTTGGAACCAGGAGTAGCAGACTGAAAAGTCCCAGTCTGGCAACGCTGCGTGGAAATGACACAAGGTCAATGGCAACACACACTGCACTACATCACCGGAGAGGATGTATCGATCAACTCAGTACATCAACTCAGTGAATAAATCACTTCTGATTCATCACTCGTGCAAACGTCACGGTGCCCGCGGGGATTTCTTTTCAAATGAGGAATAACTGAAGAACAACTCAAGGCATTGACTAGCTTCGTGCATAATGGGAACATGTGATAAACAGAAAAGGGGGGGGGACAGCACATAAATATTGTGGAGGAACAGCCATGCTGATAATTGTCGTGGTTGCTTGATTGCTTGAGCGTGGAAGAAAATGTCATTGTCGGGCAAGAATTATAGACCTTTTCCTGTAAACCAGCTGGTTAGGGAGGGAAGGTGAGAGTTTATCGGGGCAGTTTTGGCCAGGATGGTCTTGCAGGAGAAACAGGAAGAACATGCATAAAGGCTCTTGCTCTCCCCCCCCCCGACCTTGTTTTTCAGGATCTCCTGAGTTGTGGTCCTCTGTCCCACGCACATATTTACCACTTCCACATATGTCTCCACTTTGGGAAGTTGGACATCTTGGGGAATGGCTAAGGGCAGGAGGTTGTAGTTGAGAGGGTTAAAAGCCTCCGTTTGCCTGAAGATAACATCCGAAGGTCGCCAGTTCGGGATCACCAGAAGTCTCCATGAGCGGCAGACCTTGTAAACTGCAACTGATTACAGCTGAGCTACAGCTACCTGTGAGAGGGGAGTGTGCTGGGCCAGCCGCTTCTTTGGTGGGAGCAGAGAAGCTGCTTATCAGCCAGCAGGAAGGCAAATTGTGTGGCCAGAAAGAAGACTACACCATGAAAGTACCAACTGTATGTTGTATGTTTTTGAAAGATAGAACTTCCTTGAAATTTGTAAAAACCTTTGTGTTTATGAATAAAGCCTGCCTATGTAAACCGCCTTGAGTTAAAGTCAGAGGAGCAATCTAATGACCTAAGAAAGGCAGTATATAAATACGAGCATTATTAATATTATTATTCCACTTGAAATGAGACAGAGAGTAGAGCAGAGGTTGCTGCCCCAGCCTGAAAACCGCTGCCCCTCTGACTGTACGGGGCAGGAACATGAGGTGACAGGAGCTGCAGGTGCCTTACCTGTCGCTGCCTGCGGCAGTCGGAAAGCCAAACACTGCTTCCCTGGCTCTCAGATGAACCTCTGGGGCAGCACCCTCCTTCCCCTTGACTTTAAAGAAAGCCGAGGAAGAGGGAAGACCCCAGAGCAGTATGGTGATGGCGGGGTGCCACTGAGGGCGGGAGGCTGCAATTTGGCCACCCCTCTCTGCCTGGCACCGGGGCGTATTTGTCCCTCTGACCCCTCTATGTACACCACTGCTCCGCACTGTCATCACCTGAATGAGAAGACCCATGACGGAGAAGGAGCATCAGTGAAAGGCACCCCGGACAATACGGTCCTCCTTTCCCACTAAAGCCCACCTTCCGCCCCCAGCAGGCAACACAGTGGTCGGTGCAAGGAGGCACTGCTGACTCCGGTTGATGTACCCCGGAATCCTCTGCAACGTGTGTGCCCCAGATGGTTGCTCCAAATGCAGAGGTGTGCTCTACAGGTGCACACCTGTAGAGGTGGCGGATCTACAGGGAGGGCAAAGCTCTAAGTGTTGCAAGAAGCAAACGAAATCCCTCCTCTCCCTTCCTGCTGTAGCCAGTAAGCAAAGCCAAGATGTTGCTTTTCCCTGTGAGGATTGGCTAAAACGGTGCAGGAGAGGCGTGATTTCCACTGCAAGGTGAGGCTTCTTGCAAAACTTACAGCTTTGCCCTCCCTTAGCTCTGCCTCTGGCTCCTCCCCAGGACAGCCAGCCCCAAATCGATCAGTTGAGGCATGCGCGACACCCGTTCCGCTGCCTTGACCCTGTTGTGCCTTCCTGCTTGTCAGGTGGGATGAGTGCGGCTTCGAGAGAACTTTGCTTTCAGCTGAGTCCTGGCGGCAACCTGACGGCTTTTTGCCTGAACCGACAGGGCAGCAGCTCCTGCGGCAGGTGCTTTGCAGCCTGGCTGAGTGTGAACGGAAGGAAGGAAGGAAGCACTTGTCCTCCCATCCCTTGGACACGGGCCCCAGTGTCAGTTCTGTCAATAGGCAGGGCAGCTTTGACAGGAGATAAAGCAGGCACCATGTTTATCGACTGCTGCTCCTGCAGGGGAAGGGAACCTCTCCTCCCAGGGGGACTGTAATACTGATGGATACTTACACCATTCGCTCCTCTCGTTGCTCTGACAATATTTCTTAAGGAGACAAGAGAATGGACAGAAGGGGGTGGGTGGGAAATAGCAGTAATTACCACGGAGCCGATTGGCTGGTGGAGACTAAACTGACTCCAGCTGCCCGACTCAGAGGAGGGACATCCTGCCCCCTCTCCCCCCTGCAAGGTAGGCCAATGGCCCCGCTCTCTTCCCTGCACAGTCACTCAAGGTGCAATCCTCACCTGGAGTTAGGCCGGCACAGTTAAGGCAGCAAAGTTTGGCACATCTGCCTAGCAGTCACCATACTTTATGGCGTGCTGGCCTAACTCCAGGTGAGGGTTGTGCACTGACAGTTACCCCTGCTAACTGGGCAAGAGGCACTTTTTCCAGTGGTGTTCCTCTTATATTTAGCAGGGGGAGAGTAATTGTCCCTCATCACCCCTGCGCAGTCTTTTTGGTGGCTGTTGCTGGTGGGCTGCCTTTTTTTTCTTTTTTCTTTTTAGATTGTGAGTCCTTTTGGGACAGGGAACCATTTAACTTTATTATTACTATTTGCCTGTAAACCGCTTTGTGAACTTCGTGTTGAAAAGCGGTATATAAGTACCTGTTGACTGACTGACAGTCAGAAAGTTGTTGAAGCCTTCCGAGCTTCAGGTCTCCCCAGTTTTCTCTTGCTCCTCTCCCCTGCACCCTGCCCCAGACAAAGGGGACAGCCACCTGCTCCTCCTCCTCGCCACTCTTACAGGGAGTGCGCCGGAAGGTTCTGCTCTCTGAGGTCTTTTAGAGCAGCAGCCGGAGGCGCTGCCCTAACTTCATGTGAACTCTTCCCAATCGAAAGCAGAGCGCTAAAGAGGGCCGGCTATGCTGGGCCCTGGAAGACAGGCAGCGGCCCCACTCCTCTCCCTGTTCTCTCGGCCGCCCCTTCCCCTGGGAGCCAACCAGGTCAGCGCGCCACTGCGCTCGGCCACGGTCCCTGGAGACGCGCGGACCGGAGCAGAGCGCGGCGTCTCCCAGCCTCCCTCCCGTTCCTGGCGCGCTCAGCCGGACTGACTCGGCATCGATCATTCCCGGATGCGCGGTGGGGGGGGGATCTGCCCCATTAGTGCCCATTGATCGCCCCTCCCGCCCGTGCTCGGGGTTCTTCTCACGCGTAATTGGGGGGGGATTTGCTGCGGGTGGGAAACGCAGGAGCGCCCAGTTGCGCGCGTCGCTGCTCCGCCCGCCCCAGACTGGGTGCATCAACCCACGAACTTTTCGGGAGCGTCTCCTTCGAGCCGGGCGAGCGGCGGCGTCCTGAGCGTCTGGCTCGCTCGCGGCTCGGAGCGCCATTCTCCGGGCTGCAGGCGGAGGGGAGGGCGGGTTCGGCCGCCCCTCGCTGGGAGAGAGACGGTCCTGCCGGCGGCTCTGGGCTGCGGAGCCCGATGACCAAGGCCGCCGAGCTGCTCCGGAGGTGGCGGGGGCTGCTGCTGCCCACTGCTGGCGGGCAGCCCCAGAGCCACCCTTCACCCAGCTCGGAGAGCCCTGCTGGCCCCCATCGCACCCTTTACTTCGCCAGAGCCCGGCTGACGCTGGAGCGCTGGCAGACTCGGGCTCGGACTCCTCCTTAAACTGGCTAGGGGGGGGCGCTTTCAACCACGCCTTGTCTGGAGCCCAGCCGCCCCCCCGCCCCAATTTGGAGCTTCTTGGAAGAAGGGCCGCAAAGGTCACCAAGCTTGACGGGTTGGAAGAACTGGAATAGCAGCGCTTCTCCCCCCGCCGCCCCCATTGCAACATTCGGACCCTGTTGTGCTTCTAAGTGACTCTGTTGGGAGGGCAGAGAAGGCCACATAACATGCCTGTCCCAAGAAGCCCACCCCAGCCCTCTGTGAGCCCCAAAGCTCACTTACCTGGCAGTGGCGGGGAGTACCCTCTATCCTGCTTCCTTCCCTTGCTGTCCTGTCTTCCTCCTCCTCCTCTCCTCCTCCTCGTTATATTGCAGCATTCAAAGCCTAAATGGGTCTGATCTTCATTGTGCAATTGCAATGCGCTCTGTAAGGAATGCGCTTGGATTTGTGTGGCTTCATTGGTGATGGCATCAATCGTCGGGGTCGCGTCCGTGCCTTCAAACACGGTGTTGGCGAAGAAGCAAAGACGTCATGAGCATATTTGACTCCCAGGGGATAGCTATTCTGATCGATCTGCCAAAGAGAAGCGGCCTCCACGTGAGCACAGAAGAGTCATTTGCAACACATGCGCTCAGCATGTCGTGTGCCACTTCATGTCTGCTCTGCTTCTCGCCTTGCACTGGATTTGGGTTCTGCCTCAAATGAGCAACCGTAAGAAGTGACAGACTTTACTTTCCTGGGCTCCACGATCACCGCAGACGGTGACTGCAGCCATGAAATTAAAAAACATTTACTTCTTGGGAGGAAAGCTATGGCAAACCTAGACAACTTAATAAAAAGCCGAGACATCACCCTGCCAACAAAGGTTCGCATAGTCAAAGCGATGGTTTTCCCAGTAGCAATGTATGGCTGTGAGAGCTGGACCATAAGAAAGGCAGAGCGCCGAAGAACAGATGCTTTCGAATTATGGTGCTGGAGAAGACTCTTGAGAGTCCCCTGGACTGCAAGGAGATCCAATCGGTCCATCCTCCAGGAAGTCAAGCCAGATTGTTCCCTGGAAGGACAAATCCTGAAGTTGAAGCTCCAATGCTTTGGCCACCTCATGAGAAGAGAGGACTCTGTAGAAAAGACCCTCATGCTGGGAAAGATGGAAGGCAAAAGGAGAAGGGGGCGGCAGAGGAGGAGATGGTTAGAGTGTCACCGAAGCAACGAACATGAAATTGGGCAAACTCCGGAAGCTAGTGGAGTGCAGGGAGGCCTGGCGTGCTGTGGTCCAGGGGGTCGCGAAGAGTCGAACATGACTTAGCGACTGAACAACAACAAGAATTAACAGGAGGAGGAGAGGTATGTTTTCAGGCCTTTAAAGCAGTGGTTCAGCACTGGGACCCACTTTTTAGAATGACAATCTGTCCAGGACCCACCAGAATTGATGTCATGGCCAGAAGTGCCATCATTGTGACACCAGAGCCTGCTGCTTTCCTGAGAATGCAGCAATCAGTTGGGCGATTTCTCAGCCATGCTCTAGTAGCAAATTGAATCAGAAAGAATAAAAGCCTATGGACAACCCTGACACAAGCAAAACAACCACACAGCCCTCCCACCCCCTTTCCAGCATCCCAACTTCCCATATTGTCAATATGGCTACTCCAGGTGCTTCACAACTCACCTGAAATTGGCTGGCGACCCACTGGTGGGTCCCGACCCACAGTTTGGGAACCGCTGCTTTAAAGAGAGCTCCGCAGCCCAGGACGGGAGAAAGCAAGCAAAAAGGAACACGTTTGGAGTGGCTGTTGACAAGCTAAAGCATGTTAATAAATCACTGGGAATATTCTGTGCTGCACACGTGGAGACAGAAATAGTGCAGAGCCCCCGAATAAGCCCTCCATGATGAAACAGGCAGCCCTTAAATAAATCACAGACATTCGTTTTACAAGGCTTGTTAATACGTCGGCCTCAATCCCTGCTGAAAAGAGCATACCTGGGGCTTGTGCAATAAAATGACCAGCCTTGAAGATGCTGGCAGGGCAAGCGGCGGAGGCCTGCACGGAGGCGGTGCCAGCTTGGCAGAGGCAGCGACAAAACTCCCCGTTGGGCATGGCGGCGATGTGCTAGGAGGGGGCACCCAAGCAGCTGCTGCGCGACCCCTTCATGTTGCTGCACCACGGGAGCTAAGTGGGTTGGCCCGTGGGGGCACGTTGGGGTGAGCAGAGCAGGTGGAAGGGGGGTGTTATCCAGGGGACATGTGAACAGTCAAAACGACAGCCAGGATGGTGTTGGGGCTCTAGAGTCGGACCTGGAAGATCCAGGCTCAGATGAAGAAATCCAGACTCAGTCATGACGCTTCCTGGGTAGGAAGGAAGGAAGGAAGGTTGCTTCGTTGGTTGGTTGGTAGATAGGGTATATGATATGGAGGCAAGGGCAGACAGACGGTAGTTAGATTGATTGGTATGGCATGAAGGAAAGGACGGATGGACAGACAGACAAACTGGCCTTTAACTAGTCTCTGTCTCTGTCTCTGTCTCTGTCTCTGTCTCTGTCTCTGTCTCTCTCTCTCTCTCTCTCTCTCTCTCTCTCTCTCTCTCTCTCTCT
>JAJKFI010000023.1:3892430-3902951 GCA_029204185.1 Lerista edwardsae | reverse complement strand
GTGTGTGTGTGTGTGTGTGTGTGTGTGTGTGTGTGTGTGTGTGTGTGTGTGAAAAAAGGCAGATTAGAGTTGCGGGTATAAGTAGGTCTAATTCAGCCACAGTTACACCATCTTAAGACAAGCATCTTTGAATGAGACCCTGGGGATTAATTAGATAAACAACGGTCTTGTAATGTGCCTGATATAAATCTGCAAGTGAGATGCTGTTCGGGATTGCCTTATCGGTAGCCAAGCCTTTGGTGATTTAATTGGGCAATTAAAGGGTACTGTGGAATCCTCTCCTCCTAACCAGAGATATTAACACCATTTGTATTCATGTTCGGGGCAAGGTGGGTGGGATTTTAATTATCCAGAGCCTGGCTTGATACAGAGCTCGCTCTCTTCCTTGCCCACAGAGGATGGGTAAAGGGATTGGTGTAAATGGAGACGCAAAGGGTGCAGTCCTACACACATTTATGGGGGGGGGGGAGGTAAGCCCCATGGGGCAGGCTGGGACTTACTTCCGAGTAATCAAGTGTAGAGTTGTGCAGCAGGACTGCTTGGTAAGTGGCCCAAGAAGGGCAAAAACTCAGGACTAGGTTTGCCAGGTGCAAACTGGGACAGAGTGCCTCTACCTTTTACCACCGTAAGAGGGAATTGGGGCAGGTGCAGCTCAGCACGGAAGGGTTTCAAAAGCCCAAATCCCCTTTTTATACAATGGTTAAAGGCAGAGGTGGATCTACAGGGAGGGCAAAGCTCTAAGTGTTGCAAGAAGCCTTCCCCTGTCATGTAAATCCCTCCTCTCCCTTGCTGCTGTAGCCAGTAAGCAACGCCAAGATGTGGCTGTTCCCTGTGAGGATTGGCTAAAACGGTGCAGGAGAGGAGTGAGAGGAGTTACCCCCTGCTAACTGGGCAAGAGGCACTTTTCCAAGTGGTGTTCCTCTTATGTTTAGCAGGGGGAGATTAATTGTCCTCTTCACCCCAGCTCAGTGTCTTTTCCTAGTGGCTGTTGCTGGTGGTGGTCTGCATTTTTTTAGATTGTGAGCCCTTTTGGGACAGGGAGCCATTTAGCTTTATTATTTGCCTGTAAACTGCTTTGGGAACTTAGTGTTGAAAAGCGGTATATAAATACTTTTTGATTGATTGATTGATTGAGTGAGTGAGTGATTTCCACTGCAAGGTAAGGCTTCTTGCAACACTTAGAGCTTTGCCCTCCCTTAGATCTGCCTCTGGTTAAAGGTAGAGGCACTCTGTCCCAGTTTGGGTCTGGTAAACCTACACAGGACTGACGTAGGCAACATTGGAGATAGGCAAATGCAGGTGTCTACTGGGGTCACCCCCAGAGACAAACTGAGCACCGAGTGCACCTATGGCAGGGTGACGCACCGCGCCCCCAGCATATCGCCCCGCCCCCATGCGTTGCCCCGCCCGCCTCCCTGCGCTCGGAATAGCTCCATTTGGAGCGAAACGGACACCAGGGAGGGAGGGCCAAACAGTGCGTGGGTTACTCTGTGCAATGGCACCTTGCCACCCTGCTGCTGCCGGCACCCATGGCTCATGCCACCCTGGGCTACACCCATGCTCCGCCTCTGCTCACCCCCCACACAGGTGTCTACTGGGATCACCCCCCACACAATCTGCCTCCTTAGGTTTTTTTTCTTTTTTACTTTAGATGTTGCGGTGCCCCTGGTGCATCTGTGCTGGTGTGCACATATTGCACCCTTTTGAAGCTACAACGGGGAGGGAGGTGCCAGGAGTTTATTGAGGGTGCCATCCTAAGCTGCGCTGGATCAGGCCGGCCGGCGGGCCTGCGCTGGATCCAGCAAAGCTTGGAAGCAGGCTGGAACCTCTAAGGGGCAAGGGCACATTCATGCCTTTCCCCTGGGGTAGGTGCCAGCCTCCCCAATGGGCTCCTCGGATCTGTGCTGGATATTTAACAGGCGCAGAGCCGAGGACACTGTGCAGTTCAAATCGGGGCCGCGCAGCCTGGGGACAGGAGTGTGGATGTGGTCTAACGGCCGCATCTCACCTGCACCCACCTCCCCAAGCTGGCACGCCTCCTGGCACCCCCGTCCCTGCCCAGAAACGCCCTCCTGCCCTCCCTCGAGCCACCTGGAAACGCTCTTGTGCCAGCCGAATTGCATTGGCCCTGCGGATGCCAGGGTGCTCCTTTGCCAGCACTGCGTATGCAGGGAAGGCAAAAGCGACTCACATTGGCCTAAGGGAACTCTTTGGATCGCACCCTGAGTTTTCTCCTCCAGTACTGGCTACCTGATTGGACCAGTGCTGGCTTGTTAGACCATGCACATCTGTATCAAACCATCATTAAGAAGAACATAAGAAGAGCCCCACTGGGTCAGGCCAAGGGCCCATCTAGTCCAGCTTCCTGTATCTCACAGTGGCCCACCAGATGCCTCAGGGAGCACTCAAGTCAATAAGATACCTGCATCTCATTGCCATTCCTGTTCATCTGGCATTCTGAGGTAGCTTACTTCTAAAGTATGGAGATTGCATTAACCATCATGGCCTATAGCCCACGACAAACTTTTCCTCCAGAAATCTGTCCAGTCCCCTTTTAAAGGCATCTAGGCCAGAGGCCATCACCACCTCCTGTGGCAAGGAGTTCCATAGCTTAATTACCTGCTGGGTAAAAAAGTATTTCCTTTTATCTGTTCTCACTCTCCCAACACTCAGTTTTAGCAGATGCCCCCTGGTTCTGGTCTTGTGAGAGAGGGAAAAGAACATCCCTCTATCGACTCTATCCCTCCTGTGTATAATTTTGTATGTCTCAATCATATCCCCCTCAGGTGCCTTTTTTCCAGACCGAAGAGCCCCAAACGCTGCAGTCTTTCTTGCTAAGGGAGGTGCCCCAGCCCCATAATCATTTTGGTTGCTCTCTTCTGCACCTTTTCCAGCTCCAATATGGGTTAAACCACTACTGCTGGGCTTTCCAACCGGAAGGTTGGGAGTTCAAGACTGTGCGACGGAGTGAGCTTGTCCAGCTCCTGCCAACCTAGCAGTTCGAAAGCACCTAAATGCAAGGAGATAAATAGGGACCACTTCGGTGGGAAGGTAACGACGTTCCATGCTCCTTGGCGTATAGTCATGCCAGCCACATGACCACGGAAGCTTGTCCTCGGACAAAACGCCGGCTCTACAGGCTTTGAAATGGAGTTGAGCCCCATCCCCTACAGTCGGTCACGACTAGATCATTCGGTCGTGGGGAAACCTTTACCTTGATAATAATTTTGGCTGTATCATTCCCCTCTGCCCCCCCCCCCAAGTATCACACCAAGAACTGAATCTTCAATGACCTCCTCACACCCCCTCCTTTTGGGCATCCGATCCTTCTGTTCTTGCAATCTGACAGCTGAGAAACAAGCCCTGTGCTTTCTAACCAGCCTCAATGGCACAACGGCGACTCTTGGGGAATCCACACTGAGTAGCAACGAACCCTTGCAAGGTCTGAGCCCAATGGAGACAGACAGGTCACCTGCACCAACCTCCTTCAGCATGTCGGACGGCTGCAGGGATGGGAGCCAGAGGCAGATCTAAGGGAGGGCAAAGCTCTAAGTTTTGCAAGAAGCCTTACCTTGCAGTGGAAATCACTCCTCTCCTGCACCGTTTTAGCCAATCCTCACAGGGAAAAGCAACATCTTGGCATTGCTGACTGGCTACAGCAGCAAGGGAGAGGAGGGATTTACATGACAGGGTAAGGCTTCTTGCAAAACTTAGTGCTTTGCCTTCCCTGTAGAGACGCCTCTGATGGGAGCTGCTCTTCCTCTGCTCCCCTTGTAACGGCAAGCAATTATCAAATGAGGAATAAATCACAGGAGGCTCATATTTGGCACTAAACGGAGCAGGAACAGCTTTAGACGAGTGCGCTGGAGGGATGGGGCTCTCCAGGGAGCGCTAAATGGGAGGGGATGTCCAGAGACTCATCAAGACCAGCAGTGTGCGCAATGGGTCATTGGGCAGGAGCAGGGAGCCAACGGGAGCATCTCCAGTACTGAAAGTGACAAGAGGCCCCCAGAGTATTGAGCCAAACCTCCTGAAATGAGATTCGGTACAGAAGGAATTTTTGAATTATGGTGTTGGAGAAGACTTTTGAGAGTCCCCTGGACTGCAAGGAGATCCAATCAGTCAATCCTCCAGGAAGTCAAGCCTGATTGCTCACTCGAAGGATAAATCCTGAAGCTGAAGCTCCAAGACTTTGGCCACCTCATGAGAAGAGAGGACTCTTTAGAAAAGACCCTCATGCTGGGGAAGATGGAAGGCAAAAGGAGAAGGGGGCGGCAGAGGATGAGATGGTTAGAGAGTGTCACCGAAGCAATGAACATGAAGTTGGGCAAACTCAGGAAGCTAGTGGAGGACAGGGAGGCCTGGCGTGCTGTGGTCCAGGGGGTGGCGAAGAGTCGGACATGACTTTAGCGACTGAACAACAACAACAACAACAACAGAAGGAATAAAAGCTGATGAGCTGGACCGGAGCTTGCAAAACGGAGACTCTTCCCAGAGGTTGGTGGCCAGTGTAACGAGTGGTCCTGGATGGTCCAACGTAGCAATGGTCCAGGAGTCCAGCACAGGGATGGAGAGAAATGCTGGCTGCTTTGGGGCTGGCGGGGTCAGACATTTGACCATCGGGAACGCAAGGAAAGGGCGGGCCACATGAGGATTGCACAAGAACCCACAGGCTGTCCTGTGGGCGGGACCACATGGGCTCCTAGGCAGTAGTGTCATTCAGTAATAGAGTGCCGGAACGCTAGGCGGGACTTACCCCATGATTGGCAGGGAGCCCGTGACGTGTCGCTGCCTGCCGTTCTGCCGCGGGGGCTTCTTCCGGGTTGCGCGCCCCTCCGCGGCTCTCCGCAGCACCTAGCACGCCCCCCAGGCAAGCGGGCACCCCCTCCGAGGCCAGGGGTGCCCGCGCGGGGCTCGGAAAGACAGCGACGCGTCAGAATCCCGCAGCCAATCAGGCGGTAAGTCCCGCCCAGCGTTCCGTTTCTTCATTACAGAATGACACTACTGCTCCTAGGCCACCATACTGCATTTGGGGGCATGCTGTCCAAGGCAGGGAAGCCCACACTCATAGGACCTGTACTGAGAAGGCTATCCTCACCAAAGCTGGGTGGGGATGATGATGAAGAGAACCTCCCTGCCTCACCTTAATGGCTGGGCAGACTCACACAGTGGAAGGCCAGAGACCGGGGCACCCAGCAGGCACTGTCTTCGGGAACTCATCACCAAGGAGAGAGCAGAGCCCCCTGCAGCATGGCCCCCTCCAGCCCCACCTTGGACAGGTGATCCAGAAGGATGCCACGGCTGGTGGCACCAAAAGCCACCCCAGCCACACAACACCTGCAGAAGCCACAGAGATGCATCCTGCCCTTCTCATGCCTGCCAGGATCATCCGGTCATCCAGCCAGGCTCCCAGAGCAAATCCATTCCCAAAACCAGCTCAGGAGCCAGGCTGCGAAGGATCAAGATAACTTGTGACTTCCAGCAGGACTGAATTCTTTATTTATTTCAGGCATTCTCATACCACCTTTTTCAAGATCTCTCAAGACACAAGGTGGTTTACATTGGCAGGCTGTTCATAAACTCCATTTTTTTTTTTCAAATGGTTTTTTTTTGCAATTACTGTTTTTACCCAGTATTTTTTTTTTTACCCAGCGGGTAATTAAGCTATGGAACTCCTTGCCACAGGAGGTGGTGATGACATCTGGCCTAGATGCCTTTAAAAGGGGAGTGGACAGATTTCTGGAGGAAAAGTCAATTGTGTGGCCATGATGGGTAGTGCAACCTCCTTACATTAAAAGTAGGCTACTTCAGAATGCCAGGTGCAAGGGAGTGGCAAGAGGATGCAAGCATCTTGTTGTCTTCTGAGCTCCCTTAGGCACCTGGTGGGCCACTGTGAGATACAGAAAGCTGGACTAGATGGGCCTTTGCCCTGATCCAGTGGGGCTCTTCTTATGTTCTTAGGACAGCAAATTCTGTTTTATTTACCTCATATTTACCTCAGAATTTTACCTCAGAAATTTACCTCAGAATGCCAGGTGCAAGGGAGTGGCAACAGGATGCAGGCATCTTCTTGTCTCATGTGCTCCCTGAGGCACCTGGTGGGCCGCTGTGAAATACAGGAAGCTGAACTAGATGGGCCTTTGGCCTGATCCAGCCGGGCTCTTCTTATGTACTGTTCTATGTATAATTCACAGAACCCTCCATTTCTCCAGATGTTTCCCTTTCAGTGTGTGGTCGTGATCCTGGCTGCACTCTTGCAGCTTCACAGTCAGCCACAGATCACACCTTGGCCGGTTCTCAAGATTTTAGGTTCTCCTTGTCAGCTGACCTTCTCCACATTCCACACACATTTCACTGAAAGCTCAGCGACTTGTCAGTGACTTCTTGTCTCCCATCCAAGGCCAATCCAAGGCTGATCCTGCTTCTTCAGGCAGGGTAGCAGCTCAACCTCCAGACCACGCCTCCTACCTAGGAAGAATGACAAGGAATAACATCGGGCCTTGCCAAGGAATAACACCCAGACGTTTTTCTTCTTCCAGTTACGAGAAAGAGAGATTTGAAAGGCAGAATGGTAAGTGTGTGTGCGTGTGCGTGTGTGTGTTTAATAAAAAAAGAGGAAGGGGAGGGATAGGGGGTGCCATTTGGTGCTCTACTTCCATCAGCACAATGTCATGGACCGTCACTGTCACCATCTGTTCCATTTCCTAGCTCTACTGAGTTTTGCAATTGTGAAAATTATAGTATTTTGGGAGGAAGAAAGATATGTTTGAAAAACAGCAGGTTCTGAGCTTGGAATGTAAAAGAGTACATCTTCTAAAGAGCAGAGATGAGTGTTTTTTGTTTTGTTTTTTAAGCTGTTCTTTCCAAAATTCTGTACTCATCCTTGCCAGCCATTGGCAAGGGGCGAAGACGCACTAATTGCTCATTATCAAAGTCTGAGCTAACCTTGCCGGGATTGATGCTTTCTGGAACATGACAGCATCCAAGGAGCCAGGGCCATCTCCACATCTTGTGGCAGCAGAAGACGACAAGGGCGAATTGTGAAGACACCAGACATCTCTCTCACACTGCCAGAACCAGGGGACAGCCACTCAAAGGGAGTGTTGGGAGAATGAGAACAGCTAAAAGGAAATACTTTTTTTACCCAGCGGGGAATTAATCTGTGGAACTCCTTGCCACAGGAGGTGGGGATGGTATCTAGCCTGGGTGCCTTTAAAAGGGGATTGGACAGATTTCTGGAGGAACGGTCCATCATGGGCTATAGGCCATGATGGGTGGTGCAACTTCCTTACGCTAGTAGTGGGCTGCTTCAGAATGCGAGATACAAGGGAGTGGCAAAAAGGTGCAGGCATCTTGTTGTCTCATGTGCTCCCTGAGGCATCTGGTGGGCCACTGTGAGATACAGGGAACTGGGTTGGATGGGCCTTTGGCCTTATCCAGCAGGGCTTTTCTTATGTTTTTAGGATAGCAAATAGTTTTATTTACCTCAGAGGTTTACCTCAGAAATTTACCTCAGAATGCCAGATACAAGGGAATAGCAACAGGATGCAGGCACTTTGTTGTCCTGTGTGCTCCTTGAGGCATCTGGTGGGCCACTGTGAGATCCAGAAAGCCGGACTAAATGGACCCTTGGCCTGATTCAGGGATGAACCCTGATTCAGGGTTTTATTTACCTCATAATTACCTCAGAAATGTACCTCAGAATGCCAGATACAAGGGAGTGGCAACAGGAAGCAGGCATCTTGTTGCGTCGTGTGCTCCCTGAGGCATCTGGTGGGCCGCTGTGAGATACAGGAAGCTGGACTAGATGGGCCTTTGGCCTGATCCAGCAGGGCTCTTCTTATGTTCTTAGGCGAGCACAATTAGACCAGCACAAGGGCCAGCGTAAAGCATGATTGGACCACTCTTGGAGTCAGAGAGGAAGGCATACCGTCTGTGTGCTGGCCTCTCTGACTCCAAGAGCGGTCGAAATGCACTTTACGCTGGCCCTTGTGCTGGCCACACTTTCCTAGCCTAATCTTTGGCCTGCTGGATCAGGCCAAAGATGGGCCTTTGGCCTGATCCAGCAGGGCTCTTCTGGGCATGTACTGCCTGCATATGTCTGAAGGGCTGTCACATTGAAGACGAAGTGGATTTGCTCATGATTGCCCGGGAGGGCAGGACCAGGGAAAGTGGTTTTCATTGCAAGAAGAGAGATTTTGGTCTACTGCGCAATGGTGTGTACCATCAGGAACAGTCTGCCTTCGAAGGTGTTTCTGCCTGGCCCAACCTGGCCGTTCTTTCTCTCCTAACCACTGGGTGAGAGTTCCTCTGAATTGCTGAAGGCGGCAAGATGGAGCATCGAGGCTCCTTTTGTGGTTCCTCCGCAGGGCAGATAATTTATTGCCTGTGTGGCTAACAAGGTGCTTTTCAGCCTTTGAGGGAAAGCCCACGTTGAGAGCGCGGAGCTAATCAACTCTGCCACCCGCCAAGTGGCCAAAAGCAGCAGTGAAGAAGCTGATAGGAAGAGAAGGAAAAATCACATCTGGAATCAGGTGAATAAGCAAAACACAAAAGGGCCCCTGTCAGCACCAAGGTGGTGGTGGGGGGGGGCAACCGCACCTGGGAGCAGACACGATGCAAGCAGCCTGGCCCGGAAATGTACCATGGAGGAGAAATGGGAAACATGCATCTCTGGCCTGGAGCAGCAGGGGCGTTCTCTGCACATGAGTGCATAAGCATTGAGCACCACAACCCCTTAGGGACGTGGTGGCACTGCGGGTTAAACCGCTGAGTTACTGACCGGAAGGTTGGCAGTTCGAGACCACGCAACGGAGTGAGCTCCCGTCGCTTGTCCCAGCTCCTGCCAACCTAGCAGTTCGAAAGCACCTAAATGCAAGTAGGTAAATAGGGACCACTTTGGTGGGAAGGGAACGGCGTTCCGTGTGCCTTGGCATATAGTCATGCTGGCCACATGACTATGGAAGTTTGTCCTTGGACAAACGCCGGCTCTTCGGCTTAGAAATGGAGAAGAGAACCACCCCCTACAGTCAGTCACGACTAGACCGTTTGGTCGTAGGGAAACCTTTACCTTTACCCCTTGGAAGAGGCTTAGAGCGCAATCCTAACCTGGAGTTAGGCCTGAGTAAGGACACCGTAAGTGTATGGACCACTCTTGGAATCAGAGTGGCCAGCACACAGGCTCTCTGACTCAGAGAGTGGTCCAAGCACACTTTACAGTGGCCCTTGTGCCTGCCAAACTTTGCTGGCCTAACTGTTCCGGCCTTTCTCCAGGTTAGGATTGTGCCCTCAGAGCCGGCAGCCAAGATTGGCAGAACCTTTCCTGGGTTCTGTCTCAAGGGCCTAACAGTAATGGCATCTAAATGATTTAGCAACAGGTACTCACTGAAGAGATGGGAGTACCAGACCACCTTATCTGTCTTCTGAGAAACCTGTATGTGGGCCAGGAAGCAACAGTTAGAACTGGACATGGAACAACCTACTGGTTTAAAATTGGGAAAGGAGTACGACAAGGCTGTATACTGTCACCCTGCTTATTTAACTTATATGCTGAGTACATCATGAGGAAGGCTGGGCTGGATGATTCACAAGCTGGAATCAAGATTGCTGGGAGAAACATCAACAACCTCAGATATGCAGACGATACCACTCTACTGGCAGAAAGTGAGGAAGACCTAAAGAACCTTTTGATGAGGGTGAAAGAGGAAAGTGCCAAAATTGGTTTGAAGCTCAACATTAAAAAGACTAAGATCATGGCAACCACTCCCATCACTTCCTGGCAAATAGGAGGGGAAGAAATGGAAGCAGTGACAGACTTTATTTTCCTGGGCTCCAAGATCACCGCAGATGGTGACTGCAGCCATGAAATTAAAAGACGTTTACTTCTTGGGAAGAAAGCTATGGTGAACCTAGATAGCTTAATCAAAAGCCGAGACATCACCCTGCCAACAAAGGTTCGCATAGTCAAAGCTATGGTTTTCCCAGTAGCCATGTATGGCTGTGAGAGCTGGACCATAAGAAAGGCAGAGCGTCGAAGAATCGATGCTTTTGAATTATGGTGTTGGAGAAGACTCTTTAGAGTCCCCTGGACTGCAAAGAGATCCAATCGGTCCATCCTCCAGGAAGTCAAGCCTGATTGCTCCCTGGAAGGACAAATCCTGAAGCTGAAGCTCAAGTACTTTGGCCACCTCCTGAGAAGAGAGGACTCTTTGGAAAAGACCCTCATGCTGGGAAAGATGGAAGGCCAAAGGAGAAGGGGGCGACAGAGGATGAGATGGTTAGATAGTGTCACCGACGCGATGAACATGAAATTGGGCGAACTCCGGAAGCTAGTGGAGGACAGGGAGGCCTGGCGTGCTGTGGTCCATGGGGTCGCAAAGAGTCGGACACGACTTAGCAACTGAACAACAACAACAACAACTCACTTTTGATTGTCACTTGTGTCGGGGCCTGCCCACCAGAAGTGAGGTAATTTGGCAAACTCAGGCACCATTTGGCTCTGCTCCCTACAGGTCAGTCACC
>JAJKFI010000023.1:3869073-3883298 GCA_029204185.1 Lerista edwardsae | reverse complement strand
ATCTATCTATCTATCTATCTATCTATCTATCTATCTATCTATCTATCTATCTATCTATCTATCTATCTATCTATCTAGTACAGTGTGTAAATAATTGTTTCTCTGTGCCTGTCCTTGAAGCTGTGACATTGATTAAGGTCTTCAGTCTTCTGCACACTGACCTGGGAGCAAGACCCATTGAATTAAACAGAACTGACCTCCGAGTAGACATACTTGGAATGGTGCCATCATGGTATTTGGCATGCAATTTGCAAGTAATTTGAGTTGACAGTTCACATGGGACCTTTGAGATGCGGCCACTCTAGAGGAAGATGTTATTCAGCCCTCAGGAAAAGGCAGCATCTTGCACTAGGCCTTTGCGGGCTTCCCTTGTCCTGACCTCCCCTGACAGGAGATGCTGGCCTACTTTCTGGAGCGCCTGGTGTTGGGCCCCGACTGGATTCCAGCTCAGCTTCGTAAAGGAAAGACGGTTTTTGTGCCACAGACCAGAACTGTCCCTGATAAACAGTGAGACTTGTGGGGGAAGGGAACCACTTTGAGGGTGGAAGGAGGGCAACATGCAAGGGGGGGGTAGCAGCTTCAAAGAGGCAGATTCCCAACTCAAAGAAACGTCACTCAACTCAACGTCACTCAAGGGCAATCCTAACCTGGAGTTAGGCCAGAAAAGTTTGGCCGACACAAGGGACACCATAAAGTATGCTTGGACCACTCTCGGAATCAGGGAGGATGGTGCACGTCTGTGTGCTGGCCTCTCTGACTCCAGGAGTGGTCCAAGCATACTTTACAGTGTCCCTTGTGCCGACAGGACAGGACAGAGCCATTAGGCCATACCCTAACCCCCATCCCTGGGCTGGGCCCTGATGCAAGTTTCTGCGAGCTTCCTCCTGTTTCTGCCACTCCTCCTCCTGATCCCTTACTGAAAGCTATTTCTGGATTCCTCAAAACCGTGTCAAAAATACACAGAAGTGTTGTTATTTTTGTGAAACTGATCTAAGCATGTGTCACTCTTGTCAAAATAAGCAAAAGCGGTGGTTTTTTGCACTTTGACCTAAATTTCGCTTTATATCGGGTTTTCAGTAGAAATTCTCACTATTTAGCATTCTGTGTTGATCACCAAAAAAACCCCTCCCTATCTATAGGATTGCACGACAAGTCAGATTTCTTGTCCCCCTCGGCGGGCATGAGAAGTGACCTTCAGGGTTCGGAGCAGGGAGGTCTCCACACCACCCTGCAATCTCAATTGAGTTTTAGTCGTAGATGCAGGAATTGAACACGCGAACTCTATCCATGTGCAAAGATGGAGCGTGTCGGCTTTTGCAAGGGGTTTGGCTGTGTTTAACACGAATTAAGTTGTTCTAATTAAAAGCAAAGGAGGGAGAGTCTGAGAATTGGATGTTCTGCCAATCGCTGAGGAGTGAGTTTGCCGGGTTTGCTGTTGGTTAAGTGAGTCATAGATGAAGCTCCAGAACTTAAAATACGCTTTGGATGAGGCTGGCTCTCTGAATTAAAGGTTTACGACTTAAAACCCTATATTTTATTAAAGACTGACACACCACTAACCCCAGTGGGAGAAGGCTGGAGGCGGTGGCGATGGTTGTTCTTGGATTATTGAGTGGGAAGGCTGGCAGGGATCCAGGCACAATGGCAGCTGTCCTGCCCGCACAGGCGTGGCACAAAAAGATCTTTTTAAATAGGGAAAAAAAACCCTGCTATTGTCACCACCACTAGGCTGCGGTCAGAGGCGGATCTAAGGGGGGGCAAATCTGTAAGTTTTGCAAGAAGCCTTACCTTGCAGTGGAAAACACTCCTCTCCTGCACTGTTCTAGCCAATCCTCACAGGGAACAGCAACATCTTGGCGTTGCTTACTGGCTACAGCAGCAAGGGAGAGGAGGGATTTACATGACAGGGTATAGTAAGTCTTCTTGCAACACTTACAGATTTGCCCCCCCCCTTAGATCCGCCTCTGGCTGCAGTAAATCCTCCCCCTCCCCATTTGAATGTTTCCAGAAGTATTTGTTCATGCAGTGGTGTCACGAGGGGGTTAGGATCGCACTCGGTTAAACCTTTGGGGGAGTGGTGGTGCCATTAAGGCAAAGGTTTCCCCACGACCGAATGGTCTAGTCGTGACCGACTGTAGAGGGCGGTGCTCATCTCCATTTCTAAGCCTGTAGAGCTGGCGTTTTGCCCGAGGACAAGCTTCCATGGTCATGTGGCCAGCTTGACTATACGCCATAGCTCACGGAACGCCGTTCCCTTCCCACCGGAGTGGTCCCTATTTATCTACTCGCATTTTAGGTGCTTTCGAACTGCTAGGTTGGCAGGAGCTGGGACAAGCAACGGGAGCTCACTCCATTGCACAGTCTCGAACTCCCAACCTTCCGGTCAGAAAGCCCAGCAGCAGTGGTTTAACCCACTGTGCCACCACGTGGTGCCATTACTTACCAAGGTTTTGGAAACCTTTTAAAAATGTGATTTACAAACAATGCCCTCATGTTATACCCAGTGGTGTCATTCAAATGATTTAGGAACAGGAACTCAGTTTTGATTGGCACTTGTCAGGAACCTGGAACCAGCCACGGAGCCCGTTAGGATCCGGAACTCCCGTTCTGGTACGTTCCCCCTGAATGACATCACTGCCTTCACCCCCCCCCCCTAGGAATCCGGAGTCGCTCCCTTTAACCCTCTGAGTGCTGGCCAACCAAGAAGAAAAGCTCTTTGCAGAGGAATTGGGAGGGGGGAGGGGGGAGCGTGAAGTGGGCGGAGTCAGCCCTAATTTTAACTAGTGGAACTGAGTTCCCCCACGTTCCCCCTGCATGACATCACTGGTTATACCTCATGTGATGGGTCGTTTCACACAGAATACCATGAAACAAACCACTTGGCCACTTTTGTATTCTATCAAAGTTACAGCCAAATAACCAGAAAAGGAAAACACAACTGCCTTATGTAATAAGAAGTGGATTGTCTTTACTCAAAACTGACCAATGAAACGGATTGTTCTGAGAGCCAATGAGGTGTTGCGATGACGCAGCAGGGAACCAATAAGGTGTTAGGATGATTCAGCTTTTATTTCCATGTATCAGAGCTAACACGAGAACTCTTATTCAGTTGTAGGAGCACCATTAAGTTGGCCACTGGTTTTTTTGTTGGTTTCTGATTGGTTACAGGGTACTGTGATATATTAAAATAATTAATGGGGGTGACACCAAGCCTAGTGATGCCACTGCTTTTAAGTTGTGCATATGCTGTTGTAATTTATTCGGTATGGCATGGTACAGGAAGAGGTCCATCATGAGGGTAATGCACTGAGCTCTTGCACCAGGAAATGCAAACCCTAATGATGCCCCTGAGTTCATGCGTTGCCCACAACCCACAACACCAAATTGAGGAGGCCCTCAAAATAAGGCTTCAGTGAAAGTGAAAAATCATTTACAGTTCGACTGAAAATATGTATACGTGCTTCCTGCATACACAAAGGGTCTGACGCTGTAGCCTGCTGCAGTGGTTCCCAAACTGTGTGTCAGATGCGATCAGTGGGTCGCGAGCCAATTTCAGGTGGGTCGCAAAGCACCTAGGGCAGACATTTTGGAAATAGGGGAAGCTGGGATGCTGGAAAAGGGGAGGGCTTGCTTGGGTCAAGATTGCAAATAGGCTTTATTCTTCCTGATTCACTTGGCTGTTGGAAAATGGCTGAGAAATATCCCAGCCTATTGCAGCATTCTCAGGAAAGCAGCAGGCTCTGGCGTCACAATGACGGCACTTCCAGCCATGACATCACTTCCGGTGGGTCCCGGAAGGATTGTCATTCTAAAAAGTTGGTCCTCGTGCTAAAGCGTTTGAGAACATAAGAACATAAGATCATAAGAAGAGCCCTGCTGGAGCAGGCCAAAGGCCCATCTAGTCCAGCTTCCTGTATCTCACAGTGTCCCACCAGGTGCCCCAGGGAGGCATGAGACAACAAGATGCCTGCATCCTGTGGCCACTCCCTTGCACCCGGTACCAGTAGCCCACCACCTTTGTAAGGAGGTTGCACAATCCATCATGGCCTATAGCCCACGATGGACCTTTCCTCCAGAAATCCGTCCAATCCCCTCTTAAAGGCATCAAGACCAGATGCCATCACCACCTCCTGTGGCAAAGAGTTCCACAGATTAACTACCCGCTGGGTTCTCACAGAACCACTGTGAGAATGTTGGAAAGGGCGCCCCAGAGAAAGTAGACGCACTGCCAGGAGGGCAGACGGCCAAGGATGGAAGAGCATCTCTTCTTACGTACTCTACCGGGATGCCACCCTCCTGTGTGGTGGCCGCATAGCAGTGGAGGAGCAGGCCAGCGGTGTTATGCTGCCAGAACGCTGGGTGGGACATCTGGGTGATCGACAGCCCTCCGGAACGCGACGGGCGGGCTGTCGATCACCCAGATGTCCCGCCCAGCATTCCGGCAGCATAACACCGCTGGAGCAGGCCCTGCGGAAGGGAGCCTGTCTCCAGTGCAGTGCCTTGATCCGGCTGCAAAGCCCACCTCCGTCCCCACGGTGCCGTGATTTCTTTTGGCCTCAGAACTGCTCTTGCTGTCTGTGCTAATCCTCTCCGGCCTGCCTGGCTCCCAGGTGTCTGGCCAGGGATGCTGAGCGCTTGCTTAACAGCTGCTCTGCTCTGCGCGGCGGGTGAAGAGGTCAGTGCAGGCATGCCGGGGGTCATGTGAGGGCTGCCTTTGCCACCACTTAGCATTTTGGTTTTTTCAAAAAAAAATAAAAGCAAAGGTGGCAACTGAAGTGGGGGGAAGGAGGGGGGGGAGGAAGAAGCCTGGAAGGATACATTAAAGAAAACAAACCACTTCTTTCAAGTGACAGTTCGGCACACTCTAGACCAGTGCTATTCAAACTGTGGGTCAGGACCCACTTGGACCCACACCGTTTGAGTTTTCTTTTTTTAAAATTTTAATTTTTAAAGTATTAAAATATTTTTAAATTTTTTTTAAATTTTATTTATATCTACATCTACAGTTTGGGGTTAGGAAAAGGAGCTACACAGGTAAAGGGCACATAGGATAATACGTTAGGGATCTGTCGGCCAACAGCAAATTCATTTTCTAAACTACACATCTGGTTAATAGCAGGCAGTGAAACAGCAGATTTGACTTAACCAGCTACTTTTCATCTTTGTATTATTACCAACTATGCATCTAGCCAAACATAGAACGTTTTCCATATATTTTTAACTCTATCTACTTCACCATTTCTAACTCTTTTGGTTAAAATATCCATCTCAACTATTTCATATATTTTCTGTATTAACATTTCTACTGAAGGTATGTCTATATTTTCCCACATCTGTGCGTAAATAAGCCTTGCTGCAGTATTTACATGTATCATAATATGTTTTTTTTCTTTACTATAACTATTTGGTATAATATTTAAGAGAAACAATTCAGGTTCTAGTGGAATAACACATCTCAACATCTCTTGTAGCAGTGTACACACATTCTTTCTCCCAGTATCTTTTGGCCTTCTTACAAGTCCACCACATATGATAAAAAGTCCCTATAGAGTCTTGACATTTCCAACAACTGTTATTTGTTCCAGGGTACATCTTTGCTAATTTGTCCGGCAAAATATACCATCTATAAATACCTTATACATATTTTCTTTCAGTGATACTGCTTATCATTTGAATTTTCAAGTGAGGGTTTTTTTTGTTTTTTTTTGTTAACGTTTTTAGTTAAGTGCTTTTACATAATATTTGGTCCTCATCTTTCGGTCAAGGATGTTGCTTGGTTGTGCAATGGCTGCCGTCCAAGAGCGCTCGTTTGCATTCCGGGAGCATCATTTGATGATGTTACAATGACTTCCTTCTTGATGATGTCACTTCTGTCTGTGATGTCACTTCCTGGCCGATGACATCACGTCTGGTGTGTCCCGACCCCATTCTAAAAAGTGGGTCCTGGACTAAAATGTTTGAGAATGACTGCTGTAGACAAACCTGGTGGGGCAAACTCCACCCAGTCCCACAGTTTGCTGTCCTCCGAAATGGAGGAAATAGAACGGAACAGTCTGGAGACACTTTTGACACATCTGTGCGCTACGGGATGCTGCTGTAGGTGGAAAACTGGAGAGTGATGACATTTGGGGTCATGCAGTCCTGAGATCTAATAGAGGGGCACACTGGTGGAGACAGGAGACCAAGCACTCTGCAGTGGCGGCTCAGTCCAGAAGCCTGAGCTGAGGCCACCTGAGGCTGCCATCTTTCAGTGGAGAATGGGCAATCGGGGTCTAGAGATGGAGGACCTCCAGGGAGCCCCTGCTTCCATGCACGGCACATTGAGTTCCAGGACAAAAGAAAGGTGAGATTCTTTTTTTGGGCCAAGAAGTGGACAGGTTCTTGGAACCAGAGTTTCATTGTTGTTGCTGTTCAGTCGCTAAATCGTGTCCGACTCTTCGTGACCCCCTGGACCACAGCACGCCAGGCCTCCCTGTCCTCCACTAGCTTCCGGCGTTCGCCCAACTTCATGTTCATTGCTTTGGTGACACTCTCTAACCTTCTCATCCTCTGCCGCCCCCTTCTCCTTTTGCCTTCCATCTTTCCCAGCATGAGGGTCTTTTCTAAAGACTCCTCTCTTCTCATGAGGTGGCCCAAGTATTTGAGCTTCAGCTTCAGGATTTGTCCTTCCAGGGAGCAATCAGGCTTGACTTCCTGGAGGATTGACCGATTGGACCTCTTTGCAGTCCAGGGGACTCTCAAGAGTCTTCTCCAACACCATAATTCAAAAGCATCTATTCTTCAGCGCTCTGCCTTTCTTATGGTCCAGCTCACAGCCATACATTGCTACTGGGAAAACCATCACTTTGACTAGGTGAACCTTTGTTGGCAGGGTGATGTCTCGGCTTTTTATTGAGTTGTCTAGGTTCGCCATAGCTTTCTTCCCAAGAAGTAAACGTCTTTTAATTTCATAGCTGCAGTCACCATCTGCGGTGAACTTGGAAGATAAACTCTGTCACTGCTTCCATTTCTTCCCCTTCTATTTGCCAGGAAGTGATGGGCAGAATTTCATGGCAGCCCCCAAAGCTGCAGAAAAGCATTTTTTCAGAGGCGCACAGCTCTGAAACCCTCTCAAGTCTTCCCGAAACAGCACGCTTGAATCAGAGGCAAAAGTTCTCATTGCTGGCATTTCCCGAGGTGAGCCTCGTTTTTGAAAGTGTAATGCTGGGCTGCCTCTTTTTTACACCCAATAAGATTACAAGCACAGCTGGGTGATGACTTAAACCTCCAGTTTTACATGCAGAGGCCCGGACGCAGCCATCGCCTTCTAACAACCAGGCTTGGTTCAAACCGGCAGTCGTTGGGCTTAAGGACTGGCCTGGAGCAATAAACATTCGTGTGCCCCCAGGAGGATTCTTAACACTACAGACTCGGAGTCTATAGAAGGCTGGGCCAAAGAAACCAGCATTTAATGCTTAGGATCAGAGCTGCAGAATGAGACTATCCCTCTGCACAGAGCAAGGGAGAGGAAGGGCAGATTTCCAAGGGCTCCCCCAGTGCCAAAAGGCTCCGTGCATGCACTTAGGGTGCAGAGCTGTGCATACAGAAAGCCCCACGCGCACCCCTTGGATCGGGTCCCCTGCAGCACAGGCATCCTGGAGCTGTGGGACTGAGACTGTGACTTGCAGGAGGCATTTTCTGATGTGGGAGGCATTCTCCGAGCGGCAGCCTCGCATTGGCCCGGGAGTGCCAACAGAGAGCCTCCCTTGCGCCAGCTGAACTCGAGTGGCGCAAGGGAGGTTGTGGGAGGAGGGAGGGCCGGCAGATGGGTGGAACTGGGTGGGGGTGGGCATGCCGGTCTGGGGAGGGGTTGGGATGCTGTTCTGCCAGAAACTCCCTGCTGGGCCTCACCAAGGGCCCCGATGCCCACTCTAGGCTGACTAGTTTCCTCTTTAAGCAGCCTCAGAGATAGGCAAGAGGGAGGGGGTTCCGTCACCCACTGGGCCTCCTCTCTCCCAGCAGCTTTGCTTGGAATCACCGGCTGGCCAGCCTCCTCCAGACCGACCTCATCACCAGCTTAGCTCAAGATACCCTAATTTAGCACCAACAAACCCCACCAACAAACAATAGGCAGTCAGCTTGCCTAAGCCACAACTGCCTCCTCCACTTGGTGGCTCCAGGGGCGTTGGAGCCGTACAAGAGTCCCCAATGCTTTCCCGCCTTACCTTCCTTTATCCAGTCCTTCCTTTATCCAGTTTTAGTCAGTCTGGCTCCTACACCTACCCGGTGCCAATCACCCTTCCTTTATCCAGTCCTTTAACGATCCGTCCATCCAGCACCTACCCGGTGCTCACTTATTACAGCTCCTGCCTCCAACTTTATACTGAGGCAGGCCAATCAGTGTCTGTTGCAGGGCAGGCTTTAATTCGTCAGCCACACCCATCTGCACCTGTGCGAATCACCCTTCCCAGCCAGGGCCCTCATCAGCCTGCAGCTGTGTTCCTGCTGCAGGCAAAGACCTTGGGGGTTAACCCTGCAATCCCTGGCTTATTTGGACAAGGGGCCACTGCTGATACCATTCTCTATCTCAGCAGGGTATCTCCTGCCTTTTCCAATACAGATGCGCCCGTTAGGCTGCATCCAAGGCTCCATCGGGAGGCTACACAGTCTTGATTCGGGCCGCTCGGCATCCTCGGTTCAGCGCCTGCTAAAAAGTGGCATATTCTCAAGAAGGAACCCCCAGCTACTTTCCAGAGACTTCCCAGGGACATCTGTTGTGCCTGACACAAAGGCTGGGATGCCTCCTGCATTTTTCAGACGTCCCCTCCTAGGACCGGGCTGTAGAAGGCAGGCAGGCAGGCAGACTCTGAGCCCCCTAACCGGATTTGGCACTGAGGATCAGGGGCTTCTGCAGCCCTGGACAGTCCCTGTCCTTTTTGCCGTGGAGGGAGCCTGATTCTTATTATCGAAGCCTCTTTTCGTCTCTGTTTGTTTGGGAATATTTCTGATGAAAAAAGAAGCGGTGCAGATGAGACGAGACTAAACATCAAATATTAAACAGCAACCACTAATGTGACAGCCATAACATCGCAGCGCAGCAGCTACTGGAAGGACAACGGCACACAGCGAGAGGCGCTCTCTCCGAGCAGCATCCGGGCTGGACGGCTGGCTGCACAAGGCAGGGCTGGCCGGAATCGCAAACACCGAGCAGCTGCTGCCCCACTGCCCGGCTTCCTCCGTCTCCTCTCGCAGGGCCGAACTAGAGCCAAGGCTGAGGTCTGGAACCGGTTTGTGACTTCCGCAATGTGCGCACTCAGCCAGGGAGTCGTTTCCTGCTTTGCACCACTTTGGTCTGGTTTCTCTGGTCTCCAAACTGGAGATCGCTGCAGTGCCGAAAAGGCTCCCCTGTGCAACCGGCCCTTTTCATTCTGCTGGAGAGCGTTGGCAAAGCTGGGATGACAGCCAGTGGTGTCATTCAAATGATTTAGGAACAGGAACTCACTTTTGATTGGCACTTGTCGGGAACCCGGAACCAGCCACGGAGCCCGTTAGGATCCGGAATGCCCGTTCTGGTTCGTTCCCCCTGAATGACATCACTGCCTTCGCCCCCCTAGGAATCCGGAGTTGCTCCCTTTAACCCTCTGAGTGCTGGCCAACCAAGAAGAAAAGCTCTTTGCAGAGGAATTGGGAGGGGGAAGGAGGGAGAGTGAAGTGGGCGGAGTCAGCCCTAATTTTAACTAGTGGAACTGAGTTCCCCCGCGTTCCCCCGCGTTCCCCCTGCATGACATCACTGATGAGAGTCCCCAAGTGTCCCCATGGCCAGCCGTGCCTGCCCAGAACACCAGATGCACAGCCTGCTGGGGCAACAGAACCAGGGAGCGGCTGGCCGCGGTGACACTGGGGGGCCGTAGTTGTGACTTTCCCGATGCTCCCCGGCAGAATTAAAAGCACGGCTCACCGGGCAGAGGGAAACAGCGGTCTGTGGATCCAGCCTGCAGACTGGAGTTTGGAGACCACTGCTCTAGATCTAATACAACAGATCTAGAACTCTCCAGAACTTTGTCGCTGCATCCTCCTTTAGGCACAGTCAGGCCAGCAAAGTTTGGACAGCACCATAAAGCACATTTGGACCACTCTTGGAGTGAGGGAGGATGGGGCACGCCTGTGTGGTGGCCTCTCTGACTCCGAGAGTGGTCCAAAGATACTTGACAGTGGCCCTTGTGCTGGCCAACTTGGCCAGCCTAACTGTGCCAGCCTAACTCCAGGTTAGGATTCAGCTCTGAAGGATGCATAATCGGTTTCTAAGCAGAAATATGTTGCAGGAGAAGAAATCACCCTGATATTGATGGTCCTTGTTGGGGTCTGAATGAGGCATGGCTGTGTGTGGCTTTGACCTGGCACTGATGTTGTGATGAGCCTCAGACCCCCTGCAGGACTGCCACAAAACCGGAGTCTGTGTAGTCAAGCTGAAGGTATGCTCTTCTTCCTGTCCTCCTCCCTGCGTCCATCTCTTTTCCCTCCCTCTGTTGTTTCTGGCACAGATAAGAATGCTTTGATTGTAAGCTCCTTGGAGAAGGGACCTGCCCTCTGGGGGCGCAATCCTAAACCGAGTGAGGCAGGCCTAAACTAAGCCTGCAAAGTTTGGCCAGCACAAGGGACACCATAAAGGATGTTTGGACCACTCTCGCAGTCAGATACTCACATACGTGAGCCATCCTCCCTGACGCCGAGAGTGGTCCAAAAACGCTTTATGGTGGCCCTTGTGCTGGCCAAACTTTGCTGGCTTAGTTTATGCCGGCCTCCCTCGCTTTAGGATTGCGCTCTGGAAAGCATTGCTTGCATGTTGATGGTGCATCATTCTGCACGCCTTCATGCACAGCATCGGAAGGATGCAGAACGCCGTCGGAGCGAGGAGGTCGCCGCAAACCAGAGAAGCCCAATCCTGCTGCCCAAACATACAGCCGAATGCCCTCGGGGCAGGCTTGGAGCATCGACACCGTTCAGCTGCAATGTAGGAATTCCATTTCGCAAAGCCAGGACCAGAACAAAGGCACTGTGAAGTCTGTTTGTGAGAATCCACGCATGGACTTGGGTGGTGTTGTTGTTTATGTGTGTGTGTGTGGGAGGGGGGAGAGACGGTCCCGTTCTTTTTTGGTGGTTTTTTTTCCCCCCCAGTGGACCAAAGAGAGAATCGGCAGCACCCCACAGTGCTCCTCCATCCTGGGGACAAGACAGAACGTCGCCTTCTTGCCCCTTATTTAATTAATTTATTTGTGGGCAGCTGGAGCTTTTCCAAGGCTGCTCTTCTGAGGTTCGGGCTGGGGTGTGTGTGTGTGTGTGTGTGTGTGGGAGGGAGAGAGGTGGCCGTCTGGAACCCATTACGGATCAAAGGGAGGCGGGCGTGGATGTGCACAGTCGACACACGAGGGATGAGGTCACTCCTAATCGCCTCCTGCGCCCGGCTCCTCTCGGGCTTGGAGTGGGACTCCCCAGCCTCCTGTTTGCAGGCGCAAGGAGTGCGCGCTGCAATGTGGGCCCAGCGGCCCGCTCTCCGCCAGCCTGGCAGGCTCCTCTCGGCTCCCGGAGCCTCCGTCTTTATCGCATGTCAAGCATACCTTCCCCTTGACTTAACACTAACATCTGTACGGGCGACATGGCAGTAAGGCCTGACAAATTGACTGGGGGTGATGGAGAGATTAGTGGCTGGGCCAAGCTCCTTTCCCCAGCTCTCAGCCCGAATGATCTTGTTTGCATGCCAAAAGTCAAGGACGCTCTTCAAGAAAGGAGGGGGGGCAAAAGGGGCGCCTTCCTTGCCTGAGTAGAAGCCTCCCCCCAGTGGTGTCATTGAAATGATTTAGGAACAGGAACTCACTTTTGATTGGCACTTGTTGGGAACCCAGAACCAGCCACGGAGCCCGTTAGGATCCGGAACGCCCGTTCTGCTCCGTTCCCCCGAATGACATTACTGCCTCCCCCCCTTTGGGGGCTGCTTCCTTCCGTGCTCCCCAAACCAACAACGACGAGGCTGGTGGCACCTTTCTGAGCCCTCTCGGCAGGCACAGACTGGGAGCTGGCTTTGGTCAGCAGCGCAGGCGGCCAGGAAGAGGTGCTGCTGCCCGCCCGTGTGCGCCGATCTCACGGTGGCCTCTGTGGTCACTTCGGAAACCTGAACCACCTCCTTAAAAAAAGTAAAGGTTTCCCCACGACCGAATGGTCTAGTCGTGACCGACTATAGGGGGCGGTGCTCATCTCCATTTCTAAGCCGAAGAGCCAGTGTTTGTCCGAGGACGAGCTTCCGTGGTCATGTGGCTGGCATGATTATACGCCGTAGCATACAGAACACCGTTCCCTTCCCACCGAAGTGGTCCCTATTTATCTACTTGCATTTAAGTGCTTTCAAACTGCTAGGTTGGCAGGAGCTGGGACAAGCAACGGGAGCTCATTCCGTCATGTGGTCTTGAACTGCTGACCTTCTGGTTAGAAAGCCCAGCAGAGGCGGTTTAACCCGCTGTGCCACCATGTCCCTTGCCACCTGCTTAGCCACAGATAAAGGAGCAGGAGTACAGGAGAGACGGGTTGCTCAGAGGTAATGACACCCTCTGCAGTGCTGCTCTTCAAAGCTATCGTTGGCTCCCAGCCAAAAGTGTGAGGAGGGGGGTGGCTTAGGAGGCAAGGCGTGTCCGGGTGCTGCCCCTTGGGAGGAGGAGGACCAATCCCACGAGCCCTGTCCAAGGCCGGCCTTAAGCCAATGTGGCCGATGTCATCTCTGTGGGCCCCGCACTTCGGGGGCCCCCACACCAGAGCAGCGAGCTTATCTCTTGCTGCTGTTGCCTGGATCTCTATGGGTTGTAAGTCAGTGGGGCGAGCCGAGCAGCGTGACCTTGGGCCCTCCCCCCTGCCCAAAATGGGCCTCCTGGAAGCGTTTGGCAGTGGCATCTTCATGTCGCCACCAACTATTTCCAGGTGCCGTGCTTTGCCCGCTGCACGACAAGCTCTCTTTGGGTGAGTGGGGGCCCCCGCGGGGAGGGTGGGGGGCTCATGGGAATGCCCTGCAGGACTCCTGGAGTCAGTTGGTGCCTGCAGCAGGGGCCCTGAATTCCCATCTACCCCCTTTTGCCCGGGCCACTCCAGGGCTCCTTGCAAAGCCTCGTTGGGTTTTGATAAACGTTCTCGTTTATCAAAGACGCCAGAAGGGATGCTGCAATTCCCGCTGGGCAGCTCAGTTCCACGGCATGTTCTTCCAGAACTTTCCCAAACAACAAAACCGTGCTTGTTTCAGTGCTCTTGGTGGTGGGATGAGCTTTCCGTGCCTTGTCCCAGGGCTGAGATTCCCTTCCCGTTCTCACCTCTCCCTCTGCTTTCATTTAACCCTATCTAGGCGCTTCTCTTCGTGCGCATTCTCTCTTCCCATCGAGCCCTGAGAGGCAAATAATAAAAATAAAAATTCCAAATGATGTGTAAGCCTGAATCGTGAAAGCAGGAGAAGACAAGAGGTGAGCTAAGCAACTCTGGGCATATCTTTCCAGGGTTTGGAGGCCCTCAGTATAACATGTGGACTTGTGTGTCTTGACAGTCCTACTCTCAGGTGACATTGTGGCCTTTGCATGGCTTGATCACAACAGCTGCTCCCTCCGGCCTCCTTCAGGTCCTGCTCCAGATGTGTGTCTCATAGCCGGGCAGGAGAGTGCCATAGGGGATTTAACAGCAGTAGCTGCTATTTCTTTTGCCCCTTACTTCGCTGTCTAATTTGTTTAAACTGTGCAACCCCCTACAACCCCCTACTTGTTAGTCATGTACGGCTGTGAGAGCTGGACCATAAGGAAGAGCACCTAAGAATAGATGCTTTTGAATTATGGTGCTGGAGAAGACTCTTGAGAGTCCCCTGGACTGCAAGGAGATCCAATTGGTCAATCCTCCAGGAAGTCAAGCCTGATTGCTCCCTGGAAGGACAAATCCTGAAGCTGAAGCTCAAATCCTTTGGCCACCTCATGAGAAGAGAGGAGTCTTTAGAAAAGACCCTCATGCTGGGAGAGACTGAAGGCAAAAGGAGAAGGGGGCGGCAGAGGATGAGATGGTTAGAGAGTGTCACTGAAGCAACGAACATGAAATTGGGTGAACTCCGGAAGCTAGTGGAGAACAGGGAGGCCTGGCGTGCTGTGGTCCATGGGGTTGCAAAGAATTGGACACAACTTAGTGACTGAAGAAGAAGAAGAAGAAGAAGAAGAAGAAGAAGAAGAAGAAGAAGA
>JAJKFI010000023.1:3856374-3869063 GCA_029204185.1 Lerista edwardsae | reverse complement strand
GAAGAAGAAGAAGAAGAAGAAGAAGAAGAAGAAGAAGAAGAAGAAGAGTTTGTGGTGAAACTAGCTAAAGCAGTGGTTCTCAAACTTTTCAGTCCGGGAACCACTTTTTAGAATGTCACTCATATTGGGACCCACCGAAAGTGATATCATTAACCTGGAAGTGATGTCACAGCCCAAAGTGACGTCATCAAGCAGGAAGTGCCGTCACTGTAAGGAAATCAAATGACACACCTGGAATGCAAACTGGCACTCTCGGACTGCAGCAACTTCACAACCGTGGAACATCTCTGACAGAAGGCAAGATGAGGTCAAAATATTATGTAAAAGCACTTAATTGAAAAAAAAACATTTTTAAAAACACCACAAAACCCTCACTTGAAAATTCAAACTGTAAAGACAACTGGAATATAGCAGGAGTTAGGTCTGCAGCTTCCAAGATGGCTGCTCCCAGCTTTCCGTGACCCACCTGGCATCAGGTTGCAGCCAGTGGTGTCATCTACTCTCTTGCAGACGGAACGCTGGGCGGGACTTAGAGTGATCGACAGCCCGTCGACTCACTTCTGCTTTCTTTGCGCTCCCCGTGCGGCTTTCCCTCGCCTCGGTGGGGGCGCCTGCTCGCCCAGGCACCCGGTGCGCCCCCCACCCATCCCCCCTGGCGAGCAGGCGCTCCCTCCGAGGTGAGGGAAAGCCGTGCGGGGAGCGCGAAGAAACCGGAAGTGAGTCGATGGGCTGTCGATCACTCTAAGTCCCGCCCAGCGTTCCGTCTGCAAGAGAGTAGATGACACCACTGGTTGCAGCCCACCAAGTGGGTCCAGACCCACATTTTGAATAACACTGAGCTAGAGGCCTATCAATGCTGTGCCCTGGGTTTTTTTAAAGTTGAAACTACAATTGCAGGAGGAGAAGATACTCCAACAAAGACACTGATTTTTTTGTTGTTGCATTCCTGTTTCCAGGCGGTGGGGTGTCCTGAATTGCTCCTGCCCTGCAAAATGTCCTGCTGCACACAACTGGGCCTCCCTTGTCCTGCCTTTGCGATGCAGGGCAAACTTGCTTCGACGTTTGGGGAAAGTGCGGGCAACTCCCCCACCCTACTTCCTTGCGAGAGACAGGGACACAGGTGTGAGAAGGCCCTGGTGGCTGCAAGGAAATGGATGGGGTGAGAAAGTCATTACCTGCCTTTGGTTTCACTGTGGGAACCATTGCACCTTCAGCGAGGAAGTGCTGGTGGCGGGGGACCTCTGCTGGGATGGGAGGGGGGAGAAGAGACAGACAGGAGCCAGGGCAATGAGCCTGGCGGGCGGAGGGAGGGGCTTCTTGGGGAGCCTGAAATGAATTACCTGCCTCCGAACAGAGTGCATCACGGCACGTAATTGATTGAGCATGCTGCACACTCCTTGCTTTATGGCCCTGCGAGCGGGGCCAGGACTATGCGAGACAGCGAGCATTTTCACCCTTTTCCTCCTTTCTGCAACAGCAGATTCGCTCTCTTTCAAATGTCTCCCCGGAGATTCCACCCCACCCCACCCCCAACTTGAAGAGCTTGTGTTTCTCCTGTTCTTGATTTTCCTTTCTACAAAGAATGTGATCAGCCCACTATGTATATTTTTTGTTGTAAAAAAAAAAAAGACTCTTGCCTTTTTCGTTTTGTTGTTCGTATTGGCATGTCAACTTTTCCTCCCGTTTTCCACCAAGTGTGCAGCATTGAACCAGGTTGTTCAGAAACATCATCTTCTGTTTCTGAACAACCTTCATCTGTGGATGAAGAGTTTGGGATCACAAGAATGCAAGGCCAGGAGCGCAATCCTAAACTGGAGATAGGCCGGTGTAAGCTTAGCCAGCAAAGTTTGGCCAGCACAAGGACCATTGTAAAGCATGTTTGGACCACTCTTGGAGTCAGGGAGGATGGAACACATCTGTGTGTTGGCTTTCCTGACTCTGAGAGTGGTCCAAACACATTTTACGGTGTCCCTTGTGCTGGCCAAACTTTGCCGGCTTCGCTTATGCTGGCCTAACTCAGTTTAGGATTGCGCTCCAGGTGACATTCCCACCCCCAGGCTTGGAAAAAGAGATGGCTATTGGTGGGAGGGGCAGAGTCCGCCCCATACTCTGCCCCATGTTTTTTGTACTCACACTTCTGATAGGAATGTGTAAATCTTCTCTCATGGAACCTCATACTGTGGGAATAGGTCTACCCAGCAAGGGCAAATTCCCATATTGTATGATTCCCCGGCAACTGCAGAGATACTTTCTCTCACACACACCCAAGCAGGGACAGCTCTAGCAGTGGTGGGGCCCAATGCACCCCGCCACTCATGGAGAAGAGTGCTATTGGTCAGTGGTGTCATTCTATAATGAAGTGCCGGAACGGTGGGCGGGACTTACCGCGTGATTGGCTGCGCGGTTATGATGCGTCGCCACCGTTCCGAGCCCCGCGCGGGCACCCCTGGCTTCGGAGGGGGTGCCCGCTTGCCTGGGTGGCGCGCTGGGTGCTGCGGAGAGCCGCGGAGGGGCGCACCACCCGGAAGAAGCCCTCCGCGGTGGAACAGCAGGCGGCGACGCGTCGCGGGGCCCCTGTCAATCAAGGGGTAAGTCCCGCCTGCGTTCCGGCACTTCATTATAGAATGACACCACTGCTATTGGTGCTGGCACAAAGCATGGCACCTGGAAGTAGTTGGTGGTGATATGATGTCATCACTGTCAACCGCTTCCAGGTGGCCCATTTTGGGCTGTTTGGAGGCAGGGGCAGGTGGGAGGGCCCCAGGTGAAAGCTGCCTTGCTCGCCCCATTGATTTACAGCGCATAGAGGTTGATTTGCTGCTGGCTGCAGCTGCAGGCAATATGCTCACCCTGAAGCGAGGGGTCCAACGTGACGAAATTGATCACGTTGGCTTAACGCCGACCCTGCTCCCAAGGAAGACAGTCAGCGCTTTCCTCTTCTCCAAGCAGGGCGGAGGAGTTCTAGGGTGAAGGGCCGGCCTGGCCTTCCCTTGAAAGAGGGATCACTGGAGGGTTGTTGTAACAGTGCCGTAATATTTGATTTATTCACCATGCCACAAATTGAGCACTGGGGGAGGCAGTAGTAGAGACCACCCCCTAAGCACACACTACACACTCCATTCCTCTTGGCCCAAGATCTCCCGACACCTGAAATGGTGTGCCTTATTATTATGATTATGATTATGATTATGATTATGATTATGATTATGATTATTCACATATACACAGTCAAAATGATAAAAAGATCACAAATATCATAGGCTGGTCTTTTATTGGCAATTCAAACTCTAACCAAGAGCCCAAGAATTGTCCAAATATCTGCGTAAGATGTATTACGTTCCCAACAGCGTAGTTTTCTGTAGGTCAGACATTCTTATATAATTGATCTTCAAAGTTTCTAGATGTTTTTGTAAACTTTTCGAAATAGATCCAAGTGCCCCGATGACTACTATTGGCACTACTGTTAAATAATAATAATAATAATAATAATAATAATAATAATAATAATAATAATAATAATAATAATAAAATAGTAGCAGAAGCAGCAGCAGCATACAGCTTTTCAACAGAAAGTAATTCTCAAAGGGGGTGGCATGCTTGATACAGAAAAGGACCCGAGGTGAGGAAAATGAAGGTTTGAGGGAGGCAGGAAGGGGGAGGACCGTGAGGGAGGGGAGCTTGCCGAGGAAGGAGGCTCGAAGCTGATCTCGAGCACAAATGCAGCTCAAAGCCAAAATAAACGCAGAGGCTGGACAGAGGGAGGCTGTAGTTGCCTGTGCTAAGCAGGAGGCTGGACTAGAGGACCTCTAAGTGGCCCTCTACTGCTCACATTCTATGGTGTTACGGACTCAAGCCCGGTGCCCCCCTCCCCAGTGCCTCTCCCGCCCCTGCACCAAGCGCTCCTCCTCCAGCCATTAATCTCCATTTGCGCTGAAGGCCTGATAAGCCCCATCATTCCCCTGCCTTGTCGCCCTTCCTTTTTATTTATTTTCCTAAGGAGCAATGTGTGCCTTTCCTCCTTCCAGGGGGAAGAAAAGCGATAAGAGTCCTCCGAAACAGCCAACGCAATGCGCATGAAGCCAGGAGAGGCCACGAACACACAGTTTCCAGAGCCACCACCGTCATGCCAATGAAAGTGCATGAAATATGAGGAGCTGCACTCAGGATCCCGTCCCCGGTGAGACCACAGCTGGTGCTGCCCTGGAGCTCAGGCAGGTGAGCACCGGGGCCTTGCTCCACCCCCCCCCCCTCGGCTCCAGTCCTCTCCCAGAAGCACTCTCTGGGGCGGGGGGGGGGGGCTCTGCTGCAGTTCATAAGAACATAAGAGCCCCACTGGATCAGGCCAAAGGCCCATCTGGTCCAGCTTCCTGTATCTCACAGTGGCCCACCAGATGCCTCAGGATGCGCACAAGACAACAAGAGGCCTGCATCCTGTTGCCAGTCCCTTGCATCTGGCATTCTGGGGTAAATTTCTGAGGTAAATACGAGGTAAATAAAACAGAATGCGCTACTTTGTCTGTGGGGAAGGAGCTATAGTATCCTGCAACCCAATTTGGGCCCTAAGAATATAAGAGCCCTGCTGGATCAGGCCAAAGGCCCATCTGGTCCAGCTTCCTGTATCTCACAGTGGCCCACCAGATGCCTCAGGGAGCATGCAAGACAACAAGATGCCTGCATCCTGTTTCCACTCCCTTGCACCTGGCATTCTGAAGTAGCCTACTATTAACGTAAGCAGGTTGCACAACCCATCATGGCCTCTAGCCCACGATGGACTTTTCCTCCAGAAATCTGTCCAGTCCCCCTTTAAAGGCATCTAGGCCAGATGCCATCACCACCTCCTGTGGCAAGGAGTTCCACAGATTAATGACCTGCTGGGTAAAAAAATACTTCCTTTTATCTGTTTTCACTCTCCCAACACTCAATGTCAGTGAATGCCCCCTGGTTCTGGTACTGTGAGAGAGGGAAAAGAACATCCCTTTATCGACTCTGTCCCTCCCGTGGATAATTGTATATGTCTCAATCATGTCGTGTCCCCCCCCAGGTGCCTTTTTTCCAGACTGAAGAGCCTCAAACGCTGCAGTCTTTCTTCATAAGGGAGGTGCCCCTGCCCTGTTCAAGCGAGACTGGGCAGCAGATCTCCTCCGATGGATTCCGTGCATTTGTGACTCTGGGTCAAAGAGGCAGAGCCCCGCACATGCTCCCCAGGCTCTGCCATAGAAGGGCATTCCAGGCAGAGCCATGCACAGCTTCTCCTGCACAAACTGTGAGCAGACACACCAGGCCACACAGAAGGATGAGAAACCAGCGGGAAGACAGAGAGCTGCCTGTGGAACTCTTTGCCATGGTGGAGCTGGAAAAGGTGCAGAAGAGAGCAACAAAAAAGATTACGGGGCTGGGGCACCTCCCTTATGAAGAAAGACTGCAGCGTTTGGGGCTCTTCAGCCTAGAAAAAAGGCGCCTGAGGGGGGGACATGATTGAGACATATAAAATTATGCATGGAAGGGATACAGTCGATAGAGGGATGTTCTTTTCCCTCTCTCAAAACACCAGAACCAGGGGGCATCCGCTAAAACTGAGGGTTGGGAGAGTTAAAACAGATAAAAGGAAGTTCTTTTTTACCCAGCGGGTAGTTAATCTGTGGAACTCTTTGCCACAGGAGGTAGTGAGCGCATCTGGGCTAGATGCCTTTAAGAGGGGATTGGACCGATTTCTGGAGGAAAAGTCCATCGTGGGCTATAGGCCATGATGGGTTGGGCAACCTCCTTACATTAGTAGTAGGCTACTTCAGAGTACCGGGTGCAAGGGAGTGGAAACAGGATGCAAGCATCTTGTTGTCTTGTGCCTCCCTGAGGCACCTGGTGGGGCCGCTGTGAGATACAGGAAGCTGGACTAGTTGGGCTTTTGGCCTGATCCAGCAGGGCTCTTCTTATGTTCTTATGTAAAATGGGCCTCCCGGAAGCAATTGGCAGTGATGTCATCCTGCGGTCAATTGGCAGTGACGTCAATTAGCAGTGACACCACCAACTATGTCCAGGTGCTCTTCTGGGTGAGTGGAGGGCCCTGTGGGGAGTGTGGGGGGGGGCCCACAGGAATGCTCTGCATTGGGCCCCGCCATTCCTAGAGCCGGCCCTGCTCAGTGGCCAGTGGATCAGGAGGGAGCCCTCAGAGCTGGTCAGGCACGGATCCTGCAGCCCCCCACAAATTGGCGCCCACGGACATCGCTGTCCACATCCCCCACCCCCCATCAGTGTGGATCCATAATTAAAGTTTCTCGGGGAGAATAAATCTTATTCCCAATGCACATTGCGCAGGAGCCTGTTTAAATTATGGTTCTGTTTATCAAATGATTGCCCAATGCAGTTCCTTCGTGAATAACTTATGGCAAAATATGTCATAGCGCGATATGGGAATTAGGACCTACCGGGTGATGCGCTGCCGAACGGCCATAATACACTTCCTAATGGAAAAAAAAAAAGGGAAGTTTTATTTCAGTGCGCTTTTGATGAATTAACTCCTCCAGAAAGGGAGACATTGATAATGCTGCCTTGAAAGGTGCGCAGAGAAAGGAGTCTACCGCAACAAGGAACAAGCAGCTTATAATGATATAATAGTATATGCAAGACGATGCGGGTCAATGGTGCAGCTACCTATGGAGCACTGCGGTCATAAGAACATAAGAAGAGCCCCACTGGATCAGGCCAAAGGCCCATCTAGTCCAGCTTCCTGTATCTCACAGTGGCCCCACCAGGTGCCTCAGGGAGCATACGACACAACAAGATGCCTGCATCCTGTTGCCACTCCCTTGTATCTGGCATTCTGAGGTAAAATTCTAAGGTAAAATTCTGAGGTAAAATTCTGAGGTAGTTATCAGGTAAATAAAACAGAATTTGCTGTCCTACGAACATAAGAACATCCCTGAATCAGGCCAAAGGTCCATCTAGTCCAGCTTCCTGGATCTTACAGTGGCCCACCAGGTGCCTCAGGGAGCTCAGTAGACAACAAGATGCTTGCATCCTGTTGCCACTCCCTTGCACCTGGCATTCTGAAGTAGCCTACTATTAACGTAAGGAGGTTGCCCAACCCATCATGGCCTATAGCCCACGATGGACTTTTCCTCCAGAAATCTGTCAAGTTCCCTTCTAAAGGCATCTAGGCCAGAGGCCATCACCACCTCCTGTAGCAAGGAGTTCCACAGCTTAATGACCCGCTGGGTAAAAAAGTATTTTCTTTTAACTCTCCCAACACTCAATTTCAGTGGATGCCCCCTGGTCAGTGCTGGTCAGTGTATCTGATAATATACAGTCAGTCCTCATGATCCACTTAGGTTAGGCTCATGGAAATCCTTGTGGAGAGCGAATTTGCAGATAGCAAACCATTGGTCCTATGGGATCGATAGGGTTAGGTGCTAGGGGTTCCTTATCTGCCATGAGAAGAATCCAGCAGAAACCCTCAGGAAGCCAGCAGAGTGTAGCAGGAAGTGCCCAAAGATCTCTGAATGCTGCAGGGACCTTTTTATCCACTATTCCGAGACTTTCCAATGGCTGCAGGAACCTTCAGAATGGCATCTGCAACCAGCACCGACCCCTTCAAAAGGGCTGGACCGATCGTCGCTCTAAAAAGTGGGCCCCAGTGCTAAAAGGTTTGAGAACTACTGGGCTAGGCCGTACAGCAGCAGGTGTGATATGTATGTGCCCATCCCCACCAGCAGGGGGAGCAGTCCTCTAAGTGGCTCCTAGTTTATACGTTTGCAGGTGCTTTCTCCTGCTTTGCCCAGACTTCTCATGAGCTTTCCCCACCCTGTCTTGCTGTTCTGTCTCCCTGCCCAAGTTGGCATCACCAGCTGCTCGTCTTGCTCCTGTTTTTGCAGTATGTGTATCAACCGCTTTGTATGACTCAGCTCTGCTATGAATGGGCTTAGTTCTTTCCATAGGTCTGCTCACATCCTGCATAGCAGTAAACCACTGTATGAAAAAAAAAAGTCTCAATGCAATAACTTGCACAATCACACAAAGAGGTTGGGCCTTTAATGAAGCATTCCCTGGCTGAATTTTGGCCTCTCAATTACTGATGTCTGGAATTACTGTCTGGATAGTCAGGCCAATCCCATCCTTGACTGCACTTTGTGACAATGTATTTTATCTTTCATATGATCTTGGTACTCTTGCAAAATACAGAAATGAACATTGTTTAAATCCATGCCTCCCCTCCTTTTTTTTCTTTGGTTGGGGCGTAGAAGAGGAAAGAGTAATGAAGCTGAAAGATCTAAAAAAAAAAATCCAGTAGTTTGCCATTTTGGAAAACAAAAAAAAAGTCTCAAAATTAAATTGAATGAATTGTGAATAGCAGTTGCTCATGGACAAATGTCATGGGAAAGGTGACCGTTACATTTCTGTTCGGCTTGCCGGCTTTCCAGAATTATCAAGTTGTCCACTAAAGGAAACAGGGTTTTGAAAGAGAAAGGTAAAGGTAAAGGTTTCCCCACGACCGAATGGTCTAGTCGTGACCGACTGTAGGGGGCGGTGCTCATCTCCGTTTCAAAGCCTGTGAGCCGGCGTTTTTGTCCGATCATGTGGCCGGCATGACTCTACGCCGTAGCTCACGGAACGCCGTTACCTTCCCACCGAAGTGGTCCCTATTTATCTACTTGCATTTTAGGTGCTTTCGAACTGCTAGGTTGGCAGGAGCTGGGACAAGCAACGGGAGCTCACTCCGTCACGCAGTCTCGAACTCCCAACCTTGCGGTTGAAAGCCCAGCGACAGCGGATTAACTCGCTGCGCCACCACGTCCCTGAAAGAGAAGCACCAGCTTTAACCTTATTCAGCAGGCCTGCCCTTGCATTCTGCTGCACATATCACAGAGCAGTGTTTCTCAAACGATGGGTCAGGACCAGCAATAGGATTTGCAAATTGAGAAGGGGAACGCTGGGCGGGACTTACGCGGGACTTCCACGTGATTGGCTGCCCGTCCACAGCATTCCGCGGCTGCCCTGACCTCGGGGGGGGGCTGCCCCTGGTTGGCGCGCCCCACTGCTGCTCGCCCAGGCACCCAGCGCGCCCCCCACCCATCCTCCACGGCAAGCAGGAGCCCCTCCCCCGAGGCCAGGGCAGCCGCAGAACGCTGCGGACGGGCTGCCAATCATGTGTAAGTCCCGCCTAAGTCCCGCCCAGCGTTCCCCTTCTAAATTTGCAGATCCCATCGCTGGTCAGGACCCACTTGGTGGGTCACGACCAAGGGCATAGCTAAGGAAAGTGTAGCCCAGTGCAGTGGGCAAAATTATGCCCCTAAAATGACATCACAACAGGAAGTGACATCATAACTGTATTTTCATTTTCTGGGTTTTTGGCCATAACTTTTGATAGAGTAAAGATATTACACTCTGGTGTGTTTCATTGCTATCTGCATTAAATCGTCTTTCCAATGATATCTAACATGATAGTATTATTCATAAATACCAAGCTTTTCACGATTTTTGCCACTAGACTCGGACGCACTTTTTAGAATGGCACTCGGGTGGAGACCTACCAGAAGTGATGCCGTTAATCTGGGAGTGATGTCATAGCCGGAAGTGACATCGTCAAGCAGGAAGTGCCGGCATTGTGACGTCCTTAAATGACACTCTTGGAGTACAAACTGGCATTCTTGGACTGCAGCAATTGCTGAGACGAGGACAAAATATGTAAATGCTCTGAAATAAAAACAAAATAATAATAATAACAACAAAACCCTCATTGGAAAATTCAAACTGTTAACACTCACAGAATATAGCAAGAGTCAGGTCTGCAGTTTCCAAGATGGCTGATCCCCGGGACCCATCTGACATCATGTCATGACCCACCAAGCGAATCCCGACTCACAGTTTGAATAACACTGCTTTACAACAAGGAGCACGGGATGGGCCTGAGGAAAGCCAGCCTGCAAAGGGATGTGGCTACCCCAGTGGTGTCATTCAAATGATTTAGGAACAGGAACTCACTATTGAGTTCAAATTCAAATGTTGGGAAACAAACAAACAAACCTGGAAGCAGCCATAGAGCCCGTTAGGATCCGGAACGCCTGTTCTGGTCCGTTCCCCCTGAATGACATCACAGCCTTCTCCCCAGTGGGCTGCAGACACACCAGAGCGGCTGCTGACTCCACGTGTGTGGCTGGAGGGAGCAAGGAAGGGGTTGTGCGGGACGGGACTTCCCCACTGCAGCCCTTCCCCCTTCGCCCCCTTAGGAATCCGGAGTCGCTCCCTTTAACCCTCTGAGTGCCGGCCAACCAAGAAGAAAAGCTCTTTGCAGAGGAATTGGGAGGGGGAGGGGGGAGAGTGAAGTGGGCGGAGCCAGCCCTAATTTTAACTAGTGGAACTGAGTTCCCTCGCGTTCCCCCTGCATGACATCACTGGGCTACCCCCTTGGCCAACCACCACGCTTGGAATCCAGATGGAGCCGCTCTTGGCCAATGTGTCCACTGACACTTTAAGGCCTGTTAATAAATTGCGGCAGACACCATGACTTCCACCTTGCTCACTTGGAAGCATTTACGAGCACTTGGAGGGGCTCTCTTGAAATATCACACCCAAGAGATGCCAAGCCAAACGCTCAAGATAGGAGCAAATTAACAGCGTGGGCGGGGGAAGGAAGAAGGTGGAACAAACTCTGCAAAAATATTTCTCTGTGGCGTGGGTCATATTTGATTATCTCCTCTGAAAATTGAGTTCTCAGCAGGAGATGTAAATTCTTTTCGCAGAGCAAAGCTGCTGTCAAGCACGGTGTGGATTTCCCCTAAAGAGTCTTATAACTGCAGGCCCAGCTCTGATTCCTTGCAAAGACCGTCAAGAGCATCCTAAGCACACCGATGAAAGGAACTGGTGGCCACCGCGTGTTTATGTGCGCAACGGCACCCAGAAGCGCATTCATGTGCCAGTGCTGGTCCTGGAGAAGAGAGGCAACAGGAACCCCTCCAGTGGCCGGGATAATGGGGCAGCCACTTGATACACACCCTGCAGGGCGTGATGGGGTGATGGATTTCCTGTTTCCTGACCATCTGGATGAACAGCTCCCTCCTTTAAACTGCAGAGGGAATGTGAGGAGGTGGTGCGGAAGGAGAGAAGGAAAGGCAGGAGCGGGTTGAAAGAAAAAAGCACAGCCCCTTGAAGGGCCCTGATTTCTGTTTCCCATCATTGTATTGCTCTAGAAGAAGGCTTGGGTGTCGTTCGCTCAACCCTGCATTTGCCTTGTCCAGATTTCCCAACTCCCCAGATACCAACAGGGTAGCATTTAGTGGGGTGATCCGATCCTTGGTCCAGGTGGGTGGTGCCCATTGCACCCATAGAGGTGTGCCATCATCACCGATGGAAATCACACAAACCTTCATTTGCAAAGAACAGCTTGGAGACTGGTTTACCCAGTGCAGCATCCCAAACTGTAGAAGTACACCTGGCCAGAATGGTACCCCGTGCAGTTTGAACGTGTGAGGCATATGGTGTGTGTGTGTGAGAGAGAGAGAGAGAGAGAGGGAGAGGGAGAGGGAGAGAAAGGGAGAAATCCTAACCTGGAGTTAGGCCGGCACACTTAGGCCAGCAAAGTTTGGCTGGCACAAGGAACACCATAGAATATGTTTGGACCACTCTTGGAGGCAGAGAGGCCAGCACACAGATGTGCACCATCCTCCCTGACTCCGAGAGTGGTCCAAACATGTATTACGGTGGCCCTTGTGCCAGCCAAACTTTGCTGGCCTAACTCCAAATTAGAATTGCACAAGAGAGAGAGAGAGAGAGAGAGGGGGAGGGCAAACAGGACATGATCCCAAAAATTACTTTATCCCCCCCCCGGCACATGTCTGTCCTTGTTGACCATAAGATTCAAAACAATCAGAAGGCTGAAACAACACACTTTTCCCTGCAAGGCCTCCAAACCTGGGTGGCAGGCTACTTGGAACCAGTGGCATTCCTACGGAGGTGGGCCAAAATGCGAAGTTTTGCAGGAGCCTGAGCTCCTGTGTAACACGGCCCCTCCCCCCTGCCTCCAGAGCCATTCACTGCTTGGAGGGCAAAGCCCTGAGCCAGCAATCTGAGCCACAAGCAGCTCGGAAGGCGAGGGGGAGGGGCAGCTTTACACAGGATCCTGAATAAATAGCCCCCCCCCCGACAGGAACCCCACTGCTTGACACACCTACCAGAGGGAACATGGGACTGAATTAAATATGGGAAGAAAAATGTGAATGAGAGGAACGCCGACCCATTAAGGCTGGGGAAGAGTAAGAGCTCATTTGGTGACCCCCCCCCAATAGTGGGACGTGAGTGGGACACTAGGGATGTGGTGGTGCGGCGGGTTAATACGCTGCTGCTGGGCTTTCTGACTGGAAGGTTGGGAGTTCAAGACTGTGCAACGGAGTGAGCTCCCGTTGCTTGTCCCAGCTCCTGCCAACCTAGCAGTTCAAAAGCACCTAAATGCAAGTAGATAAATAGGGACCACTTCGGTGGGAAGGTAACGGTGTTCCGTGCGCTGCGGTGAATAGTCATGCCGGCCACTTGTCCTCGGCATGCTTGTCCTCGGACAAAACGCCGTCTCTACCGGCTTTGAAATGGAGATGAGCACCGCCCACTATAGTCGGTCACGACTAGACCATCCGGTCACGGGGAAACCTTTACCTTTTACCTCTCATAGTAAGCATCTCTTTTCCAAACATAGTGACTTTTGCTGC
>JAJKFI010000023.1:3817852-3855974 GCA_029204185.1 Lerista edwardsae | reverse complement strand
ATTAGAATTGCACAAGAGAGAGAGAGAGAGAGAGAGAGAGAGAGCGAGACCCACACCCCCCGGGGGGGGCGCCAAACAGGACATGATCCCAAAAATTACTTTATCCCCCCCCCGGCACATGTCTGTCCTTGTTGACCATAAGATTCAAAACAATCAGAAGGCTGAAACAACACACTTTTCCCTGCAAGGCCTCCAAACCTGGGTGGCAGGCTACTTGGAACCAGTGGCATTCCTACGGAGGTGGGCCAAAATGCGAAGTTTTGCAGGAGCCTGAGCTCCTGTGTAACACGGCCCCTCCCCCCTGCCTCCAGAGCCATTCACTGCTTGGAGGGCAAAGCCCTGAGCCAGCAATCTGAGCCACAAGCAGCTCGGAAGGCGAGGGGGAGGGGCAGCTTTACACAGGATCCTGAATAAATAGCCCCCCCCCGACAGGAACCCCACTGCTTGACACACCTACCAGAGGGAACATGGGACTGAATTAAATATGGGAAGAAAAATGTGAATGAGAGGAACGCCGACCCATTAAGGCTGGGGAAGAGTAAGAGCTCATTTGGTGACCCCCCCCATAGTGGGACGTGAGTGGGACACTAGGGATGTGGTGGTGCAGCGGGTTAATACGCTGCTGCTGGGCTTTCTGACTGGAAGGTTGGGAGTTCAAGACTGTGCAACGGAGTGAGCTCCCGTTGCTTGTCCCAGCTCCTGCCAACCTAGCAGTTCAAAAGCACCTAAATGCAAGTAGATAAATAGGGACCACTTCGGTGGGAAGGTAACGGTGTTCCGTGCGCTGCGGTGAATAGTCATGCCGGCCACTTGTCCTCGGCATGCTTGTCCTCCGACAAAACGCCGTCTCTACAGGTTTTGAAATGGAGATGAGCACCGCCCACTATAGTCGGTCACGACTAGACCATCCGGTCACGGGGAAACCTTTACCTTTTACCTCTCATAGTAAGCATCTCTTTTCCAAACATAGTGACTTTTGCTGCCGGTTCCCTGAGCGCGCCAAGAAAGGCAAAGGGGAGACGGCAGCCCATTAGCCATCGCAGACAGAAGTTAAAGGGCATTAAATTGCAGCTGGCAAAAATAGGGATAAATATTAATGAAGTGTACTTGTATACACACACACACCCTTCTGAAAATACCGCAGAAGATAGAACGAGCTGTACTTGGGAAGGCTGCTGAAATCACCTTCCCTGGAGCTCTTTTGGAACCCACCTGGGACACAATCATCTGTTAGGAGTTCCTTTTGTGAATAACATTGACATTTGTTGGTTTGCGGAGGGAGACAGTGAGGGCGCAATCCGAACCTGGAGTTAGGCCGCACAGTTTGGCCGGCATCAGGGCCACTGTAAAGAGCGTTTGGACCACCCTCGGAGTCAGGGAGGATGGCGCACGTCTGTGTGCTGGCCTCTCTGACTCTGAGAGTGATCGAAACACGCTTTATGGTGGCCCTTGTGCTGGCCAAACTTTGCTGGCTTAGTTTATGCCAGCCTAACTCAGTTTAGGATTGCGCCCTGAGTGTTTGCTGTTTCTCTGTGTATGTGTTGCTTACCTCTGGTTTTGAGGTGTGTTCGTGGTGCCTTGAGATCAGCTTTGAGCCTTGGCAAGCTCCCCTCCCTCACTGTCCTCCCCCTTCCTGCCTCCCTCAAACCCTGAATTTTCCTCACCTCTGGTCCCTCTGGAAAACCGGTGTAATTTCCCTGGTGCAATTTCCTCTCCCCCCATCTTCTCCCCCTACCTGCATGTACCATTCCATCCCCCCCCAGGACTGCCTTTCTCCTGCTTTCTCCACTGTGTAGCAGAGGCTGCTTCGGAGCTGGCTGCAAATGAATAGCTGAGACAGATTGCATTGGGCAAGCAATATCACATTGCTCCATTCCGAGTCCGCTGTCCCTGTTATTGTTCGTGATCCTCACCATAAAGTGGGCTGATTTGCACTGTGCACCCTCGGCTCCTTCCCCGCTGAATCACTGAGCTGCGCCACTGGCCACGACTCAGGACCTCCCCCCACCCCACCCATCCATCCCCCCCCCCCATGGACATGTCGAAATGCGCATCCAGGAACATCCTCCTTTCCATTTAGGCAGACACTAAATTTGGCTCATTGATTATCTGGCTGGTTTCAGGGGCTGTTTTCTCCGCTGCCTCCGGCTGTTTTTGATCCCCGTTGTGTGTTATCAAGCTGGTTCTGATTGCTTTTAAATTGTTTTAACCTATGACTGGCCTCCTTGGGCACTTTCGAAAGCAGAAAGCAGGACATCTTTCTTAATAGATGAGCAAGAAAACAAACAAAGTGCCCAGACCTTCGGAAAGGCCAAGCATTAAACCCTGGATGGAGAGAAGGGGATGGCTGGAGGAAAGCGGTCGGCTTCGGGGGTAGCCATGATTGGAGAGGGTTCCTCTAGACTGCAAGGTTGGGACAGTCAGTCAAGGGCTGCGCAAGCATGCGACTCCAGTCCTGGCCCAAAGCGAAGATGCTCAGCTATGCCGAAATTCCACATAAACATCAATGCAGAGGGATGCACATGCATGTGGCAAAGGACAGGAACATGGAGCATATAAGCAGAACTGGATATAGTGCACTTGATGTGCCTGTGTGCTCACGCATGGTTTGGTAGAAGCAGCCCAAACACTTAGTGCGCAATCCTCACCTGGAGTTAGGTTCGCACAGTTCGTTCCAGCAAAGTTTGGCTGGCACAAGGGCCACCATAACACGTGTTTGGACCACCTTTGGAGTCAGGGAGGATGGCGCATGTCTGTGTGCTGGCCCCTCTGACTCTGAGAGTGGTCCAAACATGCTCTGTGGTGTCCTGGTGCCCGCCAAACTTGGCTGGCCTAACTGTGCCGGCCTAACTCCAGGTGAGGATTGCACCCTTAATGTGGCATTGCACCAATTTCACTGAAAGCTGTGAGTTAAAGTGGACGTATCTGAACTGGCGCACAAAATGTGTGTGTGTGTGCGCGCACACGCACGCACACACGTTTGCACTCTTCTTTTAACTCAAACTATTCATTTCAGCCCGCTCGATTTAAGTTGAGAAAGTGCAGCTCGATGGGGTCACATGCCCTCCTGACGCTCCGACGTAGCAGTGATGGAGAATGTCTTTCAAGTCTCACATCTCAAGCCAAATTTGGCTATCGCTCTGCGTGCGCCTGGAGATGCCGAGTGGGGCTTGCTTCCTTCACTTGCCAGTCACCTCCCCGTGCCCTCCCTGTGGCTCTTCATCTTTCCCTGATCAAAAGACCCACTTCTGGTTACAATCCTGAGTCTGCAACAAAATGCTTCGACCTCCACTTGCATGATTACAACTAGCCATTAAGCCAGAGCGACAGCACACTACTCAGGCGCAACTGAGATGCAATGTTCATCCAGGACTGCAACGGATCCTGAGGACTGAAGCTCCCTCATCCTCCAAGGAGAGGACCACATGTGCAGAGGCAGATCTAAAGGAGGGCAGAGCTCTAAGTGTTGCAAGAAGCCTTACCTTGCAGTGGAAATCACTCCTCTCCTGCACCGTTTTAGCCAATCCTCACAGGGAAAAGCAACATCTTGGCGTTGCTTACTGGCTACAGCAGCAAGGAAGAGGAGGGATTTACAGGACAGGGTAAGGCTCCTTGCAAAACCTAGAGCTTTGCCCTCCCTGTAGATCCACCTCTGCACATGTGTTCATTTGCAACACCTTCAGAAGCAGCACTCCAAAATGCCAGTGGTTCTCAAACCTGTCGCACTGGGACCCACTTTTTAGAACAGCACTTGCGTCGGGACCCACCAGAAGTCATATCATTAACTTGGAAGTGATGTCATGGCCAGGAGTGACATCATCAAGCAGGAAGTGCCATCACCACAATTCAAATAGAAGACATAATAGAAACAAACATGCAGAAACAACTAGCAAAACAACAAAACTACGAATTTAACACAAACCTACAAAAACTTTAAAAATTGTCCTTTAAAAATATGTATTATGCATGGACAGTGGTGTCATCTAAATGATTTAAGAACAGGTACTTTTGATTGGCACGTGTCGGGACCCGCCCACCGGAGGTGACGTCATAAGCCGGAAGTGATGCCGTGGCAGGAAGGGACATGAAAAAAGCCCTTTTTGAGGCCTCAGACGATTTTAAACTGACCCAACAGTTGCAACAGTATTCCACAGCACTCCCAGAACATGTTAAGGAGGCCTGGCGTCATGTTAAAGTGACCCAACAGTTCCAAAAGTATTCGAGAGCAGCTCATTTTTCAGTGGCAAGGCAAGGCAAGGCTCCGCTTGCTGCCTGCCTGCCTGGCTGGCTCTGAGAACATGCAGGCAACTCAAACATGCAGGAAATTCAAACGTTGCAGAGGGCGGAGTCGACGAGTGGGCGGGCGAATGGGCGGGGCCAGCCGTAATCCTAGAAACCCGCGTAATCCTAGAAACCCCCGTGTACCCCCTGCATGACATCACTGTGCATGGAGTGTGAATGAATGACTTCAAACAGTGATGTAGTCATTACAGAAGCTGAGTTTCAAGGCTATGCAGAAAATAAAAAAAAATGTGGTGGCGTGCGTGCGTGTGTTTAAAGTTTCTAAAAATTCTCTCCCACAAAATAGCGCTGGCCCATTCCTGCAGATGGGCAAAATAAAGTCTTAAAGACAGGAAGAACATGTTTGGGCTTCCAAGGACAGGCATTTTGCTGTAGTTGGCCAAAACAAATAAGGCGGTTATTTTGGCATTTAGAGCTCATTTTCTGTATGTCTGGTGTGGGTGTCTTTTTAACTTTTAACTTTTTTGATCTCATGCTGGTACAAAATAATTCCAAGAATACAGACAGACTGTTTAGTCTTCTTGAAAATGAAAGTTGGAAAAAAAGAAAACTTCAAAAACTACCACCATTACCATCATACCTTGATGTGCTTGTACAGACTAGAAAACTGGGGAGGGGGGGGAGATTATTCATGGGGAGAAGACGTGTAGCAAGCAAAGTGTGAGCCAGACCTGCACTTTCTGTGCTCAGCATTCCAAGACCCTCATTCTCCTGGGAGGGCAAACAGAGGGGAACCCCTTGCACCATGGGGCCAGGTGAAACACAAACAGACTGGGGCAAAATGGTCATCCCAACGTATCATGGGGAGATCAGGGAAAGGAAATCAGGAGATCAGGGGAGATCAGGGGAACACTCTCCTCCAAGGCCCTTTTGGGGGGGGGAAACAACACCCTTGACTCCCATGTATGGAGGTTGCACGGCCAATCATGGCCTGTAGCCTGCGATGGAATTTTCCTCCAGAAGCCTGTCCAATCCCCTTTGAAAGGCACCTAGTCCGGATGCCTCCTGTGGCAAGGAGTCCCACAGATTAATAACCTACTGGGTAAAAAGAAATATTTCCTTTTGTTGGTTCTAATTCACCCCATGCTCGATTTTAGTGGATGTTCCCTGGTTCTGGTGTTGGTGCCACGAGGAACGTTCCGACAACAAGGCTGGAGTCCCTTTTCCCAGGAGTGTGCGGAGAGGCCTGGGCCTGCCGCAGGGGTGCGCTGATCACAGTGTTTGATGCATCTCCCCAGAAAGATCAGAAATGTCATTACCAGGGTGCCCCTGCCTTGCTGGTGGAATGTTGAAGCAAAGGCCTCTCTCAGGATCAAAGTCAGCTTGGACCTTTTCCACCTGCTTGCCTGTTATCACACGGACAAGCTGGCCACCGAAGCAGAAGGCTTTCCAGCCGGCCACGCATACCCAATGTCAGAAAATCCTGTGGCAGAGCCTGGCTGAAACTGACAAGAGGAAAAAAAATTAAGAAGCAATTCTCTCTCCATCTAATCCCTTTTCTCTCTGTGTGGGTTGCATGTAAGGGCTGAGCTTGCAAGCCAAGGGAAGCTGGTCAGATTCAGGATGAATTGGAGCTTACATAAAGCCGGAGCAAAAATGAATTCTGAGATGCTGAAAGGTGCTGCGGAGTGGATTGTTCAGCCGCTCTCCCTACTGGCCCAAAGGCACAGTGGGGGCACTGCCGGCCTCAGAGTGCATCTTCCTGCTCAAAAACGTGTGCACCTGGATGCTTGGCTGTTGTTGGAGTGAGGAGCGCCTTCTTCGGAAAGCTGGAAAGCCTTCTGCCGTGGAAGCACTCTGGCATCCTGAACACAGCCTGAAGGTACTCTGAAATGTCTGTTCAGGCAAAGCCTCTGAGAAGTACTTTTTTTACCCAGCGGGTAGTTAATCTGTGGAACTCTTTGCCACAGGAGGTGGTGATGGGATCTGGTCTAGATGCCTTTAAGAGGGGATTGGACGGATTTCTGGAAGAAAAGTACATTGTGGGCTATAGGCCATGATGGATTGTGCAACCTCCTTACATTAGTGGTAGGCTACTTCAGAGTACCGGGTGCAAGGGAGTGGCAACAGGAGCAAGCATCTTGTTGTCTCATGCCTCCCTGGGACACCTGGTGGGTCGCTGTGAGATACAGGAAGCTGGACAGCAGAATAGCTTGACCTTGGGCCGTCTCAGCTGCCCCAGCTTCGGAAGTGCCCAAAATGGGCCTCCTGGAAGGAATTGGCAGGGACGTCATCCTGTCACCACCAACTATTTCCAGGTGCTACACTTTGTGTGTGGCACCACCAGTGCTCTTCTTGGTGAGTGGGGGCCCTGTGGGGAGTATGGGGGGCCCCACAGGAATGCCCCGCATTGGGCCTCACCACTCCTAGAGCTTGCCCAGGTGCCGGCCAAACTGTGCTGGCCTAACTCCAGTTAGGATTGTGCTCTAAGAGAGCTGATATCCATTCCCAAATCCCAACCAACTTTTCAGCACTGTGCCAATGGGGCATGTGCTGCATCCTGCAGTTGTGGGGCAGTCACGGAACAATGTTGGTTCTCTTACCTCAGACCTGCATTGCCCTTACCCAGGTGCTGGGAAGTTGGTTAGGATTGCGCCCCCAGCCACAGACCCAAACACATCTCTGCTGTGGCAGCCTTGTGGTTTGATGTGGGCATTCTGTGTTGCATAGCCCTCAGAGATCAGCCAAGCTTGCACCGTCTTCTGTTTCACACCATTATCTGTATCCGAAACCATTAATATTTTGGCATGTATTTGTGATGGAACATCAGCCCTGCGCTCGCACAACCACCTTCTGTCTTCCCTCCCTGCAGGATAAACCGTCTTGCTTGGAATTTGGAAGCAAACAAGAAAACATGATGAAATGGCTGAAGAGGTTGACTGGTGACAAGAGATTAAAAGAGCTAAATCAGCCTGGCAGGGAGAAAAAGGCAACGAGATCACCATCTACCCGTCTATGAAGGGTGTAAATAATAACGTGCGAGAAATGGGTTAGCGGTTGTCTGTGGGGACTGAGCACATGAAAGAATGTGCATGAATGAGCAAGAGCCACATTGAGCAGAGGGGAAGGATGTGTGAAGATGGATGAGGCAAGGAGGGGAGATTTCCAAGAACGATAGCGGGGGAAACATCTCCGCTGGAGTCTTTGGAGACAGAGAGACTGAGGGTGCAATTCCTAACCTGGAGTTAGGCTGGCACAGGTAGGCCAGCCAGGTTGGGCCGGCAGAAGGGACACCTTGTGGACCACACTCAGAGAGGCCAGCACACAGACATGCACCGTCCTCCAAGACTGGTCCAAACACACTTTACGGTGTCCCTGGTGCCGACCAAACTTGGCTGGCCTATCTGTGCCGGCCCAAGTCCAGGTGAGGATTCTGCTCTGAGAGCTGATCCTGGTGGAAACTGGCCAACGTTAGCTGGAGCACACCATGTTCGGACTTGGGAAGGGTTTTTGCCAGGTCTGATTGGCTAGTGTGGATGTTCCGTTCCGAAAGGACCGGGCGGTGGGCGTGGGAGACAATTGAGCCGTCATAAAGCAGTGAATCAGCCCGTTAAGTCCAAGGATGAGAAAAGCATCACTACACCCGGCAGCGCACGGCGAACCGGCAAAGGACCAAGCAGCCATCCCCAGAAACTCCCGGAGTTGGCAGGCAGAATGAAGCTTCCCTGTTGGCCGGAATGCCAAAGACCAGGGCTGTGTTTGCTTGGTCCACAGAGCAGCCCAGTTGGCCTGCAGTTCTCCCCCAGCCTCCTCCAGCAATTTGGAACTCCCAGGCTGGTGAACAGACAGTCCTGGGGCCAGTTCTAATGAAGAACTTACATGCAAGCCAACGGCCCCTCCTGATGGCTGTGAGTGCTCAGGCTGCTGCCATGTCCTGGCTCTCCTCCCTTCTCTGTTGCTTGCCAAATCTATGGGGTCCATTCAGGATGGGGAGTAGGTGGATCTGCCAGGTACCTGATCTACCAGCATCCCTAACCTGGCCCCGGCCCTGGGTCTATTGGAAAACAGAGCAGGAACCTGCTCCCTTGGCCAGAATGTGTGGATTGGGAGGGGTTCCTTTGAGGTCATCTAGTCCATCTATATGGCAAATAGAAGGGGAAGAAATGGAAGCAGTGATAGAGTTTTTTTTTTCCTGGGCTCCAAGATCACCGCAGACGGTGACTGCAGCCATGAAATTAAAAGACGTTTACTTCTTGGGAGGAAAGCTATGGTGAACCTAGACAACTTAATAAAAAGCCGAGACATCACCCTGCCAACAAAGGTTTGCATAGTCAAAGCGATGGTTTTCCCAGTAGCAATGTATGGCTGTGAGAGCTGGACCATAAGGAAGGCAGAGCGCCGAAGAGTAGATGCTTTTGAATGATGGTGTTGGAGAAGACTCTTGAGAGTCCCCTGGACTGCAAGGAGATCCAATGGCACAATCCTACAGGAAGTCAAGCCTGATTGCTCCCTGGAAGGACAAATCCTGAAGCTGAAGCTCAAGTACTTTGGCCACCTCATGAGAAGAGAGGACTCTTTAGAAAAGACCCTCATACTGGGAAAGATCAAAGGCAGAAGGAGAAGGGGGTGGCAGAGGATGAGATGGTTAGACAGTGTCACCAAAGCGATGAACATGAAATTGGGCAAACTCGGGAAGCTAGTCGGGGACAGGGAAGCCTGGCGTGCTGTGGTCCAGGGGGTCGCGAAGAGTCGGACACGACTTAGCAACTGAACAACAACAGTCCATCCTGTGTGTCTCTTAGGCCCAGGGAGCCTCAGTCCCTCCTTCTCTCTTTCTGCTCGTCTTGGGCTTTGTTTCGCCTGTTCCACATTTACTTCCCATTCCAGGAACTGTCAATCCAACCTCCAGGTATCTCCAAGTAATTTCACCACGGGGATTTCCAAATCTGCTCCACCCTGCGTCGAGCTTTGTGCGAACGTTGCTTCAGTGCAGTGGAGGTATCTGTGCATCGCCACCGTCTCGCGAGTAATTGTTCTTTCCCCCGAGTCGATTGTCTTTATATTGGCTGCGCTTTTAATTTGCATGGCTGTTTTGTCTTGTTGTGCTTTGCTTATGGGCTTTGTTGGGATATATTTTAGAGCACTATATTTAATTTGCAAGTTGAAATGAGTTTGCAACTGAGTTTTAGGCGGGAACCTGGTCATGTGATATGTACAGGTCAATGTTGCAATTATGTACGGGCTTGAACTGGACTGGATGTCAGTGAGTCTGTGTGAGTGTGTGAGGAGCTGTCTTTGCTGTTAGATGTGTGGAGAGAGAGATAGAGAGCTGAGTGTGATTTCTTTGAAGCTGTTCTATGTAAATACGTTCTAAATACAAAGTTCTGTTTAGAACAAGTCTCTGCATCTTCATTTGAACGAACCTAAAGGTCACTCATCGTGTCCACCCTAAGGCCGTCACTTTCCTTCAGGCTTAAATCCCATGCAAGTCCTCTGGGGGAGGAAACGAGGAGGGAGAGTGAGACCCACGAGCAACAGTCTGTCTTGCTCAAGATGCTATCATTACGACTCCTGAACATGCCTGTCACGATAAAAATCAAGTATGAAGCTAGGAGCGGCTGATCTCCTGGGTGGGCACCGATCTGAAGTTTATCTTTGCTGCCTTTCCACCAACTTTCTCCTTCTTGGGTGGGTGAGTGGTGGTCCTGAGATGCCAACACCCTTTAAAGGAATGTGGCAATGGAGGGGAAGTAGAGGAGCATGGTGGTGCATTAACTAGGCAATGTGTCATGTGCTGCTGGTTTGGCCTTTGATGGATTCTCTGTTCCCAAAATGGAGGGCTAGCAGTTTGCACAGAGGGGTCCCCAGTAGCAAAGACATGTCTACGGATCTTCCAGAATTCTGGAAGTGTGACCCCACCCCCAAAGAAACGTATTTCACCAAGATAATCCTTTCAATGAATATTGCAAGAAATCCCCCGCCCTATTTTTAAAGACATTGAAAAGGGAAGAGTGGGGGAGAGCGTTGCTTCAGAGGAACACCAACAGAGGATGGGTGAAATGAGAGCGACATCGCACGATTGCTCTGGGCTGGAGGCTCTCTTGCTCCCCAACCATTTTTGGCCCGCCCAGAACTAACCTCTAGTCGGGGGTCTTCCTTGGGGGTGGTGCAAAGTGAACAGGCTACCTCAGAATGCCAGGTGCAGGGAAGTGGTAGCAAGATGCAGGTTTCTGGTTGTCTCGTGTGCTCCCTGAGGCACCTGGTGGGCCATTGTGAGATACCAGAAGCTGGACTAGATGGGCCTTTGGCCTGATCCAGCGGGGCTCTTCTTATGTTCTTCCGGCCCAGATTGGGTTGCAAGTTATTACAGCTCCCTCCCCACAGGCAGGATAGCAAATTCTGTTTTATTTACCTCAAATTTACCTCAGAAATTTACCTCAGAATGCCAGGTGCAAGGGAGTGGCAACAGGATGCAGCATCTTGTGGTCTCGTGTGCTCCCTGAGGCACCTGGTGGGCCGCTGTGAGAAACAGGAAGTTGGACTAAATGGGCCTTTGGCCTGATCCAGCTGGGCTCTTCTTCGGTTCTTATCTCCAGCCTCCAGCCACTTTCTGAGTGGATGAAAGGCAGGTCGCTGACACACCCACCCATATAAAGCAGGAACCCCCAAGCACAGCTTGCTTCCGAGGGTGGGGCCAGCACGCACACCTTGTAACCCAGGTAGCCAGACTCGGAGCCGGCTGTGAGGTGCTTGTCACCTCCCTCTCCCCGGGAGTCTGGCAGTCCCACCCAGGTGGGGGACGCCTCCCCTAGTCCCCCTACCTCTGCTGACAGTCTGCCTTCCACAATTGACTTCCTGAGAAGCTGCTGGAGATGCCCCAAGGACCACTGTTTGTGGGAGGAGATGCAAAACTGGGCCCTTCAGGTAGAGCGGAGCCTCGATGAGGCGAAAGGATAATGTCGAGCCTGTGATTTACGAGCCCCACTTTAATTAGAAGCTATATGCCAAATGCATTAAGGAGCTAATGGCAGCATTTCGGTTACCTCGAGGGATTGCAGAGCAGGCAGGCAGCCAAGAGCGCCACTGGGCTGCGAGGAAGTGGCAGGGGGCGGGGTGGGCAAGCAGCTGCAATCGGCGCAACAAGCCAGGGGGCACAGCCCAGGACGCTGCCCTCAGCTGGGACTGCAGCCACCGTCAAACCCCCCCCCCCAAAAAAAGGAATCATCTTCTGCATCGGCAGACGTCAGATGGATGGAAGATGGGACTCGTGAGCTGCCTGGAGTCTCCAACCTTCTCTCTGCCTCAGCCTCCTTCTCAGCCAGAGGTTTGGTTGGGCCGGTGCCAAGTGGGAGACTCGAAACTCCACCCAGTTTGGGATGAGAGCAGTCGAAACCGCCGAGAAGACAGCGATTGCCACCCGCCTTCGAGAAGGCCCGGTGCCCTCTGGGCTCCTTGGCGTGCCCACGTTCCCCGCTGCGGACGCCACACGTCTGGCGACGTGGGGTTGTGTTCTCTCCCGGCAGTGGCCGCTCTGCTGGGAGTCTCCCCTCCAACGTTCCCGTACTGGGAGTTGCTGCTCCGCGAGTCTTGGCCCTCGTGCGGGTTCAGGAGGCTCACCGGGCCCCAGCTTGAGACTCCTGTGTCCGATGTGCTCTGGGCACCTGGAGCCGCCTCGCGAAAGAGGGTTCGGCAATACAAATCCCTGCACGTGGCAGGCGGCGCGGAGCCCGTGGATTGGCCCCGACTGAAGTGGAGGCCAGGAGCTTGGCCTGCTGGTTCCCTTTGCCCATGCAACAGGGCAAGCGGTTTGCTGGCTGCTGTGGAGCAGCAGAAAGGACAGGACCATCCCCAGCAGGGCCTTCCCTGAGGATACCTGGGATCCCCTTTGCTCCCAAAGCCGCTGTGGAAACCCCCAGGAAGTGTCCCTCAATGCCCTTGATTGTGTGCCCTGCCCAGGACCCTCTGCAACAAAGAAGGCCCGCTACCACTCTTGCCATCCCAGAGGGACTGGCTGCCCACTGGGGTCCTTTCCCATCTGGGCCTGGCTTTGTGCAGCGCAGCGCCCTTCCCCTCGGAGGACGTGCAGTTCTAGCCTCGTCCTCGAGGGGAAGAAGCCTTTGGCGAGCCTGTGGAGTAAGGATGGGCCTCCTCCAGGGGCGGTTCTATTCAAAATGGCACCCAGGGCGCCCAATCAAAACACACCCCATGGGGGCACGCAACGTCATGATGTCACAGTGTCATGATGTCATGATGTGCGCTGCGCGCGCCCCCCCCACTCTAAGAGGCGGGAGGGGGCGCCAGGCGGCGGCAGCACCTTCTCCTTGCTCCGGCTGGCTCTTTAAGGCCAGCGAGAGCAAGGAGAGCGCAGGGCCTGGGCGGGGGTGGGGCGGGCCACGGGCGCCATTTTGGGGGCGTGGCGCGCCATGGTTACGGCGCCCACTCCCAAGATGGCGCCCAGGGCTCGTGCCCCCCTAGCCCACCCTAGATCCGCGACTGGCCTCCTCACAGTCCTCTCTGGCAGCCCAGTCCTAATCTGCACTGGAACGGCCAGGCTGGCACAGCTAGGCCTAAGCACAGCTAGGCCAAGCAGCTAGGAGGCGGTGGCAGCTCAGCATGGGGCAAGGGGATGTCTTTCCTTTGCCCCGAGGCAAGCCCCAGCTGGTGCTATGGGGCTGCTCGCATCTGCGCCTGCAGATTTGCAGCTCACGCCCATGTGGCCAGGAGCAGACCCAATCAGGGCCGCCCAGCTTGGGGGCGGGGGGTAGGAGATGGCCCAATGGCCATGCCCTGTCTCCGCCCCCATCGCCGCCCCCTCCGGCACCCCCTCGATGCAGTCCTGCACTAGCCGAGCGACGCTGGCTCTCGACCAGCCCAGCTGATGGGCGTGGCAGTGCCCATGCACCGGGGCTGCTGCTTGCACCGGTCCAGCAACCAAATCAGCAGGCTTGGATTGCGCCCTCATTCCCATTCCGGCTTTGCTGAAAAAGCAGTGACGCCAGAAAGGCTCCCCAGTCCCAGATCCACACCCTTTCCCCTGGGCTGCACATCCTCAAGGGACACTGGCGAGCCTGCAGAGGAGCCCTGCTGTCGTGAACGAAGACCCGCAGGCACCCTTCAAGGCCGAGAGGCGGAAACCTGACCCGCGAGGGGAGTGGTGGGAACCTCATCCCTGGGGGCCATGTCAGAAATTGGCAATGAGAACAGAGGCCAGGAATCTCTCCAGAACACACACACACAACAACCGGCAAACGTGCTGAGCCCCATCGGGGTGTGTTTGGTGGCGCCTCGTCAACCACAAGTGCTGATTTTGTCTGGCAACCGAGTGTGCAAGGGGGCTACAGCCTGGGCATGTGCCTAGGCAGGCTCTTGACCTTTCCCTGCTGCTTGACGCCCCCCGGCTGCAGTCTCGGGATAATCTGCCGCTGAAACGCCAGTCTCAGTGCAACGGGGTGGGGATGGGAAGAATCTGCTCAACAAGCCGGATGGGTCTTCCCCATCTCTACAGCTGTGACCCCCGCAATATGATCTGCAGGGTCAGCTCTTGGAGCGGCGGGAGCCAGTGTGGGGTATTCCCATAGGGTCCCCGACCCCCCCCCTTGCCGGGCCCTCCATTCACCAAGAAGAACACTTTTGCAGAGCCAAAATAGTTGGTGGTGACATGATGCTTCACCACCAACTGCTTCCAGGAGGCCCATTTTGGGCTGTTCGGAGGCAGGGGCAGGTAGGAGGGCTCAAGGTAAAGCTGCTCTGCTCGCCCCACTGACTTAGTCCATAGAGATCTGGCTGCAGCATAAGAAAGTAAGAACACAAGTAGAGCCCCGCTGGATCAGGCCAAAGGCCCATCTAGTCCAGCTTCCTGCATCCCGCAGCGGCCCACCAGATGCCTCAGGGAGCACACAAGGCAACTAGATGTGTGCATCTCGTTGCCACTCTCCTGCATCTGGCGCTCCGAGGTAGCCTGCCTCTAAAATAAGGAGGTTGCACTAACCATCATGGCCTGTAGCCTGCCATGGACTTTTCCTCCAGAAATCTGTCCAGTCCCCTTTTAAAAGCATCTAGGTCAGACACCTAGATCTAGTGAGCTAGCTATCTGGTGATCTAGGCCATCACCATCTCCTGTGGTAAGGAGTTCCACAGATGAATTACCTGCTGGGTAAAAAAGTCTTTCCCTTTATCTGGTCTCACTCTCCCAACACACAATTTTAGTGGATTAGATGTCCCCTGGTTCCGGTATTGTGAGAGAGGGAAAAGAACCTCCCTCTAGCACTTCATTTCAAGAACATACTCTGCAGCTGGAGGCCAAGTTCATGCCTGACTCCAAGCCATTCTGCCCGCACACAATGCCTGGCATCTTATGCACGCTTCCTCAAGGATAAGCCCCATTGAGCTCAGCAGGACTGGTTTCCAAGCAGACCTGCGCAAGACGGCTTGTACCCACGAAGGAAATGAGATTTCACCTGCCCAGTGTCCATCTCTCTTGTGCCCACGGGGTGTGGATGTGAATCTTCACCTGGTTTCCTGGCTCATCTCTTTGGTTGCCACCACTCTTAGCTTGGCTGACAAAGCAAATAGGCAAGAGAGGATTCCCGTGTGCATGGTCCCTACGAGAGGTGTGCTCACCCTGTCCCATGAGAGCACTGCTGGGGCAGGCATTGAGACGGTATCTTCCAAGCCAGTTTGTGGGCCTGCTGGGAAAAAGGGTGCTGGACTTGATGTGGTTCCACCAGTGGCATCTCTACGGGGGTGGGTTCGAAGAAACAGTAAGTGTTGCAGGAGCCTGAGCTCCGGTGTAACCCTCCCCCTAGCCTCCCACTAGCCTCCACAGCCACTCCAAGCCTCCAAGCCACTTCTCTGAGCCACGAATGGCTCTGGCCAGTGGTGTCATTCAAATGATTTAGGAACAGGAACTCACTTTTGATTGGCACTTATCGGGAACCTGGAACCAGCCACGGAGCCCGTTAGGATCCGGGACGCCCATTCTGGTTCATTCCCCCTGAATGACATCAATGCCTTCGCCCCCCCTAGGAATCCGGAGTCGCTTCCTTTAACCCTCTGAGTGCCGGCCATCCAAGAAGAAAAGCTCTTTGCAGAGGAATTGGGAGGGGGGAGGAGGGAGAGTGAAGTGGGCGGAGTCAGCCCTAATTTTAACTAGTGGAACTGAGTTCCCCCGCGTTCCCCCTGCATGACATCACTGGCTCTGGCTCTGGAGGCCCTTTCCTCTTCGCCTCCAGAGCCATTCGTGGCTCAGAGAAGCAGCTTGGAGGCGAAGAGGAGTCCCTGCATTACACAGGAGCTCAGGCTCCTGCAACACTTAGAGCACAATCCTAAGTTGCGCTGGGACAGTGAGGCTGGCAGGCCTGTGCTGTATCCAGCGCAGCTTTGGGGAGCTGAGGAGCCTTACCGGGGCAAGGGCATGTTCTTGCCCTTGCCCCAGGGGAGGGTCCGGCCTCCCCTATGGGCTCCTCGGATCTGCACCTGCTGTATAGCAGGCACAGAGCTGAGAACGGCGCATGTCACCCGCCTCCCCAGGCCGTTGCGTCTCCTGGTCTACCCACCCTGTCCAGTTCTTCCCTTCCCTTCCCTTGTGTTTGGGGCTCTTCAGTCTGGAAAAAACGCGCCTGAGGGGGGACATGATTAAGACATACAAAATTATGCACGGAAGGGATAGAGCCGATAGAGGGATGTTCTTTTCCCTCTCTCAAAACACCAGAACCAGGGGGCATCCGCTAAAACTGAGGGCTGGGAGGGTTAAAACAGATAAAAGGAAGTACTTTTTTACCCAGCGGGTAGTTAATCTGTGGAACTCTTTGCCACAGGAGGTGGTGATGGCATCTGGTCTTGATGCCTTTAAGAGGGGATTGGACCGATTTCTGGAAGAAAGGTCCATCGTGGGCTATAGGCAATGATGGATTGTGCAACCTCCTTACAAAGGTGATGGGCTACTTCAGAGTACCGGGTGCAAGGGAGTGGTAACAGGATGCAAGCATCTTGTGTCTCGTGCCTCCCTGGGGCACCTGGTGGGCCGCTGTGAGATGCAGGAAGCTGGACTAGATGGGCCTTTGGCCTGATCCAGCAGGGCTCTTCTTATGTTCTTATGTTCCTCCTGTCCTTACTCTGTGCAGAACTGCTCTAGTGCCAGCCGACTTTGGCTGGTGCACGAGTGGTGTGGTGTGGCTGTGGGCCAGTGCCATTGGGCCAACGCTGCTGCTTGCATCGGTGGGGGTGCTGGTTGGCACCTCTGTGCCAGCACTAGTGCAGTTGGACTGATGCAAGCAGCTAGCATCGGCCCATTGGCGTATATAGGATTACACCCTTCGTGTGTGTCCCCCCTATAGGAACGACACTGGTTTCCACCCAGCGGGCCATTCCTCAACTGCTTGCATGCGCCTGGCTCACATCTGCAGGAAGGGGAAGGCAGCACTGGGGCCGAGGCGGGAGGCACGACCAGCCCATTGTGATCGGCACAGGAAGTCTCTGGAAAGTACATGAAATGTGGTGTTCTAACAAGCACTTTTCACACTTTAGTGGAGGCGACTGAGCATCGAAAACCCCCATAAGAGCTAATTACTACAAATTCACGTTCGGCAGCCGGGGGTGGGGGTGGGCTTGGCGCAGCTAGGAAAATCTCAGTTTAATACTCCAGTGAGGAAATGGCAAGTTTTGACCAGACCGAGACTGGGAAAAGTGGGAAGTCAGCAGAGGCTTATTTGAAGACCTGGATCCAGTGGCGTTTCTACAGGGAGGGCAAAGCTCTAAGTTTTGCAAGAAGCCTTACCTCGCAGTGGAAATCACTCCTCTCCTGCACCGTTTTAGCCAATCCTCACAGGGAACAGCAACATCTTGGCGTTGCTTACTGGCTACAGCAGCAAGGGAGAGGAGGGATTTCCATGACAGGGTAAGGCTTCTTGCAACACTTAGAGCTTTGCCCTCCCTGTAGATCCGCCTCTGGAAGTCGGATGGCTTGACTCCATGGCTTGTCCATTTCAGCGCCGTTGTACAAACTGCAATCTTGATGCGCAGGTCGAAAAGGCCCTGTGGACAAACAGCACCTTTGGCACATGGGAGCCCCCTGTCAGCAAAGGCTGTCACTGGGTCATGGCTTTCTCAAGCAGCCAATGTCCGGCTTTCTTCTTCATCAGAAATTCCTTCCTCAAACGTGAAAAATCTGAGACAGCCCAGCTCTCCTGCTCTCGTCTGGGGCCAGCAATGGTTTGCTTGCTCTGTGCAGCCCAGATGTGACAGGCTTGGTGCTGCACCAGGTGGCCTACATGCAGTGGCGTATCTACAGTGGCACAGGGGGTGCAATTGCACTGGGCAACCACCTTTAGAGGGGCAACAAGCTGAGCTTGATAGCAGTGGCCAAAATTGTGAAAACCTTGGCATATATGGTATATTATACATCATTGGAAAGGGAATTTAATGCAGAATGCAATGAAACAAACCAGAGTGCAACATCTTTACTCTTTCAAAAGCTATGGGCAAAGAAAAGGAAAACAAAAATATAACAGTCGTGTTAAAATTGCAGTTTGTGACTTGCAAAAATAATGCTGTCGTGTTATGTATTGTTCGATGCAGAATGTGGTGAAACCAGCCTGGGTGTGATATCTTCATTCTATCAAACGTTATGGCCAAAAACCCTGAAAATGGAAATACAACTGTGATGTCACTTCCTGTAGTGACATCACTTCCAGGGCAGCTTTTTGTCCCCTGCACAGGGCTACAGTTTCCTTAGCTATGCCCCTGCCTACTTTTCATTCTGTTGCCTGAAGAGAACCCTCCTTTGGCTCCCACCACCTCTCTTCCCCTCCAGAAAAATCACACCCAGATCCTCCCTTCTTTCAAACTCCCTTCCTTTTCTGATAGGAAGGGAGGAGGAGAAGCACTGGGTACCCTTTGCCTTATTTCTTCTGCAGCCCAACTAAGGGAGGGCGGGTTCTGGGTGGGCTACTGTGATGTCCCTGGGAACTGGCTCACGTCTGTCTCTGGCAGGGGTCCCTTCGCCCTGCTCCTTCAACAACCAGGCGCTTCAGGGCCCTGTAAACTGCATAGTTAGACACTGCAGGGTCCAGTAAACCCAGCCACGGGCACAGCAAGCGTACGGGAAGCGTCTCGTCCAGAGCCCAAACCATTTGCTGCACATCTTCCATCAGGGCCAGCCTTAAGCCAATGTGACCAATGTCATCACACTTTGGGGGGCCCCCGCACCAGTGCAGTGAGCATCTTGCTTGCTGCTGCAGTCAAGATCTCTAAGGATTGTAGGTCAGTGGGGCCAGCAGAGCAGCTTGACCTTGGGCCCTCTCGGCTGCCCCAGCTTCTGAAGGGCCCCAAATGGGCCTCCCGGAAGCAATTGGCAGTGACGTCATCCTGTCACCACCAGCTATTTCCTGGTGCCACATTTCGTGTGTGGCAGCACAAGGGCTCTCCTTGGGGAGTGGGGGGCCCTGTGGGAAGTGTGGGGGGGGCCCCACAGGAATGCCCCGCATTGGGCCCCGCCCAGTGATGGTATCTGGTAATCAGGATCCGGAGTGCTGGGCGGGACCTACGCGTGATTGGCAGCCCGTCCGTTCCGTTCCGCCGCCTGCCCGCCCACTGTGCGGGCTGCCCCTGGTTGGCACGCCCCACCACTGCTCACCCAGGCACCCGGCGCACCCGCCACCCATCCCCCCTGGCGAGCAGGCGCCCCCTCCGAGGCCAGGGCAGCCTGTGCGGCGGGCGGGCAGGTGTCGGAACGGAACGGACGGGCTGCCAATCACATGCAAGTCCCGCCCAGTGTTCCGAATCCTGATTACCAGATACCATCACTGGCCCCGCCACTCCATCGACAGAGGGCTGGACTCTACACTCCTGCAGCTGCCTTCCACCTCTGTGATTCGATGCTCCCTTGTCCCCCTCCCCATATGCCATGCAAAGGGGCTCGGCCTTTGCAGTGATGCCCATGAGAAGGAAACATGGGCTCTGGCCCCTACTGACCAGGACACCCTCCCAACCTTCTGGCACTTTCCCCCAGAGCAAGGGGGTCAGCCCTGTCCTGTTGGCTCCCTTCCAGCACTCTGAGCATTAAGTAAGGAGCTGGAAAGTGAAACCAGAGCAGGCCTGGAGAGAGAGAGAGAGAGAGAGAGAGAGAGAGAGAGACTTGAAATTCAGCCAGTTTGGTGGATTTCTTGCACTTGGGAGTAATATATTGAATTACATGTATGTCCGATGCATAAGAGAGATTCATTTCTTTTCCACATGAGCAAGCAGCTGCGCGACCCCAAGGAACCCAGCGGTGGGATCTTCCTTAGGAGACAAGCAGGGCTGTTTTATGTTCCTCTTGCCATTGTTTTTCCACACCGGAAGGCTGCTGCAGAGAAATATTTCTCACCATGCATTTACTTAGATGGGTGACAGAGACGAGGATAAACTTTGATTGCTGCACACCCGAAGTGGAGGTTATTAAATTCGGCCTTCTCACGCAATGATTCCCGGGCCAGGATGCACAAGACCAGCAGAGCACATTTTTAAAACAAAATCAAAATATTTTTTTTCCTCTCTCCCTTTTAAAATCCATACTGACCATTCAGTGACAGACCCTGCCTAGGCTGTACGGTCCAAACAACTGAGATAAGAGTGCAATCCTCACCAGCAGTTAGGCCAGCAAATTTTGGCCAGCACAAGGGTCACCTTAAAGTATGTTTGGACCACTCTCGGAGTCAGGGAGGCCAGCACACAGACGGGCGCCATCCTCCTTGACTCCGAGAATAGTCCAAACGTGCTTTACGGTGACCCTTGCCAAACTTTGCAGGCCTAACTGTGCCAGCCTAACTCCAGGTTAGGTTTGCACCCTAAGTGCATCTCCTGTAGGATTGCAGCCTTAACCCTAACCCTGTACCAGAATGAATGCCAATTTGTCTCTGTTGCAGCACAAACCAAAAAGAGCCCTGTGGCACACTAAAGACACTCACTCACTCACTGCAGATCTTCAAGCAGAGGCTTGACAGGCACCTGCTGGAGATGCTCTAGGACAGTGATGGCAAACCTTCTGGGGTCGGTGTATCAAAACTTTGGAAAATGCTTGACTCTGCAGGCGTGTTAATCCTCCTCCCAAACAAAATAGAAGCAGTTCTTTATATTCTCTTATTTAAACAAACAAAAAAAATACAGTCCAATACATGTGTGGTGTACATACATGTAATACAATCATGTGTGGTGCTATGTATTCTTTAAAGAAACATCAAATAATTGCAAAAAAAAAAAAATGAAAAATGAGTAAAGCCAACTCAATTTTTGTCTGGGGTTGGTGAACGCTGGTGTGTCACCCCAAATGTTGTGGTGTGTCACCTTTGGCACGCATGTCATAGGTTCGCCATCACTGCTGTAGGAGGATTTCCTGCTATAGGCAGGGGGTTGGACTAGATGACCTTGTAGGTCCCTTCCAACTCTATGATTCTATGATTCCAAACACCCTTCTGTGTTCGCTATTAGACTCACGTTTGTGCTACTGACCATTTTGCAGGGCTCTTCTTATTGATGGATGTGTACTTCCAGGTCAGGATGCTGCAGAGAGGTGTCAGGCATCCTCCAAGGAGAGCTGGCACTATTGAACTCTGCCGCTCAAATGTTTACAGAAGCAATGCAAACGGGAGCACAGTACTGTATGCCTGCCAAAATTGGACACTTTCTGGGTGAAGCGGGTTTGCTGACAATTGAGCCTTGGTGATCCTCCTGCAAACCATCGGGGCTGACAAAGGTTTGCACAGCCAAGCCTGGGAGAGACTGAGCTGACGGTTCACAAAGGCTTGAGCCTGGGCAGATACTGCCTTGAAATCTGCACACACACACAAGCTCAGGTCAATTTCAGATGAAGCACTGGGTGGTTGGCAGACATGTCATGTAGCGGGTACGTGGGGGTATGCGAGTACCCGTTCCTAGGATTAGGGCTGGGCCCGCCCATTCGCCCACCCATTCGTCGACTCCATCGGCGCTCGGCTCCGTCCCCTGCAACGTTTGAATTGCCTGCACGTTTGAGTTGCCTACATGTTCTCAGAGCCAGGCAGGCAGGCAGGCAGGCAGCGGAGCGAGGGAGACCGACGGCAGCAACAGCGTGAGCAGGTAGGCTGCCTGGGGCTCCCTCCCGAGGAGGCGCGGTGGTTCCTGGGGGGGGAATTGGTAGCCCGCGCAGCGGCCCCGGAAAAGGCCCGGGACTCCCGGGCCTTCTCCCGGGCCGCCATGCGGCCTACCGAGGAGGCGCAGCAGTTCCTGGGGGCGGTTCCTGGGTTCCGGCTATGACCTCACTTCCGGTGGACGGGCCCTGACACAAGTGCCAATCAAAAGTGAGTACCTGTTGCTAAATCATTTAGATGCCATTACTGGTTTGGTGCCTTCCAAGATCTTGTGAATCCAGGCTGATTGTGCTTTTTGTTCATGCAAGAACTTAGCCAGCTCCCCCCCCCCCCTTACAGATGGGGTGGCCCTGTAAGAATGGCAGCTGCTTCATTACACCCAGGGCTGGCTCTAGGAGCATTCCCATATGGCCCCCGCCCTCCCCACGGAGGCCCTCCACTCACCAAGAAGAGCGCTTGCAGTGCCAAGCACAACGCGTGGCCCCCGGAAATAGTTGGTGGTGACATGATGACATCAACGCCAACTGCTTCCAGGAAGCCCCATTTTGGGCAGTTCAGAGGCGGGGGCAGGTGGGAGGGCCCAAGGTCAAGCTGCTCTGCTGGCCCCACTGACTTACAGCCCATTGAGATCCGGCTGCAGCAGCAGGCAATATGCTTGCAGCACAGGTGCGGGGCCCCTCAAGGTGGTGGCCCCAATGTGATGACATTGGTCACGTCGGCTTAAGGCCGGTACTGACTACACCATGTAAGCGGCTCTTCTCACTCGCTGTTGGAGACATTCTGGGGACACTGAGCAGGAGGGGCACTTACATGGCATGCTGCAATTCCTTGCCACCCCCAACAGCTATGCCACTGCTCCCCCTCCCTTTTCACACATTATGGTCTTGCCTGGCAAAATCTCATTACCTGTTGGAGAACAGCCAATGGTCTCTTGCTGCAGGCAAAGGAGGTGCACACCTCGGTGTTCAGATCTTGGTCGTAGCTCTCCATTCCCTGCCCAGCATGCAGTGAGCCTGATCTAGTGTTTCTAGGAAAAACTGAGAGCGCAATCCTAACCTGGAGTTCGGCCGGCACAGTCAGGCCAGCAAGGTTTGTCCGGTACAAGGGCCATAGTAAAGCATGTTTGGACTACAAGGTCCATAGTAAAGCATGTTTGGACCACTCTCGGAGTCAGGGAGGATGGCGCCCGTCTGTTTGCTGGCTTCTCTGACTCCGAGAGGGGTCCAAACATACTTTGCATTAGCCCTTGTGCCGGCCAAACTTTGCTGGCCTAACTGTGCCAGCCTAACTCCAGGTTAGGATTGCGCTCCTAATGTCACCTGGCTGACAAGTAACCAAAATGCGTGGCCATCTCTCAGAGGTCTAAGCCACATGGTCCTTCTGTGATCACAACCAGGATTTGTCCACAGTTAAAACCTCCCCTCGGCCACCAGCAAAGTTCATGCTTTGTGACCAGCGCTACCTCCCAGCCATCACTGAGCAAGATCTCTGGGCCCTCTTCTTGATGACTGGAAATCTTACTCCCAGCCTCTCCCTTCCTAAGTGCCTGGCTCCCTTACAGCCTGTGCTGAGCAGAAAATGTCTAAAAGAAGTTTCTTGGCTTTGAAATTGGGGTGGTGGCCCAAGTTGGAGGCAGTGGGAGGAAATGGGGTGATTCTGGGAGGGGCCCAGATAAATGCTGAGCATCTCTGCAGCCATGGTCTAGAAGCACACAGCTGGCCTGCCTTCCTTCCTTCCAGAGGCGGATCTAAGGGGGGGGATCTGTAAGTTTTGCAAGAAGCCTTATCTTGCAGTGGAAAACACTCCTCTCCTGCACCGTTCTAGCCAATCCTCACAGGGAACAGCAACATCTTGGCGTTGCTTACTGGCTACAGCAGCAAGGGAGAGGAGGGATTTACATGACAGGGTAAATCATGTAAAACTTGTAGATTTGCCCCCCCTAGATCCGCCTCTCCTTCCTTCCTTCCTTCCTTCCTTCCTTCCTTCCTTCCTTCCTTCCTTCCTTCCTTCCTTCCTTCCTTCTGGGGGCAGCAGGAATTGAGAGGTTCCTTGGCAGTGCGCCCTTCCCCAAGGGTGCCCCAGGAGCCACACCCGCTTCATGACGCAGGCGCACTTGAGGGCCATCTGTGGGAAAAGGCTGCCACCAGTGGGCTGTCTCATTTAAAGCACTTTGCGACTGTGCAGGTGTGCCACAGAAAGCCAGAGCATGCTTGCGTGCACTGTCAGCTATCAGGATGCCTGCCGGAGCAGGTAAGTCCACTGCATGGGCGAGGGAGAGTGGGGAGGTGGAAGAACAGGGAGGACATGGGTGGGATAGACAGATCGGGCCTCGGAGGAGGGTGAGATGGGCTGCATTGGTGCATGCCGTATCCAAACCTCTTCCTGGGCCTAATCTGCATGCACAAATCAACAAGGATTTGCACCCGCAATATAATTTAATATCATTTAATATCATGTAAATATCATATATCATGTAATATCATGTAGTTAATCTGTGGAATTCTTTGCCACAGGAGGTGGTGATGGCATCTGGTCTGGATGCCTTTCAGAGGGGATTGGACGGATTTCTGGAGGAAAGGTCCATCGTGGGCTATAGGCAATGATGGATTGTGCAACCTCCTTACAAAGGTGGAGGGCTACTGGTACCAGGTGCAAGGGAGTGGCAACAGGATGCAAGTATCTTGTGTCTCGTGCCTCCCTGGGGCACCTGGTGGGCCACTGTGAGATACAGGAAGCTGGGCTAGATGGGCCTTTGGCCTGATCCAGCAGAGCTCTTCTTATGTTCTTATGTTCTTATGCTTTGCCGGAGAACTCATCCAAGACCCCAGGAAGGGCATTTTGCGCTGCGCTCTGCAACCAGCATTCCCAGGTCTGGCAACCTGACAGCAACCACCTGTCTGTCTCGCTGCTGCCATGAATCTGCAGAGCTGGTGCACAGCAGGGAGTTATTATTTTTTTTTTTTAATAAAAAGAATTGCCTGCTTGCATGGCTGAAGGGCACCCCTTGTCTCGCCCGCCTTTTGCAGCCCAACACAGCAAGCCCTCAACTAATTTTTTCCCCCTTCTATTTTTCACAGCAGCCCGATCAACTTTTGATAAGTTTGAAGAGAGGGACAGGAAGAAAGGCAAGAAAACCATCTCTGAAGGACGGCGGTAATCTCCTGTTGTACAGAATAAACGCAGTTTATCCTGTTTCCCCCTCCCCCGACTCATCCGCCACCCTCCACTGCGTCTGTCATGGACTCATCTGTGTATAAATTAGCTTTTCACAGCAACGCCGTGCAAAATTATTTCTGTCATCCTTTCATCTGACCAGTTTATCTCATCAGCTTGTCAGTCTTCATTCCGGAACTTTTCACTCTCCCTCTTGGGGAGCAGGAGCCTCCTAATTTGCTTAGCCTCACGCTGGCAAAAATCGAAACGTCTCCGCTTCCCTCCTTGCAATGAGGAGTGCGGGGGGAGGGACAGGGGCAGTGATGTCATTCAGGGGGAACGGACCGGAACGGGCGTTCTGGATCCTAACGGGCTCCTTGGCTGGTTCCGGGTTCCTGACAAGTGCTAATCAAAAGTGAGTTCCTGTTCCTAAATCATTTGAATGACACCACTGGACAGGGGCCATGCACAGCTCCCCGTGAAGGGGTGGGGCTCGTGAGGAGGGGGAAAAGGCCCTGTGGATGGATGGCCAACTCCAGACCTTGACTTGGTGAGACCCCAAGAAACGCCCCTGCCAGGTCTACCATTGGCTTGTTCAGAAGGCTGGCTAATGCCCTGCTGCTCTGCCAGGTGTCTGAGGAGCACCTTGGAACATGGGTGCCGGCTTCTCTCTGGTGGTCAATCCTGACCAATTTACTAAGGAATTTGAGGGCGCAATCCTCACCTGCAGTTAGGCCAGCACAGTTAGGCCAGCAAAATGTGGCCGGCGCAAGGGACACCGTGAAGTATGCTTGGATCACTCTCGGAGTCCGAGAGGCCAGCACACAGAGGTGTGCCATCTTCCTTGACTCTGAGGGTGCAATCCTAACCTGGAGTTGGGCTGGCACAGTTAGGCCAGCAAAGTTTGGCCGGCACAAGGGACACTGTAATATGTTTGGACCACTCTCGGAGTCAGAGAGGCCAGCATTCAGACGTGCACCATCCTCCCTGCCTCCGAGAATGGTCCAAACACACTTTACGGTGTCCCTTGTGCCAGCCAAACTTCGCTGGCCTAACTGTGCCAGCCTAACTCCAGGTTAGTATCGTGCTCTTAGAGTGGTCCAAACGCTTAAAGGGCAGCAAATTGTGGCTTAATTATATATGTGCATGTACTCAGCAGGAGGGAGGGGGCTGTTTGCACTGTCCACCTCCCATGCCCAACATCTTGGGCCAAGCTAGCCATCCCCCAAGGTAAGGTATCCTCGATGTTTTAAGTCCCAGTGCTTCCCAGTTCCATCCACCTCCTTCCGTCTCCCGCCCTGGCAGCTGGCTTCCAGACAGAGGTGAGTTCGCTCTTCTCAGCATTGCTTTGGCAGACCAGCCCTCCGCAATTCACTGCTGCTGTGGCCAGTGGGAAACTCTGCCTGTAACCGTTCGCAGAAGCAAGATCCCAGGAGCCCCCATTAGCGAGGGGTCCGGCTCTTTGCATGTGGCTGGCTTGGACACTGTTCTTTCCATTAACGGGAGTGAAACCCAGGCTAATGTTTCTCTCCGGCAGAGAAAGGCACTTTGTCACAGGGCTGTGAAACAGATCCCCAGCACTGCAGCCTGCCATAAGTACATAGAAACAGCCCTGCTGGGTCAGGCCAGAGGCCCATCTAGTCCAACTTCCTGCATCTCACGGGGGCCCACCAGATGCCTCAGGGAGCACACAAGACAACAGGATGTCTGCCTTCTGCCACCACTCTCTTGCACTTGGCATTCTGAGGTAAATTCTGAGGTAAACATAGTGGTGGCAAGTCAAGGTTTTCCACAGCATTTCTCCTTGACAGCCACCAAAACCAGACGCTCTCTTCAGACATGTACTCACAGGAACATAGGAACAGCCCCATTGGATCAGGCCAAGGCCCATCTAGTCCACCTTCCTGCATTTCACGGGGGTCCACCAGATGCCTCAGGGAGCACACAAGAGAACAGGATGTGTGCATCCTGTTGCCACTCCTTTGCACCTTGCATTCTGAGATAACCCTCTTCTCAGAAAACAGGAGGTTGCACTTTCCCATCATGGCTTGTCACCTGTGATGGACTTTTCTTCTAGGACTCTGTCTTTTAAAGGCATCCAGGCCAAATGCCATCACCACAGGATGGTCCAAGCAAGGCAAGGAGATCTGGTGAGTCGGCCTCCAAGCAAACACTGTGGCTACTTAAAGCGGAAGCTTTGGTCCAAGGTGGAGAGTGGAAGGGGCTGCTGCAATGGGGGTCTTAGAATGCCAAGGAAGCAGTGATGTCATGCAGGGGGAACGTGGGGGAACTCAGTTCCACTAGTTAAAATTAGGGCTGACTCCGCCCACTTCACTCTCCCTCCTCCCCCCTCCCAATTCCTCTGCAAAGAGCTTTTCTTCTTGGTTGGCCGGCACTCAGAGGGTTAAAGGGAGTGACTCCGGATTCCTAGGGGGGCGAAGGCAGTGATGTCATTCAGGGAGAACGGACCAGAACGGGTGTTCTGGATCCTAACGGGCTCCGTGGCTGGTTCCGGGTTCCCGACAAGTGCCAATCAAAAGTGAGTTCCTGTTCCTAAATCATTTGAATGACACCACTGCAAGGAAGGCATCCTCATTGCCCGTCAGGCATTGCCGTCGGTGTTGGCACCAGCAGGGCCAGCACTGCTTCCATGCCAAGGAGCTGCCCCAGTTTCTGTGCCACACTGGAGGTCTTTGCTTGGCACATTCTGCAGGGAAGGGAATTGCAGCTGAGATTGGAGCAGACATTAAGGATGCAAATCCAAAGGGAGTGTCATGCTTCAGGCAGCACTGTTCAAATGGGGAATCCAACTGAACTGGAGGTTTTAATATTGAACGTACCCACTGAATATAATGCACACACATCTCTTACACATAACACACTTTCATAGGCATACAAGTATCGCACAGACATGAATGTGTGTTTTTATCTGATAGAGAAAGGAAGCGACTCTGAGCTCAATCCTAACCTGGAGTTAGGCCGGCACAGTTAGGCCAGCAAAGTTTGGCCAGCACAAACTACATAAAGTATGTTTGGACCACTCTTGGAGTCAGAAAGGCCTCCCTGACGCCGAGAATGGTCCAAACGCGCTTTATGGTGGTCCTTGTGCCAGTAAACTTTGCCAGCCTAACTGCGCAGGTCTAACTCCAGGTTAGGATTGTGCTCTATGAGCGCAGAGAAGCTATGGTCTTTAGCTCTGCGCTCCCAAAATTCTATTGCATAACATTACTCTGAAATTGTGAACATTGAAAAAAAGGAACAAATGGTTTGGCTAATAGGATCCGCAGGGAAAATCCAGAAGAATGCACGGCCTCAGCTGTCCACAGCCAGACCTGCAGAGTTTCCTCCCCAGCAGTGTAGGGTTTTTTTGGTAGTTGATGTAAAGGGGAAAAAAAACGGGGAAAAAAAAAAAACAGGCACGTTAACTCTGGTGCGGAATGGACCGGGGGTGTGAAGGACTGCTCAAGAATGAGTGGAATGAGGTTTCCGAAGCGGTAAGTGCCTGATAAATGATGTCAGGGGCCAGGAGGTGACCCCAAAGGCCACAGGTCGTTGCCGCGCGATGTTGTCGCCGTGACAGCCAGAGCCGAGCAGGCTTGACAGGTTTGCGCAGCTCAGAAGCGCCGCACTCACCACGGCCATCAATTCCAATTCATTACCCGGAGAGACGTTTGTAATTGGCCCGTTGTGTCATTAGCCGGCGAGGAGAATCGTCGGCCGCAACATTGCGAGCCCGGTGGGCGTGTGGGCGTGTATGTGTGTGTGTGTGTGAGTGAGTGTGTGTGCATGGCGGGGGAGGGCCAAAATGGAGCGAAACTGGGAGTAACTGGTTTTAATTTTTAAAGGGACCCGGCCTCTCCTGCGGGTGAGATTGCAGCTGGAATGCTTCAGTAATCGAATACAGTGCCAGGTTCCTGGCCCATCGATGCAGCTTCGCTCGGCAAAGGGGGAACATATGGAAAAAATATTGCGGACTCCAAGAGAGGCACTGAGATATAGATTTCATGTGTGTCGCGGCACATGTGAATAAATCAGGCACGTTGGCGGGGAGATGACGAAGGCTCCACTCCTCTGGACTGCTTTTTGGGGGGCTAAGTCTTGCTTCCCTCTGAGCGGACCTGCAGAGGAGTGCGGTGCAGTGAGGCTGTAATTCAGCCCACTGAAATTCGCCGGGCAAGCCTAGATGGGACTGTGTGTGAGAGAGATAACCTTTATTGGCATTTCACACAAAAAAATATATAAATACAACTTAGGTACAGATAAAATCAGCCAAAATCAAAAAGAACAAACCTAACCAGATCCTTTGGGTTTAGCCTTAGAGACTGCAAATAGGAATTCTGCTACCAATTTTGTGATGGATGCTGAGCAGTCGCTGAGAAGGATTGGGAAGGGGTTGGTTAGGGAAACAGGGAGGGAGGACAGGAAGGGTTCAAGTAGGTTGTTCCTTAGATTATGGTGGGCGGGACAACGAAGCAGAATGTGATCCAAAGTGTCCGGTTCAACTCAGTGGTGTCATCTAAATGATTTAAGAACAGGTACTCACTTTTGATTGGCACGTGTCGGGACCCGCCCACCGGAAGCGATGTCATAAGCCAGAAGTGATGTCGTGGCAGGAAGTGACATGAAAAAAGCCCTTTTTGAGGCCTCAGATGATTTTAAACTGACCCAACAGTTGCAACAGTATTCCACAGCACCCCCAGAACATGTTAAAGAGGCCTGGCCTGATGTTAAAACCCCAGAGCAACTCATTTTTCAGTGGCAAGGCAAGGAAAGGCTCCGCTCGCTGCCTGCCTGCCTGCCTGGCTCTGAGAACATGCAGGCAACTCAAACGTGCAGGAAATTCAAACGTTGCAGAGGGCGGAGTCGACGAGTGGGCGGGTGAATGGGCGGGGCCAGCTATAATCCTAGAAACCGGTACTCACGTACCCCCGCGTACCCCCTGCATGACTTCACTGGTTCAACTGAACAGAATGGGCAAAGTCTCTTCTCACGCGAAGTTTTAGAAAATCTTCCCTGATGCATTGCAGAAGGAAATATATTCAATCTCGCTAACATGAAGGCCCTTCTTTTGCATGGGACTGTGCTGTAAACGGGTAACTGCCCCGGGTTTACAATGCCAACTGAAGTGCCTCCACGTTGACTCGCAACCGGATGCACTCCTCAATTTTAAACATTTCCCCAAGGGCCTGTGCCTGCCCCTCGCTTCTTGGCTTATAACTCAGTTATATATTATTTGTAGCCCCAACGCTATACACCTGGACACTCTTTCATGCCACTGAAATGATGTGTTCACGTGTATTTAAGCAAGAGCCACTAACAGCGCAATCCGATACCCCCTTAGTGCTGGTGCTGTGCTCTTGTGCTGGCCGAATGCGGTCGCAAATGTGCCGTAAAGTGTGTTTGTGTCCACGCTATGACGCTCGGCTGGCGCAGGGCCTCCGCAAGGGCGTTCCAGAGGCGTTCCGGGGGCGTAACTGGGCGGCGCAGTGGGCGGAGATGGGGGTTGTGACATGGTTGTGACGCAGGACAGCCGTAGTGCCAAATCCTAGTGCTTGTTCCCCCCCCCGGGCGGCCCCGATTCAGGCTGCTCCTGTCCATGTTCCTCTGCGCCTCTTGCCAGTGCAGATCCGAGCAGGCTTATAGGGGTGACTGGGGCTTATGCAGGTGTAAGGGGAAAATCTTCCTTTGTCCTGCACGTTGATGCTGCCGCCTCCTGAAGAGCCTTGGGATATGGCAAGTAATGGCATCTAAATGATTTAGCAACAGGTACTCACTTTTGATTGGCACTTTTGTTGGTGCCCGCCCACCGGAAGTAAGGTCATAGCCAGAACCCAGGAACTGCCTTCCCCGGGCCTTCCCGGGGGCCGCCGCGCGGGCTGCCGATTCCCCCCCAGGAACCGCCACGCCTCCTCAGGAGGGAGCCCCAGGCAGCCTGGGGCTCACGCTGCTCACCTGCTCACGCTGCTGCTGCCATAGGTCTCCCTCGCTCCGCTGCCTGCCTGCCTGCCTGCCTGGCTCTGAGAACGTGCAGGCAACTCAAACGTGCAGGCAATTCAAACGTTGCAGGGGGCAGAGCGGAGCGCCGACAGAGTCGATGAGTGGGCGGGCGAATGGGCAGGGCAAGCCCTAATCCTAGGAACGGGTACTCGCGTACCCCCGCGTACCCGCTACATGACATGTCTGGATATGGCCCTGGTATGTTGGCCTTACTAGGCTGGCATAGCATAGGATTGCGCTCTAAGAAATGTGGCACTTCTAAGGGATCGATGCTGTTCCGAAAGAAAAGGGGAGAGACCATCGTGCACCAAATGGGGTGGAGTGGTGACCTCCGTCAGCCTGCAACTCATTGGGAAATCCCTTCCCCACCCTTTCGTTATTGCAGCTTCAAAGTGCAAGTGGAAAGTAAAAGTAACAGAGATAAGGATTTTAAAAAGCTGGAAAAGGAAGAGGAGAATGTGATGTGCCTAATCTGTGCTCCCTCAGGCACCTTTTTTCCAGACTGAAGAGCCCCAAACGCTGCAGTCTTTCTTCATAAGGGAGGTGCCCCAGCCCCATAATCAATGATTATTTCTATTCAGCCTTTACGCTGAGTTGATGTCAACAATAACAATAACAATAACAACAACATCAACATCATCAACAACAACAATGATGATGATGCCGATTATGCCAAAAATACGATGAAACAGCTGAACACTTAGAGCACAATCCCAAACTGGAATTTGAAAAGATCACAAAATATAAGGGTTTACAAATTGAAATAGAACGGCTATGGAGAAAGAAGGTCACCGTTGTGCCAATTGTAATAGGAGCGTTAGGGGCAGTCCCAAAGAGACATAAGCAACATCTTAAAGCACTCAAACTCACAGAAATCTTGGCTATACAATTACAAAAGGCAGATGGTATTTGAGGAAATACCTTGTGCTGGCCAAACTTTGTTGGCCTAACTGTGCCGGCCTAACTCCAGGTGAGGATTGCCACCATGTGTTGCTGGAGAGCTTTTTCTATTGCACCAACTGCTGGAGGAGGCAACATGTCTCTCTACACACCGATGGAGCATTGCATCCTCCTGCAAAATTCCCATCAGTGAAGCAGGCAGTTTCAAAGGGAATTTGCTGAGCATCTACCTTGCCCTGGTCCACTTCTCATACTGTGTCCAGTTAGCATTATTTCTCTTGCTGAATTCAGGGTCCAGCACAGCAAGCTTCCAGCAGGGAAATCTCTGCTAAACCTGTTTTCAGTGGACTGACGAACAAAAGTGGTGTGTTCCGTCCCCGAAGCCCGTAACAGGTAGGCTTGGAAATGTCAATGCCTGTGTCACCTTGACAAATAGCCTTGAAATACCTCTGAATATCCCAGGTCCTTGGGAAGGACCCAATGCTCAGAGTATACTGGTGGTCACCACATCTGTAGTGACTGTGCAGAAGTATGATGGTGATGATGATGATGATGATGATGATGAAGAAGAAGAAGAAGAAGAAGAAGAAGAAGAAGAAGAAGAAGAAGAAGAAGAAGAAGAAGAAGAAGAAGAAGAAGAAGAAGAAGAACTGAAAGGATCACACACAAAATGTCAGGCAGGCTGCACATGAAAACTCCCCCTAGCATGAAACTCTGCAGAGGGGGGCCCTACACGGAGCCCCACAAATTAACCTTGTGAAGCATAAATGTAAATGCGTATTTGTCACAGTGCAATTATTTATACTACTCCCAATGATGGCTGTGGAGTTTTGAATTAAGCCAGTAAGTAAATATTTAGCATTCTAGCCTTAATTTTTTTTCCCCCACAATGATGCAAAATTTGAAGTATCTTTAAAAAAAAAAATCAAAATCATTTTTTTAGAGCTTTGTGCTTTGCATTTGGCCTGCAGCCTCTGGAATCTGTGTACTTGGGGATTGTTTCCCGCGGGGCGGGGGGGGGCCGGGAGAGTGTGCTTTGTCATTGATCTATGACAGCCAAATTAGAAGCATCTAAATGAAAGAAAAACACCCGCTGGAAGTCCAGGGGACTTTCACATTTCTCCCCTTGTTATTGCATCTCATTGGTAAAAGAAAAACTACTCAGCAAGACCATTTATTAGCAATTAGTGTCTGGAACCCTCAGAATCCCCCAGGGCAGCCTCGGCAATTAAAACTTCCCACAGTCCTGCTCTCTGTCCCTTCCCAAACCTTGACTTGATTCCTTTTTCAGCCAACGCCCCCCCCCCCCGCATCCTGCCCTCCCTTTGACGAGACATTTTTGCCTATGAAATAGCAGCCAGGGCCAAATCAGCAGAAACAAACCATGTGCTCCCTTCCGATCCTAGCCAGATCTCTCTTGAGATCCCTGAGTCCTGCTCCACCACACCGAATATTTCCAAACCAGTCTGTCGTTCATTCATCTCCAATCCAACCTGCCTTGCTGGGTTCTCTCCAGAGCCGGCCTTAAGCCAATGTGACCAATGTCATCGCACCGGGCCCCGCGCTTTAGAAGGCCCTGCACCAGTGCAATGAGCATATTGCTTGCTGTTGCAGTCAGGATCTCTTAGGACTGTATGTCGGTCAGTGAGGCAAGCAGAGAACATAAGAAGAGCCCTGCTGGATCAGGCCAAAGGCCCATCTAGTCCAGTATCTCACAGCGGCCCACCAGGTGCCCCAGGGAGGCATGAGACAACAAGATGGCACCTTGCACCCGGTACTCTGAAGTAGCCCACCACCAATGTAAGGAGGTTGCACAATCCATCATTGCCTATAGCCCACGATGGACCTTTCCTCCAGAAATCCGTCCAATCCCCTCTTAAAGGCATCAAGACCGGATGCCATCACCACCTCCTGTGGCAAAGAGTTCCACAGACTAACCACCCGCTGGGTAAAAAAGTACTTCCTTTTACCTGTTTTAACTCTCCCAACCCTCAGTTTTAGCAGATGCCCCCTGGTTCTGGTGTTTTGAGAGAGGGAAAAGAACATCCCTTTATCGACTCTATCCCTCCCGTGCATAATTTTGTATGTCTCAATCATGTCCCCCTCAGGCGCCTTTTTTCTAGACTGAAGAGCCCCAAACGCTGCAGTCTTTCTTCCTAAGGGAGGTGCCCCAGCCCCGTCATCATTTTCGTCGCTCTCTTCTGCGACAGAGCAGCTTGACCTTGGGCCCTCTCAGCTGCCCCAGCTTCTGAAGGGCCCAAAATGGGCCTCCCGGAAGCAATTGGCAGTGATGTCATCATGTCACCACCAACTATTTCCAGGGGCCGCACTTGGTGTGCGGCACCACCAGTGCTCTTCTGGGTGAGAGGGGGGCCCTGTGGGGAGTGTGGGGGGCCCCACAGGAATGCCCCGCACTTCTAGAGCTGGCCCTGGTTCCTTCTCTTTTGTTTTCTGTTCAATTTGAAAAGCTAAGGAGAGGGTCAGGGAGAATCTGTGGAGCAATAGCACTGTCCACATCCAGATTTTCCCCACTGCCTTGAGAACTCCTGCAGTCCCATCACAGCCCTGGCTGGGGAACAGAAGCCAGCCTCGTACAGCTGATGCGTGGCTGTATGTCCGCTCCGCTCATCATCCCCCAGGCCATCAAGTTCCTGTTCTTTTCAAAGGGCTTCGGGCAAAAGGCATTCCGGGTGCTGGATCAGACCCTTTCAACAAACCCCTTAAACCAGTGATGTCATGCAGGGGGTACACGGGGGTACGCGAGTACCGGTTCCTAGGATTACGGCTGGCCCCGCCCATTCACCCGCCCACTCGTTGACTCCACCCCCTGCAACGTTTGAATTTCCTGCACGTTTGAGTTGCGTCCACGTTCTCAGAGCCAGGCAGGCAGGCAGCGAGCGGAGCCTTGCCTTGCCTTGCCTTGCCTTGCCTTGCCTTGCCTTGCCACTGAAAAATGAGCTGCTCTGGGGTTTTGGAACTGTTGGGTCACTTTAACATGATGCCAGGCCTCCTTAACATGTTCTGGGGGTGCTGTGGAATACTGTTGCAACTGTTGGGTCAGTTTAAAATTGTCTCAAAAAGGGCTTTTTTCATGTCGCTCCCTGCCACGACCTCACTTCTGGCTTATTATGTCACTTCCGGTGGGCCGGTCCCAACACGTGCCAATCAAAAGTGAGTACCTGTTCTTAAATCATTTAGATGACACCACTGCCTTAAACAGACATAACCAAAGCATTTCCAAATACAGTCAGGCCTCATTATCTACTAGGGTTCGGTTCCTAGAAATCCTCGCAGAGAGCAAATTTGCAGATAACGAACCATTGATCCTATGGGATCATTGGGGTGAGGTGCAAGAGGTACCTTATTGCCAGCAGAGACCAGAAGCCAGCAGAGTCCAGCAGAGACCCTCAGGAAGCCAGCAGAGTGCAGCAGCCAGCCACCAGCATGGACCCCTGAAACATGACCGGCCAATGCTTCTGCCAGCCACTTTAAAGGGGTCAGTGCTGTGTTCAGGTGCCGTTCTGAAGATCCCTGCAGCCTTTGGAAGGTCTCTGTGTCAGAGGCAGATCTAAGGGACGGCAAAGCTCTAAGTTTTGCAAGAAGCCTCACCTTGCAGTGGAAATCACTCCTCTCCTGCACCGTTTTAGCCAATCCTCACAGGGAAAAGCAACATCTTGGCGTTGCTTACTGGCTACAGCAGCAAGGGAGGGGAGGGATTGACATGACAGGGGAAGGCTTCTTGCAACACTTAGAGCTCTGCCCTCCCTGTAGATCCGCCTCTGCTCTGTGTAGTGGATAAGAGGACAGAGGGGCAGATAACGAGGTAGGCAGCAATTCTGTTCCTTGCAGATACGGTAAGCAAATTCACAGATATCAGGTTCACATATAAAGAGGAATGACTGTACCTTCAGCTTGGCCTTTGAAGAGCAAAACAAAGAAGCTATTTGTCAAGGTGACACAGGCATTGACATTTCCAAGCCTACCTGTTACGGGCTTCGGGGACGGAACACACCACTTTTGTTCGTCAGTCCACTGAAAACAGGTTTAGCAGAGATTTCCCTGCTGGAAGCTTGCTGTGCTGGACCCTGAATTCAGCAAGAGAAATAATGCTAACTGGACACAGTATGAGAAGTGGACCAGGGCAAGGTAGATGCTCAGCAAATTCCCTTTGAAACTGCCTGCTTCACTGATGGGAATTTTGCAGGAGGGTGCAATGCTCCATCGGTGTGTAGAGAGACATGTTGCCTCCTCCAGCAGTTGGTGCAATAGAAAAAGCTCTCCAGCAACACATGGTGGCAATCCTCACCTGGAGTTAGGCCGGCACAGTTAGGCCAGCAAAGTTTGGCCAGCACAAGGGACGCCCATAAAGTATGTTTGGACTACTCTCAGAATCAGAGAAGCCAGCACACAGACGTGATCCATCCTCCCTGACTCCGAGAGTGGTCCTGACGTGCTTTATGGCCAGTGGTGTCATCTAAATGATTTAAGAACAGGTACTCACTTTTGATTGGCACATGTCGGGACCGGCCCACCGGAAGTGACGTCATAAGCCAGAAGTGATGTCGTGGCAGGAAGTGACATGAAAAAAGCCCTTTTTGAGGCCTCAGATGATTTTAAACTGACCCAACAGTTGCAACAGTATTCCACAGCACCCCCAGAACATGTTAAGGAGGCCTGGCATCATGTTAAAACCCCAGAGCAACTCATTTTTCAGTGGCAAGGAAAGGAAAGGCTCCGCTCGCTGCCTGCCTGCCTGCCTGGCTCTGAGAACGTGGACGCAACTAAAATATGCAGGAAATTCAAACGTTGCAGGGGGTGGAGTCGACGAGTGGGCGGGCAAATGGGCGGGGCCAGCCATAATCCTAGAAACCGGTACTCGCGTACCCCCGTGTACCCCCTGTATGACATCACTGTTTACGGCGTCCCTTCTGCTGGTCAAACGTTGCTGGCTTAGTTTATGCCACCCTAACTCCAGTTTAGAATTGCGCTCTGAGAGTGATCCAAAGTCACTTTACGGCTGGCTCCAGTGACTTAGGGCGCAATCCTAACCTGGAGTTAGGCCGGCACAGTTAGGCCAGCAAAGTTCGGCCAGCACAAGGGATGACTTAAAGTATGTTTGGACCACTCTCAGAGTCAAAGAGGCCAGCGTACAGACGGGCGCCATCCTCCCTGATTCTGAGTGTGGTCCAGACACGCTTTACAGTGTCCCTTGTGCCGGCCAAACTTTGCTGGCCTATACTAACTGTGCCGGCCTCACTCCAGGTTAAGATTGCGCTCTAAAAATCATCCTCAGACCATCATAAATCGATCCCTCTTGGCTGGAGAACTAATGAAGTTCTTGTCTCCAACGGGTGCTTGGGGGAAAAGGCTTCCAGTTGCGAGTGACCAAAGGCTGCCAGGCGAAGCTCACCTTGATGTATTTGTTTTGGGGGCTGCAAAATGCTCGCCTTCATCCAAGGAAATAATTTACACCTGCCATATTTATTTATTGTCCTCCATAATTCTCGACTGGCTAGTTCGGTGCTGAGGCATAAGTGATTTTTGTCGTAGACATTTTTTCACACTGGTGGCATGGAATAAAGTAATTGTGTAATTACTGTTGCCATAAATTTGTCACCTCTGCCCGTCGGCTCTGCTGCGCAAAGCAAGCCCTCCTGAAAACCAATCAGGCTACGTCTACTCAGTACTGGTAAGGTCAGGCCAAACCTGGAATATTGTGTACAGTTCTGGTCGCCGCATCTCAAAAAGGACATAGCGGAGCTGGAAAAGGTGCAGAAGAGAGTGACAATAATGATTACGGGGCTGGGGCACCTCCCTTAGGAAGAGTTCCACAGATTAACTACCTGCTGGGTAAAAAAGTATTTCCTTTTATCTGTTTTAACTCTCCCAACACTCAATGTCAGTGGATGCCCCCTGGTTCTGGTGTTTTGAGAGAGGGAAAAGAACATCCCTCTATCGACTCTATCCCTTCCGTGCATCATTTTGTATGTCTCAATCATGTCCCCCCCTCAGGCGCCTTTTTTCTAGGCTGAAGAGCCCCAAACGCTGCAGTCTTTCTTCATAAGGGAGGTGCCCCAGCCCCGTAATCATTTCCGTCGCTCTCTTCCCATCGCCCTGTCCCTAGGTGCAGGGTGCCTGTTATCTGGGGTCCCGTTTCCATGTGACCGTTTTGCCCAATGCTGATGTCGACCATTCCATTCCCCCATCCATGCAAATCTGGTACCCAGCTTGCAGCTCCTTTGAATGGGCCATAGAAAGAACTGCGCTCTGGGGACGTTATCCTCGGCCACATCTGGGCTCCGTGTGCGAGCAGGCCGGGCTCTTGCCGGCTCCTGCAGAACCTGTGCGCGGAGCAGCCCCCGAGCCCCCTCCCCTTGGCGCGCCCAAGCCCCCTTGCAGCCCAGCAGTGGTTCCGAGGAGCAGCCCTGGCCCGGCGGAGACACTCCTGCCGCCAAAGCAGCCTCCGCAGCCGCTACTCCAGAAGCTGCTCCGCTCATGCCAAAGCAGTGCGCTCTTGGCTGAGCGCACATCAGAGGAGTGTGCCGGGGCCAGCTGGGCCTGTCCCAGAGAGCAATTTGTCTCCCTGAAGGAAGTGCAACGCGATGCCCCTAAGCCCTGCTTCAGATTTAATGGGGCTCGGCTGCCGCCCAGGACCCCGCGCAAAGGCGCTGTGCATGTGCTCCCTGGTGCCTCCTCTCACCTGTTGGCATTTGGGGAGGTTGGGGGGG